>VZTF01009812.1:796619-908955 GCA_013397755.1 Cnemophilus loriae | reverse complement strand
GCCCGTCAGAGTGACTTGTTTACTCTGCGGGCCCCGCTGCTGCCTCCATCCAGCGTGCCCGGTCCTCGCCGAGCCCCGCGTCCCGCTCGCCGTCCCGGCTTGACAGGGAGCGGGGCGTCCCGCGGGCTGCTGCTGCCCGGCCCGCTGTCCGGAGAGAGGTGTTTGTCTCTGTGGAAAGTTGTTGGCCCTGTCATTTAGTTAAGTAATGGCTGCTCCTGTCGGCCCAAGATGGCCGGACAGGGAGGAGAAAGAGAAGGGGGGGGAGGTAAACACGAAACAAACACCGGGAGCGAATATGGGGAGCGTGGAGCCCCCGGTGAAGGCTGAGGGAAACTCCCCTGCGCATCCCAAGTTCTTTCTGGGCGCTTTCCTGCTGCTTTGCAGCGCCGATGCCCTCCTTATCAACCTGTAGCACGTTCTGCTGCCCATCCGTGAGCTGCTGACAAAGGCTGTGCGGGCCGAGTGTCTGCCAGCTGTGCTTAAAACACCAAACGCCAGGGAAACATTCGGGTAACAGAATAAGCGGGACTGTTTTTAAAATGCCACACGGCTGAAGCAAAGGGGACAGTGCTCCTCTGGTTCCTGCTTCCTGGCTTGTTCCTGTCAGTAGCCTGGCGTTTGACATTGCTCATCCCATTGTTGTGCCCGGGCTGTATCGTGGAGAATTTTTTTTTTCTGCTGCTGGTTTTGGTTGATGTGAAGATTTGACTTCAAAGCGTGTTGAATTGGATAGCCTAGGCCTTTGCTTGTCTTTGGGTGTTTATTTCTGGCAGGATTGGAAAAGCTCAGTGTCAGGACATGGTGGGGGGGGAAGGATGGAAGGAAAAGCAAGTACACTTTCCTTTGTGCTTATGTTTTAAAAAAAAAGTCTCATGGTTTCCTTTCGATTTTCAGAGTTATTTATAAGAGCACTTCTTCCCATTAATCAAAAAGGTAGGGGAGTGACATGTCAAACCAGTTAAATAATGTACTTTAACTGTTGGTGGACCGGAACTCGTGTCTGCTCTGCGAATGCTGCTGAGGTTACCAGAAAAATTAGACTGAATCCCGTATGGGATAGAGCTTAAGGGTGCTAGATAGAAAATAAAAGCTTCATATCTAATTAGATCATCTGTCGCGTAAAATCCCTGGGTTAAGTTTTATTTTGCGTACTGTAAAATTGAGTGGTGCAAGCAGCAGTTCAGCCTGTTAGTTGAGTTTTGTGCCTTTCTTACGTATAATGCTTTTTTTAAAATGCCAGTAAATTGTAATTTTAGTATATACAATCTGAAGTTGTGGGGTATTTTGATAGTTTTCAAATACATTTTCAGAAATATCTTTGTGTGTTCTTTTACTGTATTAAGCTGCAAATCCATGCAGTGAATACTAAAAAAAACTGCAAGCAAACCAAATATTTTGCTATTTTACCTCAGTTTTCAGGCGGTGTTTTGTACGTTTATGAATTGCACAGTAACTCACGAAGCATGTTCTTTGTAAAACTTATCTCTGGGAAAGGTAGATTATTTAAGGAAGTAGAAGGATTAAAACGTTACTGTTCAGTGCAGAGATGTTCGAGAGGAATTTCTGGGTTTGAACCAGTTTCGATTTTGTTTGTGCTTTTTACTTTGAGGGAACATGCTTGTGTTTCTGTTACCGATAAGAAGTTGCTATTTTTAAGGTATTTTCTGCTTCATTCCTTTTCTGTGTGTGTGTAGCTTCATGCAGTTTATGCTCTATTGAGAGCTTAGAACAATTAATCTAGCAGATCACTTTAATTCAATGTAGCAGTTACTTTTATTGTAGAAACTGTGGCCGAATATACGTGCGGTTAATTAATAGGTTTTACAGTGATAGCAACAAAATGTTTCCTTTTGTGCATGGAGCAACAACAGCTAACAAAGACCCTAGACTCCATAATTATGAAATCCTGACTGACTGATTTAAGAATGTACAAGGCAGCGTGTTACAGTGTGAGATTTATGTGCAAGCGTAGCAGGTAAGGAAAACCATTGAGTCATGTTTCCAGAGGAATCCTTCACAAAGGCAGAAATTTATCAATGCTCCCCTCGATGTGAGAGGAGCACAACCGCTATTGAACCTTTTCCAGAGGCTGCCAGGTTGTAGCAGTGAGCGCTCTGTGGGGCCTGGCAGTGCTCCCTGCTTACCTGTGCTCGAGGGGGCAGGAGCAGGGTACCTGTCTAGGGAGACTTATGGGAGATTTTGGGTCGTAAGTGTTTGGGGAACAGCTCTGTTCTCTGCCTGGATGCTTGTGCAGCAGGAGGAGTCTGTTCTGGGCTTAAATTTGGTGCTTGGGTGCAAGAAGATGTATTTTTGGTGGGGTTCACTAAGGTATGAGTTGGCTTGGAGGGGATTGCAGGAGGCCTTTGCAGTGGGAACTTTGGTTTAATGAAGCCACACCCTGACAGGATTTAATAATAAGAAAGCTGGGATCTCTTTGAGGGATGGAGGAAGCTTCGTGTCTAGAACTTTAATTTACTTGTGGGTTCTATTTGTGCTCCAGGTCTGCAGTACCCCGTTTTTGGTTGTTTTGCTTTGTGGGATGTATGGGCTGTAGTACTGTGAACTGAGCTGAGCCCTGCTGCTGGGTGTAGCAAATCAAAAGGGCAGATAAGACATGACATCTGTATGATTTTATGAATTACTGAAGGTATAGACTAAGGTCAGGAATATTGTAATGTTGCCCCATGTTTTGAATATGTGATAAGCCAAAAGAAACTTTCCTGTAATGGTGTACACGCTGTATGTATGACAAAGGAATGGAATTTTCTGTTGCCAAAAATTTTGTGTTTATTTTGCAGAAAAAGGAGCTTGAAAATCACAGTCTGCAGTTAATGTGGTTTTGGGGAAGAGGGGAGGGAAATTGAGAGATCACCTTTCAAACTGGTTGCAGTGCTGGAAATCCAGCGTAGTCAGTCTTGTGTAGGAGAAAGTGCTCACTGTTATGCTTCCGTAGTTGACAAGAACATTAACGTGAAGGAGGAAAAAAAAACAAAACAAAAATCCTGCTGCTGTCTTGATGTCTCTGTCTCCCAGGAAGACATTCTGGCAGGAGATGAAGCTTAAAGATTACTTGAGGGGGAGGGTGAGGATATCCATTGTATTGGAAATTAATTGCAAAGCATTTCCTTTTTCTTTCTTTCTTCTTTTTTTCCTTCCTTTTTATTTTGTTTTGTTTTTGGTGATGTTTCCAATTTTTAGCCAAAGTTGACTTGATTGCAGTGAGAAACCATCGTTTCATAAGCTGTAATTGACATCTGTACAGATGTAGGTTGATGTAGCTGGTCCGATGTATTGGGTATAAGATGCTTGTTAATTCCTATTCATTGAGTTTAATCAGTTTGTCATATCCTGTGGACAAAATCTGAAGCATGTTTCCATTTAAAAGTATTGATGTTGAAGTCGATTTAGAGAGATGAAGTAGTTCCACACAATATGCCATGTTTTAGTCTGTGTTACCTCTCATGGTTTTGCAGCCCTTTTGTTTTCCAGCTGATTTTAAAAATGGTATTTCCTTTGTGTAAAGGCCACATGTGTTGGCAAAATTAACAGCATGCTTATCTGTGCTTTTATGAGGCTTACAAAATAAGTGCACAGTGACAATATTCTTCCATTTTTCTTACAATTGTAATGTTGCTTGTTTAAAAATAGTTTCAGACAGTGTGAATTAGTATATGTTGACTTTGTCCTTTCAGTGTTGATATTAATGTTAATTTCATACTAATACATAATAAAAGATTCTCAGTTTTATTTATAACCAACTGCTTGAAAAATAATTATGCAGGAAAACATTTTAGCAGGTTAGTCTCAGTGTAGTAAAGTGGTTTGGGGGTTTTTTTAAATAACTTTAGAAACATTTTGGTTTGATTTATTTTCATCAAAACAAAGAATTACTGCTTGAAAAAGAATTAAGAGTGTTTGTCTTATATAATGGCAGTACTGGGAATTGAGAAACTGGGAGTTGGTACCAGGAAACATTTGTAAGGCATTCCAGGAAGTGGGCAGCCTCCCCAGTTTCTGTAAATTTATGTCTGAGTTGTTCCTTTCTGTTCGGGGTTTTTTTTAAATATATTGTGCATTTCCTATTATTGGCTTATTATCTAGTGTACTGTCTGTCCCGTGGAGCAAGTTGAAGTTGGATAAAATTTTGTAAATTGTGTTATGGGTGGAACTGGTTTTCTAGCGTTTTTTGAAGGTGTCACTTTTTAAAAGTGTGTTTATTGGGTAATTTTAACTGAGCCATCAATTTTTTTAAGATCAGTATTTTTTTTGTATGCAGTTCGGTCTTTGTGTTAATAGGGTGCAGCTTTCTAGGATCCAGTTAAGGTGTAATGGGTGACACATTCTGTAGTTCAATGGCGTACCATGTTTATACTTGGAAATCACAGCCATAGTGCATATAGTGATTGTGTATCCTGGTAGTTTTAACTTGGTTATAGGCTTGCAGTATTTGTACTTCATCTGGTATTAAAAACAACTTTTTTTTAAACGGACATTACACAGTACAGTAAGTATGAAATACTTACCATGTGGTGATACTTCACAACTAGTGTTCATGGCATATTTTTTTTAAATAGTAGGATTTCATTGCTCTAAACATATATCACTGAATGTTTTGGCTGTTTCTTAAGTGTAAAGTACAGTGTTGGTACTACTTTCTGAAGGCAAGAAAATTGATGAAGTCAGAACCATTACACTTGTCATTTTAATGTGTTAATGAAGAGAGGAGGATGGATCTCACGTCCACAAACAAAATGCTTTCGTAGAAGTGTAATTAGGGTTGCAGGACACTTGGTGTGTTGGCATTTGCAGTTCAGCAAGCTTTATCTTCTCTGTCAGAAGACTACTGATAGGGAATATAATGTAAGATTTTTATTTTTTTTGTTGTTGTTGTTGAATGCGTGTTACATATTGTAGCTTTTAAGTACTGATCTACTGAGTCTGGAGGCTGAAGTGGTCCATTTCTCTAAGTGGTACATGTGCATCAAGTTAAGGCAATTCATGCCCTACTGACTTTAGTAGTCAAGCAGCCAAGGTGGATAGTGGTTCAGGATGGAAGAGAGAGGGAAATACTGCTGTATTTTAGCAGCTGAGGAATAGAGGTTCTGATAAATTATTTAACTTTCGAAAGTGTGAAGAAAAACTGTGGCAAGGGTGGGACACAACTGTTTTCATTCCATTCCAGTAATTTAGCCATTGATCCTTTTGTGCATCACGATACTCGTGGCCTCTATCTTTCAAGTTTCTCTCCAGGTGAATCCAGGTACAGCATGTGAAGAAGGAATAGACAATCTAAAGCTTTGTCTGTGCATGGTATTATTCAGGTGTGCTTTCAGCATGGCTCTGTGCCTCTTGCCAGGCTGCATAGCTGTTTGTTCACCGTAGTGGGTTGAGTGGACTTGGTAATTATAGAGGTAAAACTATCTGCAAATGTTGATACCATCTGAAGTAAGTGTTGAAAGCATCTTCTAAAAGCTATGCCATATGTTTGTTATACCATTTTAGAAAAGAGTAGATGTTTCATGCTTGGATAACTTGGTGCGTGTAGAAACATTTGTTTTCATTGCATTAGTGAGATGATACAAAATTAAAGAGAGTCGTGGAAAATGTTTATGGCTATAAAGTGACTTTTTCCTGATTAACGCTTGTCACAAGAATTTCTGGTGCCGGAATTCTATGGCTCACTGTTGTTCTTTATCCCACTGATAATTAGGCAGACTTATGTTCCGTGGAGAAATTAAGTTCTGGTTTCTAGCCGTACAGATCCATCAATTAAACTTAAGGTCATTCTCAGATTACTGAACAAAAATAGTTCTTGGTCCTCACCTGGTAAAATTTTTTGATAATTTGAGAGAGATTTTGCTGTGTTTTCAACAGTCTGAAAGGGAAGGAAATGTGCATATTTGTAGTAGCAGAATACTTAAATAGTTGTGTAAAAACTAGTTACTTCTTAGAGTTTGGATGAGCTTCTGCAGAAATGAATTAAGGAGTTGGGCTGTGAGTGTGAGTGCAGAACTGAGCTGGGTGGCAGCTTTTAGTATTGGATCAGGTAGTTCCAGGAGCTGAACCATTGTCCTGCTCATCCTGAATGCAGATAGGTGTATGGATACAACTTCAGTCCTTTAGTGTCACACCTACCTTGTATTTTACATAAAAAACTCACGTAAGTTACTTTTTTGTTTTAACCCCTTTTCTTGGTGAAGTTCTGCAGCTGTGGTGTTTGAAGCATAACGGTTGAGTAATGTGTTTTCACAATTAAACATTCAAGTGATGCTTATTAAACTTGATGTGTCATTATAGAGACCAGTTGACTCTTTGTAGAAAATGTTAATCTTGCAGAATGCTTATTTGTAGTTAAAACCAGACGAAATTGAAGTAAGTGGGTCTTGTATGGAGCCCTGCGAAGGCTGCCAGGATTTGTGTAGGTGCACCTGAGAGGATAAGCTTAGTACCTTACAGAACATTTTTGGTATGAGGAAAGAAAGGAATTGTGTTTAATACAGTTCAGTCTGAGTTTGTTGGACAAGGGAAGTTCAGTAAAGTAAGAGAAAATACTTAAATATTTACTACATGTTTCCACTTTATGGATAGGCAGACTAAAGAAATAGCCGTAGTAGAGTAATTCCTCTGTGGAAAGGCTCTTTCCAAGACTGGCTTGTTTAAATAGGGGTCTGTTCAAAGCTTGTTTTCAAGATGAGTTCTGCTGATACTGTCACAAGTAGATTGGGCCATTTGATAGTTTGCTTGTGGCCGTTACAAAGTCTGTTGAATGGTACATTTCTGAAATGAGCCTCTGTTTGTCAAAGTTTCACAGTGATTCAGTTATTATTCTTGATACCGAATACTATTATTTGTATTTAAAAAATCATGGGAAGGTATTCCTTATGTACATAAGGTACCATGTTAATGAACAGAAATTCCATTAAGCATGTTTGGGAGTTGAAGAATATTATTTATCAGGTACTTCCACTTTGCACTGTGAGAGGATGTATGGATCAGCATCAGAGCTGTATTGACAAATTACCTTCCTTTATGGTTCTTGGATTTGCTACGTAGCGTTCATGGCAGGAGCTTATTTAATTAAGATGTAGAATTAAGAGCTCATTTACAGTTTTGTAAAGGGAGTGACTAAAAGTGTGTGATGAATTAAAAACAGAACACTGTATGTCTACATATGAATTTCTTTTGTGGTAAGTTGTTAAATTAATTGTTGTTTGTTAAAATGGCTTTATGTCATTTCCTTTTCTCACAGTGGCATTTGAGGATTATGATTCACTTCTCAATATTGATTGGTTATTACTCTAAAGCAGACTGAATTGTGGATGTGCTTTTCATTAAATTTCTGCTTCCATTCTGAGAATTTAAAATTCTGAACAATTTCAGAATATCATTTGCAGCATTAGACAAAAGATCCAGTGCAACAGCTTTTAAAATAGAGCCAAGAGATGTATTTTTTTTTTGTCAGTATTCTGTTGCTTCCACTCTAGTTGCCATTTTAACTTTTTATTTAAGCGGAGTTTTCATTATCTTATGATTTAAAAACTTACTTGCACAGGAATACAGAGTAGAATAATGAATTGAAGTTAATGTTTTATTTTTAGGTATTTTTCTTGTAGGTAACAGAATTTTAAGTACTCTCTGTTGCTTCTCGTATGTTTCAGTGAAACCATCTTTGGGCCTGTGTGATGAACCAGGCTGGAGAACTGTTTCAGCTCAAAAATAACCTAGTAAAAATAGAAAACTCACTAGTTTTAAATAACCGCTATTGAAGGTTAGTACTAAGAGGTTTTAGAAATTAGGAGAGCCGGCTTCTGGTTGCTCAGAGCTGAGCTGGGAGAGATTCCGTGGGAAGAGTCCATGGTGGATAAAGGAGCTAGTGAGTGCTGCGAGTTCTTTCAGAATGCTCTTCTGGAGGCATGAAACCAGTTCATCCCTTTTAAATGGAAGGGAAGTAGGTAGAGTAGGAGATGGCCTTAACTGCAAGATCCTGAGTCTGCTCGAAACGACAAGGAGTGTACCAGGGATGGAAAAATGAACAAATACCCACTGAGAACTACAAGGGCATTGCCAGAGCTTGCAGAGGTGCAGTTAGGAAAGTAAAAGCTCAGCTGGAATTGAAATTGGCTGGAGATGTCAAAAACTACAGGAAAGGATTTTTCAGGATCATAAACAACAAGCACAGACAGAGGAAAATGCTGCCCGCTATTAAACAAGAGAGGTGAATTAGTTGTCAACCAAGGCTAAAAAGCCAGAGGTTCTCTGCACTTCTTTCACCTCTGTCTTTACCAGCACTCTTGGGCCCCAGATCTTGGGAACAAAAATCCAGTTCCATGCACAGACCTACTGTCAGTGAAGGAATTATTGGAGTGTGAACTATTACAGCAGCTTGACCCGTACAAATTACCCATCTGAGGATGTTAAGCGAGCTGACTGGATACTGCTGGGAGGCTGCTGTCCATAATCTTTGAGAATTCTTGGAGATTGGGGAATATTCCAGAAGACTGGGAGAAGGCTCATGTTGCCCCATCTTCAAGGAGGTTTTAAACAAGAATGCAGAAAATTATCAGCCCATCAGTCTTACCTCAGTCCCAGGGAAAGTTATGGTACAAATCCTCCTGGGGGCTGTCACAAGTCAGATGAAGCACATGATTGGGAAAAGCTGGCACGGATTCACCAAGGGTAAATCATCCTTGGCAAACCAGATTGCCTCCTAGCACAGAGTAACCTGCTTGGTGTATATGGAACTAGTGGTGGACATTGTCTTCCTGGGTTTCAAGTCTTTCTGTGCAGTTTCCCACAGCCTCTTCCTAGAGAAACTGATGTGTTATGTTCCAGACAAGGGATCTGTGTGCTGGGTGGGAACTCGCTGATGGGCAGCACCCAGAGCAGGGTGGGAAATGCTCCTTCTCAAACTGGCTGCCTGTCACAAGTGGGGTCCCCAGGGGTTGATACTGGGCCACCGTTTAATACTGTCATAAGTGATCTGGGTGGTGGGATCAAGTGCACCCCATGAATTTTGCTGATGGTACCAAACTGAGTGGGGAAGTGGATCTGCAGAAAGGAGAGATACCGTGCAGGAAGTCCTGGATAGGGTGGAAGAATGGGCTAATGAGAACCTTATGAAGGTCAGCAAAGACAAATGTAAGGTCTTGTTTGTGGGAGAACATGATCCAGGAGTGCAGCACAGTCTGAGATCTTTCTGGCTGGGAAGCGACTCTGTGGAAATGGACTTGGGGGTCCTGGTGCATTTAGCTCGATAAAAATGAGCAGTGTGCTGCTGTGGCAAAGGGAGACAGCGGGATGCTGGATTGCATCAACAGGGGCATCACCAACAGAGACAAAGGAGTCGTCATTGCACTCTACTCCGTGCTGGTCAAGCCACACCTGGCATATTTGTGTGCAGTTTTGGTGCCCACTAAACAAAAAAGATGTGGCCAGGCTGGAGAGGGTCCAGAGAAGGGCTACAAAGATGATGAAAGGACTGAGAAGCTGAAGTGTGAAGAATGGCTGAGAGATCCTGGTTTGTTCAGCCTTGAGAAAAGAAGGCTTTTGGGGGAGATGTTATCAGCATGTGCCAGTATGTAAAAGGTGCCTACAGAGAAGATGGAGAGTCCATTTTTACGAGGAGTTACATTGATAAGACAAGATTTAATGGGTACAAGTTACTCCTGGGGACTAACTTCCTGTTGAACACAAGAAAAGCTCACAAAGAGAACAGTCAGCCATTGGAATAATCTCTCCAGGGCAGTGGTGGATTCTCCAATGTCGGACACTTTCAAAATGCAGCTGGACAGTGTGCTGGGCTGTCTTGTCTAGCCTGTGCTTTTGCCAAGAAAGGTTGGATCAGACGATGTTAAAGGAGAAGCCGCTGCCTGAGAATGGTGAGAATTCACACCATTTGAGAAGTCACACACACCCCACCCAAGACTTGAGGTTCTGGGTCCAGAGTCCCTTTGCAGCAGGAGTGTCTAGTGATCCGATGGATGGGTGCTCCTTCCAACTCCTTGCTCCTACAGACTCTTGGACGCGCTTCCTCCTTCGAGCTTGACCTTGAGTTTCCTGCAGCAAAGTGTCAGGCATTGTATTTGTAAAAATAAGTAATTTAATAGAGTGGTACAGCAGCAGGTCTTGAGCTAGGTGTCTGTGAAGGGGTACCCAGAACAAAGAAATCCTTGGACTTTTGTACCCTTATGTTGAGGTACTCTCTGATTCTGTGAATGCTGTTCATTTTGCAGGCTTAAAAAGCTGTGCAGGTCCTTTGGCAGAGAGATTTGCGAGGCTGGAGTGGGTCCTGGTTAGTCTGACACTGTTTCTGTAAGGAATATTTATAAACCTCTTGCTCCTTATTTTCTTATGGAGAATGGAATTCACTGCATTTTGGAAGCACAGGTTGCCAGGACTAGATTATATAGAATCATGGAATCACAGAGTGGTTTGGGTTGGACGGAGTCTTTTTATGCTATCCAGTTACTCTCCTGCTATGGGCAGAGACATCTCCCACTAGACCAGTTTGCTTAAAGTCCCATTCAGTATGTCCTTGAGCACTCCCAGGGATGGAACATCCACAACTCCTCATTCTTCATGGAGGAAAGGGATGGAATGAGTGCAGTGACTTGGCTTCGTCACTCTGTCTGTAGGAAAACCAAGTATTTTGCGAAGTTACACTGCCACAAGCAGATGTGGGACAGGTTCAGATCTGAACATGTGTGCAGCAGCAAGAATGCCAAAATGTATGTAAGAAGGACTGTATAGGAGAAAACTCTGAATGAAGGAAAGATCCTGAGGGATCTAGGTTGAGTGCTTCATGAATTATGTTTGAACCTATGACTACTGAAAATCAGGCCACCATTTGATTTTAGGGAAGTGGAGAAATGAAGCAGTCTTTTGGGAAGGTTTTTCAGAATATAGTACTATAATAAAAGGAAGACATTTTCAGTTAAAGGAAGTGGAAGAAAGACTGGAAAAGGATACTTAGATTAGATGTGAGGAAGAGTAGGAAACCAAGGAATTGAATGGGTGACTTAGTGATGCAGACCATTTTGGGAGTGAGGGGAATGGCAGTGTGAATCATAGTGCTTTTATTCTTTCCCGCAGCTACCTGAATCTTGCTCCTGGTTACCATCTAAACATTCCTGCTAACTTAAGTAGCATTTAAGTGTTTGATGGTACTGGGGCCTGCCTCAAAAGATTTTAAAAACAGGGTAGGTGGGAACAAAACAGAGATGACAAAGTTGCAGAGAGTTTGTGTAGGATGTGAAAAAGCTTAGTAAGAGTTATATGCTGTAAGTTCTGAGTGTAACAGAACTCTCTCCCATTTTTGAAATAAAAGTAAGATGTTGCCTGTGTTTTCTATGTCATTATCTTAGACTGCTGCTTCCCTTTTCTCTCCTTACCCCTCAAAGAAGGGAAGAGTAAAGAAACGACAGCTTCTGCTCTTTCCTCAAAGTGAAAATGAAGGCCAAGAACTCTCATGTGTCTGTTCTCATGTCATGTTTTGCTGCCTTTAGATTTGAAGGATAAAGAAAGCTGAGCAAGTGTGGAAGGTACAGATGGATATATTGAAAGGACAAGAAATAGTTTAAAGTGTGGAGCTGAAAGCCTGTGTAAGGGAGAATGATGCTGATCTAGAGAGTTTAACGGTACAGTTTAATACAACAAAGTGTAGAAAGAGTGTAAGATAAAGTGGAAGGATAAGAAAAATGGAGTACATCCATTATATAACATCATAAAGCATGTCATAAGCAACCTCTGGCAGGAGAGAAAAAGTGGAATGATATTGGGAAGAATAAAGAGCTGCAAAAATTATGTACAATGGTTGGTAAACTTTAATGGAGCTTCTGGGCATGTTACAAATACAGTAACTAGGGGTAGATTTTACACACCATGGTTCTCAAAGCTTTATTTGTTCTTAATCTCTGGTGTGGTGCACAGAAATGTGTTGTTTTCTGAGTATTTTTAATCTCTCTTGAGTTTAAATGGTTGGAAGGGCAGAACCTTTGAATTTGTGATTTTGTTAATACTTGAACATTGTAAGTTTACAGGAGTGGAAAGCTACAAAATTCTGAAGGACTACCAAATTTCAAGTTTTACCTGTTAAAATTATCAACAAGGCTTAAGGATCTTTTTTGCTACTTAAGAAATGTTTTGTAATTGATTTTAAACAGAAATGAGTGTTCATTCGTTCCTTTTTTTACTTCAAAGGAAAGGGTGAGTATAGCTTTTACTTTTTGTAATTTCTGAAAAATAAATTATAGTAAAAACTGTTCAGCTAATTTTGAATGAGAACAGTACATACTTCTGTACTCCTTGCTTAAGAGGGAAATATTAAAAAGAAGTATTGTGCATGAAAATATAACTGGAAGCATCAGGCGGTACGACAGAGATGTGTGTCTGAGCCAGCCTCTTCTGGTGCCTTTATGAAACCCGTGTAGTAGACTTAGAATCGTGGAATATCCTGAGTTGGAAGGGACCCACAAGGCTTGTTGAAGTCCAACTCCTGGCCCCACACAGAACAACACCAAAAATCCCACCCTGTGCCTGAGCACAGATCCACATCCTACCTTTAGCATAGGATCACATGGAATTTAACTAACAAGTTGTGGTTTTGTACTTGAGGGCTTTCTTAACCGTAGTTACTGTGTGGAGGAAATTAATAGTTGAAATGGCTTAAATGCCTCTTCTGGTTCTATATGGGGAGGGTTTGGAGGTGTTTATGCTAATAGCACTTTTAATTTTTGTTGCCGAAGTAAGATGAGATCCCAGAAACTGTCAGAGTCCGTGTTAACTAACGACCAGAATTTTTTACCTTTAAAGGTCTCTGTTAACTTACAAGTTCATGTGTTAAAAATTTATTACTTTTGACAGTTTTCTGGGATTAGTTATACGCTGTCCATCTTTGCTGAATTGGTGGGATTTTCTTTTTCTGTATAATCTCAGTACAAGTAATATTTAGAAGTTTATTTGATGTAAATAATTTGAGAAAAGTATTAATGGTTGAATGGAAGCCTGGACAGGAGATACTTGCTATGTTAAAGAAGGTGGAGAGCATGGCAGAAGCTGCATTGTAGTATGGAAATACATTGGAGGCAGATGTATTTGGGACAGGTGAAAGAATCGTGGAAGATTGTGTAAGGGTTCCTTGGGTAATTGTGGGTGGTGGGGATATGATCATTGCGTAGGACTGTGATGCCTGATCTTGGAGATTGTCTTCAGTTAATCTGTGAGAGTAGATGTGTTCAAACTCTGAGGAAGAATGTGGAATTGGAATGTAGCAGTCTGTTTTTTCCCTGCCAGTAAAAATGCTGTCATCTTAAGTTGTGTTTTTCTGTATTAGTTGATTTTCTTTTGTGGTGGCGGCTTGTTTTTTACTTTTGAATGGTAGAATGTTTTCTTTTAGTGCCAGTTGCAAACTTGGAGCTTGCTCGGGTTGTGGCCAAAACTCTCAGAACAATGACGACTCCATTATGTGCAGTGAGAAACGAACGTTTGTATTACTTGCTTTTAATTGCTAATTAAGCCAAGTCCTCGGTAGTTTGAAAGAATGGAATAGTTTATGTCTTGCACTTTAGACCACAATTTGCTACTCGGTTGTGGAGAATGATGGAAGGGATGATTTTTATTATGATTTCTGGATGAAAGTGAAAATGCATAAGAGCTGTTGTTTTTCACAAGGAGCTCTCAGGATTCAGGGTGCCTGTGGAACTGAGGAATAGCTTAGGACTTCTGTGCTGTTGGAGAAGGCCAGGCAACATCACCTGCCCCATCCTCAGCACTCTGGGTTTTGCTTGACTGCTCTGCTTCAGTTTCTGTATTCAACTGAAAGGTAATTTCAGTTTTTCTGGACAAGCAGCAGGGATGTTATAAAAAAAGCTTGTTCGTATTTTGAGATTATTTCAATTCGTTCTTGATTATTATTTTATTTTTTTTAAGATCAGAGAATGACGCTACTTTAATAGTGTAGCACTGATTCCAGTTCATTAGAACTCACTGACTTTAAAGATTCTTCTTCAGCACAGCTAGGTAGGAATTTTCTGAGTCCAGGAAACTGTGCTTCCAGAGGGATTGGTAAGCAGATATGCAGATTTACTGACTGAAACAGGAAAACAAGTTTCAACTACAGGTCATTTCACAACTTTTTCCTCAGGGCTTTCTCACTTCCAGCCAGAACTCAAAAATGGAACAAACGGATTTAGAGCAATTCATTAATGAGTAGCTTAAGGTCTGTCAGGCTTCAGACAGCTGGAAAGGAGAAGGAACACACTCCTGCTCCAGTGGCTTCATTTTCATGATTTTTCTGCAGTATTTGAGAACCATTCCAGATTTTTTTCATGTTATGGCTGAAATGAACTCATTCTCGTAAGGAGATTACCTGTTTCGCTTGACAGCTTGTTTGCCAGTGATTTCATTTTCTAAATAAAAAAAAACTTGCTATGGAGTAGTACTTACAGGTACCTGGGTTTAAGAAGCAGTGTGCTGTCAAATTTGGACAACCTCTTGGTGTTGATGTTCCCGCGTGGATCTCAGACTCTGCTGCTGTAGCTGTGCTGGCATTTCCTGTGCTCTGACAGGAGTTTGTCTGTTGGCGTCACTGCACCATCACATGCAGTGTCAGAATCAAACCCCCCTAGAGCTCTGTGCTGCTGCCATAATTGAAAGGTTGTACCTAAGTGTGTGATTTTTTTCTTACCCTCGTGTCTGCACACGGCAGAGCTGGTTTTTGTGAAGCAGCAGTGGTGTCTGCAGCTGGGGCCTTCTTGCGCTGTTGGGACACTACTTGTGGGAAATGAGCTTTGTGGATGAAAACTACAGTAAGAGAGGAATGACCAGTGTTATTTAGGTGGCAGGTGAAAGAACATTATTAAATAGCAGACGCATTCGTAAGATGATGCAGCGTTTATGTAACTTCATAGTGCTTGTTAAATTGGTAATTCATTTAAGTAGAAGAAATTCACGTTTTTCCTAGAAATTAACAAACAGATACTGAATGGGTAGGGGAAGGTGCTGTAATACTGCCTCTCCTTCCACAGTCAGATGAGGGGGTCAAATTAATTTAGTTGCTACTTCGGAGTAGTTTTGGTTCTTAGTGTAAAGGTGAGTTCTGTTACTCCCCGAAATGCACATTTGATGTGAAATGTTGCATTTTCTTCTTGCACATAAATCAGAATCTTGGTATTTGATGATACCTTGAGCTGGACCTCTTCCTTTGTACATAGAACTTAAAAGGAAGATTCCCTTAGTTTTGGAGAAGGAATACATCTTGGGAGGCACAGTTGCACAGCACTTGAGAATTCAGCTGAAATGAGAGGTAGAGTTTCCATTTTTGAGTGCCATTTACCATAGAAAAGTGCCCATGGGGTTGCACCTACGTGTCTGTATGAAGCTGTAAATCTGTGTAAGTTGTCTTGTCTTTGACAAAAGCTCCATTGCTGGTGTAATGTTGCCCTCCTAACCTCTCCAGCAAGTTAACAGATTTGGGTTTTTTTGTGTGTCCCACTGTCATGTTATCATTGCCTCTTATCCCCCTGCATTTTTAGCTCTGGTTATCTTAAATTTTGCAAGCGCCCGGCCTCCTGTCACATAAGTGTCATGATGTGTGTGGTGTCAGTCATAAGTTTGCATGTAGTGGTCTGAAGAGATGTAGCTGAGGAGGAGACACCCATTAATTTAAAAAAAAATTAGTTTCAAACTTTGTTTTCGGTATTACTAAATTCTCCACCTTTCCTCAGGTCTACTACTATGCTTTGCCATTAATTTATGAATAAGTATGCAAAATTAACCTAATTAATTGTAATAGCAGATCTTAATATATACATATCTTCGAGTGATCCTCAGTAGCTTTCTCTTGGATGCTGTCATACAAGTATTTAGTGTTTTATTTCAGTGCATTATCTGCCGGGAAATCCCTTTAATTTAGTGTAATCTACTTTTATGCAAGCAGACTGTAAAAACTGGTGTTCTGTCTGAGCTCTTAGAGGTAGGTCTGTGTTCTTAATGAAGGAAATGTTGAGATCTCATCACACTTTATAACTCCTTGAAAGGAGGTTGTAGCCAGGTGAGGGTCGGACTCTTCTCCCAGGGATTAAGTGACAGAAGGAAAGGAAATGGCCTCAAGTTGCACCAGGGGAGGTTTAGGTTGGATATTAGGAAGAATTTCTTCCTGGAAGGGTTGTAAAGTGTTGGAACAGGGTGCCCAGAGAAGCGGGCAAGTTGCCATCCCTAAAAGTGTTCAAAACCAGGTGGATTTGGCACTTGAGGACATGGTCTAATGGTGAACATTGTGGTGGTACTGGGTTGACAGTTGGACTTGATGGTATTAAAGGTCTTTTCCAACCTTAAAGATTCTGTGATAGCTTGGGCTACATCATTAAATGGGGAAGTTACACACTTATCTTCTTACATGTTTGACTATAACCAGTGGAAGGAGGATCTCCCAAGATTTTGGGAAGTAGCCCATATTTGTGATATGAATGTTCTTACTAATTGTTCAGTCTAAATATAGGCCTCTAAAATATGAAAGATTTTGCTTCTATCAGGCTGTATAGGAGGTGAAGGAAAGATGAGAGTATGGAGAAGGCTTGCAATGCTAAAACTGAGTTAAGAAGCCATCCCTTAGGGGGATCCCACACTGTAATGCATTTTTTTTTCCTCGTGTTTTGGGGCTGCTCTAAATCTCAAGCCTCCTGTATCTGATGTTTGCCTCACCTGGAGATCTGCAGGTCAGATACAAACTGACCTGTTTGTTGCATCTGGCACATGAGGTCACGGAGCAGATGGCTGCTCGTGGTTGTTCATGAGTCTTGGAAATGAAGGAGATGCAAGCTGAGCTTTTTGGGGGAGTTTTGAATGTACAACCCAAAAATCCCTTTAAACTCTAGAAGAGTTTTCAGGAGAATGAAGGGATGTTTGGGAATTTCACAGTGTCATTTACCTAGTGATAACTTAGCCACGTGTAGTCCATCTGGAATGCAACTACTGAGATTGTTGTAGTAAAATAGGTATTATTTCTTTTGTCTTTCCTCTTCCCTGGAGATTCCCTGTTAACAGCACAAAATTTTGGTTTATGTGGTGGACTTTGTTCTGTGGTGACTTGTGACCTTCCGCAGTGGTCTAGCAAGACTTTTGGAACCAGCGAATGAAGTTGTGCCCATGGGCATAAATTTAACTCTGACTTCCATGAGTGACAGTTCTTTTTCAGGTCTGTAATGTGCATGTACTCTTTGCCCCTGCCTGCACCTGAAGCAGAGCTGCTCATGTCCCAGTTCCTAGGCTGCTTTCCGGGAAGACCCAGCTCCGCTTTTTTCCCAACTTGTTTTTCCCTATGACCCAATGACCTACCTACCTACACCAACTTTGAGATTTGCATGTCATTCCTGTCTGGTGCAGCTGCTGATGGTTGTGGTGGCTTTAGTGTCCCTGAACCCTCTTCCTGCCTGTAGAAGGCAGTGCTAAATAAATCACAGTGGATTTCTTATGGCACAGAACTATTTCCTCATTTTGTCATTAGCAGTCAGGCTCACGACTTTCCTCAAGGGAAAGCATAATGTAACAGTTCATACTTTTTTGCTTAATACCTTGACTGTAGAGCACAGCTGCCACTGATGCAGCTGGAATACCAACAGCTGCTTTCCAGTGCCCCATGTCACATCTTTGTGGGCAGAACTGTGTATTTCCTGTTTTCAGGACATTATTTAGTTGCTCTGAGTCTTCTGGAAGGTCTCACGCAAGATTCCGCTTGCTAACAAACTACGTGTTAAATTTTATTGACAAAGGTCTTTTCACTTTGTATTTTTATACTTAGCATGTCGTGCTGAAAACCTGTCTTGCCAACCCAGAGCTACGGTTTCTATTTAAAAGGTGTATTTTGTACAGATGAACTGTACAAAAATAGTGGTAGTGATATCACTATCCACAGCTTTCAGTGTGATCACTGGAGACAATGGTGGCTTTCTGATAGTGAAAGCATGTAGCAGCATTAGGACATCAATACTGAAAACAGCACTTTGCAAATTTTAAAACACCACACCAGATCTAGGCTTGGATTGATGAAAATGGGTAATAAATCAGCTATTTAATTTTTGAGTCCAGTACAAAAATGACAGCAGAATCCAACTGTAATGCTGCATTTTGCTGGATCTGTTTCTGCTTTTGTCACTTGCTTTTGATCTTGTTGATAATTTTTCTGGTTTTGAGAGGAAAATTGGCATTTCTTTACTTTCGAGAAGTAAGACCATTTCGAAGTAATAGGTAACAATGGTTGCTTATGTGTGTTTTGGAAAAAGGAGCAAGTCCGAGTTTGAAGCCTACCAACCCGATAAATGATGCAGCAGAAAGAGAATTATGTGTGTGTCTGCTCATCTGAAAGTGGGTGGGGGGAATGTCTTTGTAAAAAAAAAAAAAAAAGGCTGTGAACCATTACTTGGAACATATATTAGAGAACTTGGGACTGTAGCTTAGTGATACAGATCTTTTTAAAATGTGTGACCACGATGATTGCTGAGGGCCTGGCTTCCCTGTAGCACGTGGGTGTTATCGCTGGAGGTCAGAGAGCTCATTCTTGGGTGCTGTGCTAGGGCAAGCGGTGCATGCTGGGCATGAGACATCCAAAGATGTTCGAGAAGTGATATCCAGTCTCATTTCTGTTGGGGTTTGGTGGGGAAGGGTGGTGTTTGTTTGTTTTGTTGTTTGTTACATCTTTATTTGTTAACAAAGTTATGGATAACCGTTTATTATTTTTCTTCAAAACCATTTTCATTTTCTGCATTATGTTTTGAAAGCACGTCACAGAACGTGTAATGCTGCTGAGTTTTGGTGAATATTCTTTTACTCTTCCATTTTTCTTCCCTAGGGAGTTGTTACACTAAAACTTCTCTTGAAATTTAGTAGAATATTATTTCACAAGAGGGTTTTGAAAAGCAGTAGCCTTTGTGTAAAAGAAAGCTGGTTTGTTGTTTGAAAGCTGTATGAGCATGGAAAGCTTTGGTTGTTTAAGTGATAGTGTTATAGCCACAGTGTTAGTACTTGTCCTATTGGAGTAATACTGAAATCAAAGCCAAAATATTTTCTGAAAGACCATAAGAAGTGAGTTTGGTTCTGAAAAAATTAAATATATTTGCTAAAGAATTACATTCCTTCATTAACTAAAATTTAAAATTGAAGTTTTCTAGAAAGACTCCAAGCACTGAATCTCGCAAGTATTTATGTGGTTGAAGCTGGACAGATAGCAGATACTGTCTGTGAGTTTTGGTTCTGTGGTTGTTCTCTCCACTTACAGTGTGTTTGCCTCCTGTCTGGACAGTAAGGATGTGGTAGTTCAAAATATTAAGGAGTTAATTTTACCTAAAGTTTCTCAAATAGTTTTATGCAGAAGTGCCTCAAGGGCATAAGCCCTTTGCTTAACAATTCAGCTCTTTATAGTATGTATTGGTATTGGTCTGTTCTCACTTGAATAGAAATTGTTTCAGAAGTCCTGTGCTGAGTCTTTGAGAGGGAACACAAAAGAATACATAGGTTTACATGAGAGTTTCTAGTTGTTTTTCAAGCCTGTCCCTTCACATTGCATGTGGTTGTGTCACAGATACACAGGTATATGTAATGGCATTATATTTATGAAAATTGCTGCCTTAAATGTGATACTAAAGAGCATTTTAAAGAACCCTTTTGCCTCTACTGTTTACATTTAAATACTATTCAAGAGCCTGATTTTCTGATTCTTCAAATACTTTCTTAATTTTCAGTTTAAAATGATACACGTTTGTTTGGCAACATTTGTTGTTAGGCTGAAATAGCTCTTCTCGTTCCTTGGTGTTTGTCCTGTTGGTACTTGTAGAAAGTCATACTAGCTTTTGATTTCCTAAGGTAAATAATTTGAGATGTTTAGACTTCCTTTTACAAGAGAAACTCTTCTTTCCTCTCATCCCTGCAGTTCTCGTCTAAATTTATTTAATTTCTATCTTTACTGAATGCAAGGAAGTTGTATAGAATCTGCTGAGATGGTATTAATATTTCTGCTTTTAGAACAGGTTTTTCTCTGTCTCTTTTGCAAGAGCTTGGGAACTGAACTACCAGGAAGCAGATTCAGGACAAGATGGTTCTCTGCAGTTAGTCTGTGGAACTACTGGCTGTCCAGTATTGTTAGTGTGAGATGAGAGGAGATGGTTTTAGAAAGTGGTGGGGAAAATTAATGGAAGGAAAAACCATCAGGAGCATTCTCCATCTGTCCCTGGAAAGTTTCTGAACTTAAATTGGTGTAGTCTGGAAAAACATAAGGAAAAAAAAAAATACACCACTATATGCTAACCTCCTTCTTTTGGTGCTTTTTCAACAATGTGAGTTCATGTAAAAGCTGTGCTGGTCTTTTGTTATTGCTATTTTAGTCCGAGTCCTGTTGAAGTAAATACAAAGACAGATTGCTGCACAGGGCTGACTATTGGTCTGACTTACTGTCATCTTATTTTAACTTTGCTGGAAATGTATCCTCTGTTGAGCTCCAGAATGCTGTATGCTTTTTTTTCATCTGCCTTATGCTGGCAGCATAAACTCATATTGGTTTGTTGTCTTATAGTCCAGAAATTAATGTACATGAGATGATTTTTTTTTTTTAGTAGTTTTAATAAGCCTGTCACAGAGTTCAGGATCTTACGTGGCTGTAGAATGTTTTACTGCTACGTGTCTCCCAGACTGCCTTTCAAAATCCATCTGATGGGTGTGGTTTGGAGTTGCAATGTCCTTACCTCATTTACAGTTGATAAGCCTAAAATAAGACCATAAATTCAGTCCAAAGGCCAATATCTTACCACTGCAAATCATGGAGATAATTATAGGATGATAGGCTACCACCAATAAGTATAGTTGACATAACAGCAGTCCACCTTTTATGTTGAATTTTGTGCTACTTAGACACCATAAAATACCTGTGAAAATGGATTTTAGGTAGAGGTTGGCCTCACTCACAAGAAAAACAAAAGCACGTTGAACTGTTGAATGTGAAACAAGTGCAGGAGACTGACTCAGCATCTCAAATCTCGTGCCATTACTGCACAGAAGGAATAAATTTTGTTGAATTTATTTACTCCTGCTGCACGTTGTGCAGTGTTGAGGGCACTGTGGAAGCCTTATGGCAGAAAGGAGGATGAAGCTGAGGTTGTGCTCCTTTGAGTCTGCCAGCGTGTGAGAGGGACTGGCATGACCTGAGCGGCCACATTGCCTCATATGGGGAGGCAGGAAGACAAAATCAGCAAGAGCTTCAAACTTTGTTTTCATGTTCCAGGAAGAGTTGGAGTTTTTCAAGTTCTCTCACAGCAAAAGAAGTTTGCAACATATTTGTTAGCATACTGGAGTTTATGGAGTGCTTTCCATGCACTGTACAGCAGCTCAGGCCATGCCAGTCAGGAGTTTTTCCCTGTGAGCCACATGCGCCTCAGGAGATGCTGGTTCTCCATCTGTGGCCTAAAGACAACATCAATATTCTCTTTTTCATGTGCAAGTGTTATTTATGTTTCCAAGCTAAAGCATAAAGGTTACTAACCTCCTGTTCCTTTCGGAGGGCAGGCCACAGGTGGTCCAGAATGATGAGGCTTGCTTTTTTTGGATGTAAGAAAATCTGTTACTGCAGAAAGCAATGAAAAAAAGAGCCTTTTGTACTACAGTTGACACTTTAAAATAAAGAGCTTAAAAAGATTGACATTTGGGACTGACTTGCATGCTACCCTTCGCCTTTTATGATTATTTGAAAATCTCTTTAATTTAAATTTGATACATTTTCAACTGTTCTTAAACTTTCTCACCTTTGTATTTTTTCATCCTCCCCAGACATTCCCTGCAGAGGGATAATCACTCGTTCCCTTAGTGACTGGCATGATTGAAGGGATTACTACATCGAGGTGCTTTGTGTTGGGTGGGTGATGACGGGAGGCTGTTGTGCAGCGGGGTGGAGTTGGGATGGAATGATAACAGTGGAGAAGGTGCTGTCCTTCAGGGCTTGAGTAAATTGTGATCTGCTTTCCTTCTCTGGCATTCTCCTGTGACAAAAGTTTCATGTCTTACTTGAAGACTTGAAGACGTGTTCCGTCTCGCTCCTTTATGCTGTCTGAGCTTTTATTTGCCACTTCTCTGGTTGTGCCCAGTGTACTCTTTAGCGCTTAATTCAGTGTCTGACTTCTGTGCTTGATTCAGAGATTTTTGGGTTGTTTTACTGTTTTCCTTGTTTCCTCTGTAGGGGAATTGCTTGTTTATGGTGACACAGTGTTTTGGCAGGGATTTTTCAGTGTATAGTGGAGTGTTGATGTATATTAAGGAAGGCAAATGAAAAGTGTGTGTGCCTTTCCACATACATTTTGTAATGATGAGTGTGATTCTTTGGGAACAGTACTTGAAAAAATCCAGTCTTCTGTGGAAATCAGCTTTTCTGCATTGTGAAGAGTTCTTGTTAGCTGTGATTGACACACTGCTGTATTTTGTCAATTCAAAGATCTGTGATTGGGCCATTGAGTGCTTTGAAGGTGGATTTATCCTGTAAACAAAGATAGATTGCATTAGTGACAGTGAAATGGGAGACAAGGGTGTGTCCTGTTCATCCAAAACCTTTCAAAGGAAGACCAGTCAACATTTTAGTGTTAAGGAACTGTCCTTTTGATGGAAACTTCTTAGTGACTTTATGGGCTTGGGCCTCAATTTTGGTGCATTTTTTGCAATATCAAGTTAGTTGCTTTTTGGAAACTATATTGCCTGTAAAACTGCTGAAGTTCATTCTAAGGTTTGGCATTAGTGTGTAACTGAAATTGATGTCTGCCACTGTAAGTAATGTCAGAATTGATCGTTCTTCTAAAGGCCCGAGTCATGACAGCTTTAGTTGAAGAGAGAACTTAGGAAAACACCTTCTGTGGAGTAACGCATGTTCATCAAAAAAAACCTTCTCAGCAGATGTCTGATGTATAGAATTCAGTTATTTCTAGCATTATTTCATTTTAAATGCAAACATTACAGTAATGTGTTATAAGGGACTCTTTGGAGGTGTTTGGTGTATGAACCACATTCACACCCAGGTTTATGAGTGGTGCCAGCAGAACTTCCTGATGATCAGTGCTGATCCTCACATGTCTTTTGGGGTACTCTGTCCCATTTCAAATTTCTGATCAGGGATTTCGCACCTCAGTGGGTTTATAAAATGCTTTTTAACAGTTTGATTGTTGTTTCAAAGATTTTTGGATTTTCTCTCTGGTTCTGAGAGATGACCAGTGTTAGTGCTTAGAGATGCTGATTTGGTCACTCTGAAAGGTGGTGTGGGTGCCACTCAGAGTAAATGCTGGGTTAAAGATTTGGGTTCCATACAGTGGAATCCACCTTGTGCAGTTTTTTAGTCTACAAATAGACATTTTTCAGAGACAAATGGCCATTAGCTATTTTCTATTTGGAACTGGTACCTGTAATGAACAGTGTAAGGTTAGTGAATTGTGTGTAAACTTTTAATTGAGAGAAGTGCACAAGGTTGACCTTTAGAAATGAGTATGTTCAGCATGTGTATTGCTTTTCCTAGAGTGTAGTGACTCATTTTCAAGGCAGTTTTTTAATAAAGTCATAAAATTCTATAGCTAATAATGTTTTGAAGATGAGTAAACTAGTTTTGGATTTTCATTTATTTCATAATTTTTCAACTTTGCTGTTAAAGTTGAAATATGATACAACTTTAACCATTTTTTTTTAATAATTAGAGTTACATTTTAAAGAGTTAGGTGTGACTATTTTGAATTGGTGGCTTCTGGTCCACAGGTATTGACGTACTGTGCTAAAAGTAGTCAGGGTATGTGGTGACCAAAAGGCAGGCCAAACAGAAGGGGATATTGTACTTTTTCCAGCTGGCCATTGTATAAAAGATTCCTTGCAGATCCTTCTGTTGGAAGGAATATCATCATTGCCTCTGAGATCAGCTCAGTTGGTTAGAGCATGGTGCTAATATCACCAAGGTTGTGGGTTCAGTCCCTCTATGGGCCATTCACTTACGAGTTGGCCTTGATGATCCTTGTGGATCCCTTCCAACTAAGAATATTCTGTGCAATACTAAAGTCATGGTTCTACATATCATCATGATGGAATTGAGAACTCATAACTGAGTCTGTGTTTGTAGTGTTCAACCAGTACAGATGGTGGTGTGGCCAAACACGTCAGGCAATACCCACCTGTAGTGGATTGCATTTTTCTTTATCCAGCCGTTTGTTTTAAATCACAAAATCCTTCTTTTCTACCCAAGGTCATATTGTAGTTGTGGGTGGGTAAAGGATGGCTGGAACAGAGTTCTCTATGTGTGGGTGGAAGCTTATTGTCTGTCATTCTGCCTCTGTCCTGCAGAGAATCACCACAGTCACTTTTGGCTTAAAAGTGAGGTTGACTCTGGAATCTGATACTTACGGCACCTGCGATGAGTATGGACAACTCGGATTGAAATCTTTGTTTTAAATAAAATGAAGCCTTGAATCTTGATCTTTCTAGATTCAAGTCCTTAGTACATAGTTTTAATGTGCTGGAGTTCCTTGTGAATTTTTTGTGCATTCCATTTCCCTCCTATAATAGAATTGGTTTCTGACCTGCTGTACTTACCAGGAACTTCATCCTTTGAAGGTGGCTCTGTTTCTAGTTCAGTACTATCCCTGAAAGTACATACAAGACACAGGGAGAATTGCCATTAAGCTTCATACATAAATGTTTTCCCACTTGGTATTTTTTAATGTCCATCTGTATATTGGATGTCAAATTTGATGGGGCTTGGGAAGCATTATTCAAGAGGGAGATCTTACATCCAGCTCCAGGGAAGTGTTAATGTGAACAGTCTGTAGTGACAACCTGCATGGCTGTTTACCCTGCAGCTCCAGGAGTCTCTAGGATGTTTTGCCTGTGACAATTCACTATCAGGTTTTACTTATCAGAAGACTCTGCTGGCGAGTTCCCAAGCAATTTTTTGAGTGTATTGTTGTTTTACTTGCTGTTTAGTGCGCATTATGATGCAAATACATATTAGTAACTAAAATAATTTGGACTTGGGCTTTGTAGTGCATAAATGTAAAATCTGAAATCTCTGTGAATATACTTCCGCCACCTGTTACTACCACACAGCAGAAATAAGACATTTATTCTTTCCTGGACTATTCACCAGCTCTGCCATTCAGACGTAGTAATGCTCATTAGCTGTGGACTGTATCAAGACGATTGTATGTCTCTTATTTCCTCATTGCAATTTCTTTTCATTCAGATTGCCACGTGTTGGGGGGAAAAGGTGAGGGATAAGGCTGGATGTTTGCTGGCATTAGCAGAGAAGGGTTACAGTTCTTGATGGGAATTATTGTGGTGCTTTTCAAGGTGTTTTTTGTGCATAAAGTTCTCCTACAAAACATTTTTCTGTGCAGGCTGGTTTTCATGCGCATTTGGTTATGTTCCAGTGTTGCTCATTTTTATATGTGAGCATAATTATGTAAGCATAATTAAGCAGCCACAGAGGAGAAAATCTGAATGGCTGTGGAAAAAGGAACGTGATGTGTGGAGTGTACCTGTATGGGAGATTTCAGTGATGTGATGGAAAATCATTGGGGTGGACCCTTCTGCTACACTGGCTGTGGGAACTTTAAAAGTACCAGCGTTCTGAGACTGCTTGAAATAGTGATATTTCAGTATTTTAAACCAGGTTCATTCTGTTCAGAATTTTTTTTTTTATCCTTTGTGTCTTAATGTGCCTTTACCAATTCTGTATGTCCTGTGGTGCTGAAAATTCCACACTTCCCACCCTATTAGCATTAGTTTTTACACTTTCTTTATGAAACAGCTCCTGACCCATTTTCACTTCCATTCTTCTAAAATAAATCATCTTTTCCTTGTATTTTCGGACTGAGCTACCAGCAATACTATTTCTGAGTACCAGGCCACCCCTAGTGCTTGAACCCTTTTGGGACTGAAGGTTTAGACTGTGCAGGTTTAGCTGAGCGGAGCAATTGGCGGTAGCTTTTAAATAGTTTTTAATAGTTGCCTTTCTATATTGCCTTGTATTCAAACAACACAGAAAAATCATTCTGTTTAGTCTGAAACGAGGTATTTTCACAAATATATATTTGTTGTGTCAGTCTTGGTAGACATTGTCTTGTGCATACGTATGTACATTGTTCTCTATTTAATACCTCTTTTTTTCCAAGCTTCTTTATTCTTTGTTTCATTGTCATTCTTACGCTTGGTGCCTGATAGTCAGTGTTACATTTCCAAAGACTTGTGTCCAGATCCAGAGATATTTGCATAAATAAGTTATTCAGATCCTTTTTTCCTTAGGTAAAACAGGCAGCTATTAATGCAGACTCTGGCTTTATTTGTGGGTGGGTTTCTGTGTTTGTATTTTTTTGTGTTGATTTTAATTAAATTTACAAAGTAATTTACCCAGTGAAAACAAAACCAGCTATTTATTTGTCCTATCATATCTTACTTAAAATCTATATGAAAATCTGGAGACTCCTAGATAAAACTGGTTTAACATTTTTTAAAAAAGCTAAGTTTGTCTATCAACGTTAGCTATCTAAATGTTCTGAAGTATGGCATGCCACACCTCATTTGTGATGTTCTGTCATGCTATAGGTGAAAATTGCTAGAATAAAATCAGATTTAGTGGTCTTAAATTTTAGTGTGTGGTGAACTATTCATGAGCTTGAACAATTGCTAAATTAAGGTGCTGCAATTCTACTTGAAATAGACTTACTGTGGTAAAAATAGCCAAAAAGATGTTCCTATAGTCTCAGATAAAAATAATGTTCCAATTGCCTATGAAAAATCTACCGCCACTTGGAAAAAAGCTTGTGTTTGTTTGGGTATTTTTGTAAAGATTAACCATAAAAGATTTTGAATGATGAAATTCCATACAAAATTTGCCATAATCTCCTGAGTCACCTGATTATGAAATGTTTTCAGAGACAGAATAGAGATGATTCTGTTTGCTGAAAATTTAGAATTTCTAGAAGTGATGTAGGTATGTGTGTATGTACGTAGACATTGGTACTTGTAAGTTTATTTGACCGTATTTAAAAGAAATAACAAGAGGATTGCATTCTCCAGGTGGACTCAGAGTTAATGCACCACATAATCTCCAGTCAACAAATTTTTCATAAAATCTAGTTGGTTATGGACACTGTCAGCTGCAAAGGACTAAGCTTCCTGTATTTTATGTATGTAAACTATTTTTAATATGTAAACTATTGAGTTTGCATCTGTCTGACAGAAAACACTTGTCAAGAATGTCTTATAAGTGTTCTGTATTCAGGGAAGGCAAGTTGGGTTTTTTTAATCTCCACTAAAATGTCACTTTTCTCCATTTAATCATTGATTTGCATGTATTCTGTTTTGTATTCCGTTCTGCAGTTCTGTGCTTTTTATGAAGCAATATCCCTCAGTTTTCAATGATAATTGAGTTCATGTTAATTTTCACTTGTAAGCTTAGCAACCTTGACCTTACTTCTGCTGCTTACTGTGTCATCTCTCATCTACCGTAGACATAATTTGAAAAAAATATTTATTACATCTTCAGTATAATCTGGAAGCACAAGTCCCAGGCTACAGTAGTGGCTTTTAAAGAAAATTTGTCTCAATTGTGACCATCAGGCTGTGCATGTAGCTCCTGTGTGCACCTGCTTTTCTTTATTGCCTGCACTGTTTATTCTTGTGTCCTGTTTCATGAAGCGTTGTTCTTATGAAAATAAATTAGCCAAAATTGATGATACTTTCCTTGAGAAATGTTTGAGGAGGATCAGTTTCTGTTGTTCTGTTCTAATTGTCCCTGAAATGATAAGGACTTTGATCCTAAGTATTACTAGCAGACTGGAATAAGTTCACAGCCTCTCAATATGCCATAGAAATTTTGCACGAACAGAGTTACTGAAGGGGCCAACTCATGTTTTTTCCTCTTGAGGTCTGAATGTTTTGGGGTCTGAGCATATTTGTGTCCAGCACACTGTATTTTCAGCACTCTTACTGAGGCTTTTGAATAGTGTAGTCCATACATGAAATACAAGTAGAGTAAATGTGCTGAACTGAGAGAGGAATTTTATAACAGAATATGAGCGTCGCAAAGACAGAGCGTATAAAGAAGCTTTGAAAGCTATAGTGGGAATTGGTATTGAATAAGAAGGTAAAGGAAGTTAAGGATATTATGCCAATACATAATATGAGTGCCTTCAGTGGAGGATCTGCTGCATTAATCTAGGTTATCATCAGTCAAATAAGAATGGTGTGCTTTTCTCTGCAGAAGTAAATGAGATATTCTTGTAAAGCATCTACAGCTCAGAAGGTGATGTGTATCCAGCCAGTCACTGATGGGGGAGAATATTTTTAACTTCTGAAGAATTCAGGCTTGTCTTTTTTTCTCTGTGCTTAGCTGAAGCGAGCCCTGTTCGCACCCTCGTTGCTGCAGAGCAGGAGCTGGAACTTCACCAGGAGGTTTTCTGGGCAGTAGCAAATTGTTGTCATTGTTGTTAGCAAATCACGTGTGCATTTTGGTGAATTGTGGCAAGGAGGAAGGGATGGGAAAAGAATCCTTTCAGAGCATCCTCAGTGGTACTGGGGGAGGGAGAAGGAGCCCAGCATACACACTCACACACTTGTGCCTTCCTGGTCGGTAGCTGCCCCTCAGACTGACCAGTGGTAGATGTGTGATTGTCGCCTCAGTGACCAGCACTGTCCACGTAGTTACTTTATTTTCCAGAAGGATAAAACATGAGCTAAGTAACATTCTGTTTCTAACCATTAGTGTAGTGTGTATTTTGTTTGTTGAGAGGCTGCTGATGTCTCCCTCTACAATTTTCACGTGGAATCTCTGTTCTCATTACCTGCTCACAAAGCCCATCCAGTTGGGTCACTGGAGACACAAGAAAAAGCAGCAGCAACTGTTCAGTTTTGTCACCCTCCCCCCCGTTTATCTACATATACAATAGTGTTTTGTGTTGTGAAATTGAAGGTTCTAGGAACTTCTTGAAGCTTTGAATTTGTGATTTTACACTGTGTTGTCTGCACTGAAATGCCGTGTTTTTCTTGAGCAGTTAATTTATTACCCAGTAAAATTCAAGTATTTTCTTTCACTGTGTGTTACTGCCTGGTTGTTGCCATGTTAACAATTCAGATTGCTGGCTTTTTGGTTCCCTGTAGTTGCCAGGGTTTTTTCAATATGTTTTAAGTAAAAATTTGCTGACTCAGTGTACTCCTCCATTTTCATATGATTGATTTATTACAGAATTAATAGTTAATATTTTATCACATTTGGCCAGTTAGCCCTCTTAGTTTTGTCTTAGTCAGTCTTGCTTGTCATGATTCAGAAAGGATTACATCACATTATCTTCTTCAGAAACAATTTGAACAAGCTGTATTGATTTTTTCCCTTCTTTTTAATACAGTTGTTTAACAGTAGTTTGAATTTGGCTGTAAAATACAAACAGTTGCATCCAGTGATAATGGTAAAGTTTTTTTCTTCAGATTAATTGAAGTAGAAATAATATTGTCCTTTTTATTTATAAAGCAGAGCTATAATGTTTCAGTGACTCCTGTATA
Organism: Cnemophilus loriae; assembly: GCA_013397755.1. NCBI lineage: Eukaryota > Metazoa > Chordata > Aves > Passeriformes > Corvidae > Cnemophilus > Cnemophilus loriae. Next base: position 879,405 of record VZTF01009812.1, on the reverse strand, counting down.
CAATATTTAGAATTCTGGTATATGTTAGATTTATCAGTTAGATTGATTTTGGGTTGGGTATATTTATTTATTTAGTTTGTTATGGTATATTCTCAACTCTAGGGTCTTTCCTTCATGAAATGACATCATATTAATAACAGCCAAACTGGCATTTAGTTTATGGGGTTGGTTTTGTTTGCTTTGGGTTTGTTTGGTTGGTTTTTTTGTGAGTGTGGGGAAGGAGTGGTCTTAGAGGGAAAAAATAATCTACTTCCTTATCCATTGGAATGATAAATAGGGAGCACACAGGGGTCTGGTAGTACATTTTAAAGGTGATTCTAGAATGATTTCTTCCTTTTGTGAACAGATTTTGCTAGCTTTTTCTGAGTTGGTAAATAAATTAAGCCTTTTTCTTCACTATACTGTATTTAAAGGTGTCCTAAGAATTGACAGTTGAATCTGTGCAATCAGGACGCTCCCAGTCATGAGCTATGATGTAATAAGAGGGAATTTGTGTGACAATAGTGTATTACTTCAGTTGAAGGTGGCAAACAACATGAATATTGTTACTTTTTTAGTGTTGTATAAGCCAGTTTCTTTTCCTGCAGCCATTCCTGTATTGGTTTCCTGCTTCTGCTCTGATTGCCACACTGTGAAGCAGCTGCGGGTGATTATTTTGCAAAGTTCTGAAATTTTTCAGGTTTCCCTTTTATCTTCTTGCAGCCTTGAACAAAGGGAAGGAAGTGTACGATGTTGTGTAGCAATCTTCCTTTTCATTTCAGGGTCTTTCTCTTTCTTGTTAATTTGTCAATACTGGCAGTTCTCAAGGCTGACTCCATTGAATGCATTTAGAGATCCATACAGTGAGGAGAAATAACAATGCTTAAAAACCTCAGGGGTTTTTAACTTCCTTAGAATTCTTAGTGTCTCAGGATAATTTAAATGGGTTGCACAAGTGGTGCCATAGGTGGCCTTTGCAGTTAAAGATCCACTAAAATGAGATCTTTTGATTGTTCCTTCAAAGAAAACATACACGGATACGTGCAGTTGTGACCTCCCTTTTACATCCATTCATCCAACAGAGACAAATTCTATGCAGAAAAATACCTGTTACTTTCTAAAGATCTTTGTGGATGGGTCTGATGGGAGAGAAAGTTTCTTGACCAATACCAAAGTTGTGTAAGTCTGCCTGGTGCATCTGCCCTGGCTGCTGGGAAGAGCAAGAGCCAGGCAGTGACCAACCTGCTCTTCCTCCAGAGACTCAGGGGCTGACGTGATGTTCCCGCCGAGGAAGTAACACTTGCTTTTAGTTTCTGTTTCATTTTATTAGAATGTGCTGGAAGAATTTAAAAAATTCATTTGAAACGGCCTTTCCAAGTTAAGTGTGCATAAATATGGGTGTGTTGCTGGTTATGTTGCAAACCGGTTAGAGGTCAGTGGAGAGGGTTTGCTTTAATGGTGTAATTGAATTGCTCTTACAGGAACAGATAGCTTACAGTTAACTGTGGCTGAAAGGGGAAGTTCTGGTGTCTTAGGTCTTGCCTTGTGCTGGCATCAGTGAGATGGCTTAGCAGTATCTTCAGTTTGTGTTCTAACATAAAGGGAAAATCTGCCTTGTTGAGAATTGCTCTGAGCTGAGTGAAAGGCTTGGACACAGGTTTTTGCATCCCTACTACACATGGTGCTTCAGATATGTGTGATATGTCTTCTAATGAGGATTTACTTAAAAAGGGATTGGGGGAACACTGAGGGTCCCCAAACACTTAAATGTTAAAGTGTGTGTGAGATTTATAATTTCCCTGAACATCTGTACAGAAAAGTCCTGTTGCATTTGTTCATAAAGTCAAGTTCTCTTTAAACACCTGTAGATTAATTGAGGAAATAAACTAGCCTAGCTTGCTCTCCAGTATTTATTGCAAGGTACCTGTTGTGGTTGCAGTTTCTGTATGCTCTGAATTTGCAGAAGACAAAATACCAATTTAAGAAAATATCAAAATACGACTATTTTCTTCAGCAGCTGCAGCAGGTATTGCAAATCATCAGCAAAAGGGAAGCCTATGTACAAATCAGCCTGTAACAGTAACATTAGGGGCACCATCAAGAATTTTGTTATGTCTTGTACAAATCAGAAGATGAGACCAAAAAGTGGAGAGAGGAAGCATGGTGCCAAAACCAAGAATTTGCACTAAAATATTTGCAGATGGGTTCAGCTGGTGAGCCAGATGTTAAGAGTCAGTAGGTACACAAATAGTGATCTTAAGAAATTTACTTTAGACTTGTGCGCTTTGCTTCTGATTATAGTAATGGTATTCTTTAGATGGAGAATTGACTGACTGCAAGAGGTGTTCATAGTAATGGGAATAAAATTAAGGGAGTAGTAGCTTTGAACCATGGTGAACAGAATTGCAGTCCTTCCAGCGCAGTTTGCTAGGGCAAAGCTTGCAGCATGAAGGAAAAGTTCTGCAGCAGATCTTTGAGGTAGAGGCAAATACACATCTAAATTTGGTATCTTCGGAACACGGCCAGATAGCTACAGTTTGAAATATGTACTTTAAATTTATGTAAACATATTCTCATGTTTTATTAAATCATTTCAATACCACACGTACACCCTCAGTTCTGTAACAGCATAGCTTTGTTTTTGTTCATCGGAGCTTTGCCTCTGAAAACAGCCATAAAATAAGGCTTTTCTGGACTTGGAAGTAGGTGAAAGTATGTGATACACCTCAGCCTTGAGATACAGAGACCCACTCAGAACAGATTAGATCAGTAATTGGGTTCTTCACAGATGTGTTTTAACTATTTCCTCACATTTCTTCACTTTATTTTTGGCATTTCTCATTTCAATGATTAATAAAAGTAAATTATAAATATGGGCAAGGCTACTGATTTAATACTCAGCTTGATTTCCCCCTGCCTTTTGGATATCTAGTTTTAATAAAGTCTCTTAAGAAAGCTCCTCATTTCACTGAATCACAGAATATGCTGAGTTGGAAGGGACCCACAGTCTTTGATTACTGTCATGTGATAAAATCAAGGCATTCATAATTGCAACCAAATTTGAAACACAGAGAGTAAAGTGGTGAAAGTCATGGATTAAGCAGCTGGGATTAGAATTTGTTGGAAGTCTGTCAGGCTTTTGAGAACTGTGCTGGTGCAAAGGACCTTACCTCCCATTTAAGCTTGTTCAACTGCTTCAATTCAATGGCTAATATGTTCAGAAGGTTGGGGAAATGATTTTTATTTATTTATTTACTCACTCATTCCCAAAGTGTAAACAGGGTCAGGAGGTAAATAGGGTCATGAGTTAAGGATGTAATAGGTTGAAGATCATGGCAATTACAGTGAATAGAAGGTGGCAGTTCAGTTTCTTAAAAATGTGTGTTCATAGCACAGAACATTCTTTGCTTCTGTGTATGTCACTTAAAAACTTGTGAGGCAGCTTTTCTCAGGCTGAAATTAATTCCTAATTGGATTTACATTTCTGACTTCAGCTTTTCTTGGTCTGTGGTAGAAGATACTAAATTATTTTATGACATAACAGAGATGTGAAAAGAATTGGATCTTGGGAAACACAAATGAAGATATGTAAATTGCGTAAGGAAACATGTTGAAGGTAGTGTGTCCTTTGGTTTAGCAAAAGTGAGTGAAATAACTGTTAAATGAAAAATTAATTCTTTAGAGAAAAAAGCAACACAATGAGAATAAAATCAGAGAGGTTTCTTTCTTGCAGATTGGAAAGAATAAAATCAATCCTTTTGTATTTCATTGATTTGTAAATTAAAAGTTGTCACATAGGTTAGAGGTTTGTTTTGTGTTGGGGAAATCGAATGTCCACAGATAAACCAGAGGCAATTTCTGTTGTTTGTTTGTTGTCAATTTGCATTAGAATCGGTGAGCTTCCAAATCTGTTCTAAATACTACATTTCCTCTTTGAAAAGTGATGCAGACTTTGTTATTGGGAGTGTTTGTAGACCTCATCTTTCAAGCTAATAAAAAGCTTTATTATTTCTCAGAAAATGTGTTATTTGCTTTAGTAAAATACAAAATTTTGAAAACCTTGTATTTCTTTTTCCCAGGCTGTTCGCTGCTATGAATCGCTAATTTTGAAAGCTGAAGGAAAGGTCGAGTCTGATTTCTTTTGTCAGTTAGGTCACTTCAACCTCTTATTGGAAGATTATCCAAAAGGTAAGAATTTTTAGTGCTTCTGATAAATGTCTTTGGGGGATTGTTCTTTGGCGTAAGTGACACAACAGAGTGAAAAACGTTGGGCTAAGTCACTGTTTTCTTGGTTTGTACTGCATTTCAGAGCCCATAAAAGAATTAAGACTGGTGAAGTCTTTACAAAAACAACTTTATTCTTACTTGGTTTTTTGTTTTTTTTAAATAAAAAACAAAAACCCAACCAAAACCTGGTTCAGGTATGAATATTCATACCTTGTTCAGGTATGAATATGAAGTTGGCTGGTGGGCCCAGTGTCTGATGGCTGCCTGCCTTTCAGTGATTGTGGGTTGTGAGTGAGAGCGCAGTAGAACAGGTCAGAATATTTACTTTTTTTTCCATGGGATGTCTTTTTTTATTGTTGTTGCTTTTTAGTTTTAACATGAATGCAGTTCTGTTGGTGTAGGGAAATAAACAACACCCCCACCCTGAAAATGTGTGCTCCCACCCCACACTTTTTTCCATACACACAAAGATACTGGTTTACAGTTTCCTTGGGATGCAGAAACAGGGAGATGAGTTATGACAGAGTATTTCAGAAGCATGCTTGGTGACTCAGGCTGCCTGTGGGCTGTTTGATAGCCGTGTGTCTGTGGGTCCACTGGTTCTCTGTCTGACATTAAACAGTGTGAGTTTGGTTCCTGGGACATTTCTAAAGTGAGAAGCATTTAGATTTGATACTGCTTAGGAGGAATTTGCAGGTTTTCTAAATTCAGTCTGTAAATTCAGAGGATTTGGGTGATGGAGGCATCTGTCTTGTACCTCATCCCGTCCAATTAGTTTGATGTAACCACTGGTACTGCCAAATCCAGAGACATGGGAAAACCTGCAGGGAGCATGGCAGTATGCTGTCTCTAAAATTCACTGAAGAAAAGTCTGATCCTATGTTTTTGTTACGTTTTAAGAAAATTCTGCCACCTGCTCTGCAAAAGAACTTATACCACTGTTTCTCGTTAGCCTAATAAAGCTAGGTGTGAGTGATGTGTGTGCAGTATGACTTTCTGGATATATTTTACTTAGCCAGAACAGCCCAGGATTATGGACAGAACTGTATTAACTCTGCTTTTGAGTTGATAACAGTTAAGAGTGACAGGACCAGGTGTTGCTGTGGATCAGAGGTAGGGTTTACTGATGGGGCATCTGCTTTCTACTGTGCATATGGTTTTAAAAAGAAGCATAAGAAATCCAAATGATGGTTGAAAATACCAGTTCTCCAGAACTGTAAAAGAGCATTAGCACAACAATGTGAGAAGAAACATTTAGCCATTAAAAATCTGAATTAAAGTACTTAATACTTTCTTAGATGTCTATTTAAAGTCACATCTCAATCGTAAAAGAAGGCTCAAGACGACAAAAAACTCTGGTAGTTACGGAGTATTAAAAAAAAGAAGATGTATCTGTATTTTCAAAGACATATAGTGGTAGTTAAAAATACTGGAGGAATTTTAATTGATGTAAAAAGGGAGGTTAAAGGGTTTTTTATTATCGAGGGACATATGTTCCTGTTCACTATAGTTTTTGAACTCTAGTACCAAAGACTGTAAAACTATTATCCTCAATGCAGAAAGTCACAGGTGTTCTATAACTAATTTACTGCTGTTATTTGAAAGAAGTAGAATGCTTGCGTTCTATTACAAATTTAAAGTAAAAATAAATTCCATTACATGATACAAATGTAGTTACTGTAATTATCATACATTCTAATTGCATTATGGTTAAATTTACATGATTTATAACAGAAAAGTAAAGAGAGTTCAGAAAGTTTTGGTGTCACTAATGTATATTTTAGCTAGTCTTTAAGTCTTGAAGTTCCAGAAGTGTAAAATGGTGAAGGACTTTGATCTTCAGGACCATAAATCTGTGTAGTCTGAATTTAGTCATGGATGAAGTTATGGAGAAGTCAGTGTTTTTAATAAATTGGATATAATTAATAAAATACTACAAGATAGCAAAATGTATAATGCTGCACAATTTTTTTTTTCCCTTGGAAGCCTGTTACTTAATTAAATACCTTCAATAAATGTATACACCTTTGTATATTATGTATGAAGTGTTTGTCATAGAGGCAGAAGTGATAGTGTTCTTTGTTTAAAAATGCTTGCAATGAAGTTACTGCAGAGCAGAACAAATTGTGGTCTGACTGTGGAACTGGGATCAGTGGTCAAGATGAAGCAATGCTGGGATGATAGACATCTGGGTTTCATGTTGGTAATCTCTTCTGATCTGTCTGTTTTTCACAAACACATTGGCATCCGAAGGATCATGCATTTGTTGGGTGATGGGTACATTTGTTGTGTGTTAGTATTTTTATGTACCTAATACCTTCGTCTGAACGTAGTAGAAATGACTGTAGGTCATTTCTTTGTAAGAATTAGGACTCGTGCACCATAAAAGAAGGACCTTGAGAAGAAGTCATGGCAGGTTGCATCACTGAAAGTCACATTATTGGTGCTAATCTTGCGCTTGCTGTGTGTACTCAGAGGGTATCAATGAGGGGCAGGTTACCTTTGGCTTTTCAGTAGGCTGATGTCTGCTGCTGAAGTCTATTTAACTTTGGTTTTTTTAATGAAACCTGTTAAATGTTGTAATTTCCCTCAAAGTGCATTATGGTTTTTGTCACTTGTAGCCACTGAATTCCAAAACCAATATGCTTTTATGTTTCTTCCCTAAAAAGAAGTACTTGTCTCCAAGAAAAGTTTTGAGTTCACATAGAAATTGCTGGATGAGCTTCCTTCTTCTCAGTATTATACTGAGATTATACCAGAGTATCAGTGCTATTGCTAGCCTTTAAAAGATCTGAAGCTGCTCTGCAGGTTGCAGTTTTCCCAAAATGCTGTAAGTTTGAATCGCTGTTGATAGCTAAAGGGTTTTCTCTGTGTTATCAGCACTCTGCTGCTCTTAGGAGAAGGTCCTACGCAAGGGATGAACTTTTTTTGCAGATTTTGAATCCAGTGAGACACTGACTTGTATTCAGACACTTATCACCAAGATTGCAGATGGATTGGTTTCAATTTAGCCTGTATGTTCAGGATGGGTTCTGTGCTCAGCTTTCATTGTCTTGGTCGTGACTGGTCAGAATTTGCCTTCAGGATTTCCCAAAATGGGAATGTTGGCTCCTCCTAGTGAAAACTATTTCGTTTCCTCAGTAGCATTTTCTTAAGTCTAATCTGATTCTTCCTCCTTTCTTTTTTGACAAGGCAGCTATTCCCCAGCTGTTGGATTGTTTCAGAGGTTCCCAAACCTCTTGTTGCCTGGGCGTGCCCTGGTGGCACCCCCGTGTCTGCGGGTTGGTTTGTGCTCGCGCAGCTGAGCCTGCAGCTGTGTGGGGAACTGATCCAACTGAAAAATAACCCGGCACAAAAATGCAATGCAGTTGCCCCAGAATGTGAAACCTCAGCCTTGTCTTTTGCTGGAGGAGGTGGATGGGTTGTCATGGAGGCCTCTGGATGCTGGGAGCATTCTGAACCCAGCTAGGACTCCTGGTGTGAACTTGTGAACTGTTTGGTACTGGATTCCTTGGGACAGACGGGTTTTTCACCAAATTATTGTGCTCTGGTCTTGAAAGACTCCACTGGTAGTTGGAGCTTATTTTTTATTTCATGGCTGATTTCCATAAGCAGTACGGAGTGCAGATAGTGATGTTTTAAGGTTTGGGTTCTAGCTGACTTGAGTTCTAATTGACTGCTGTTTTAATGAGCTCGTGGATTGACATCATCTGTGTTTTCCTTAGGGATCTTTATTTTGCAGAAGGGTCACATGCATTGACCGCGTTCAGTCTGTGACTTGGAGGACAGCTCACAGTGGCACAAATGTAGATGTGCTTTAATCATTTGCCTCCTTGAATTGCTGTTCTCTAAGCAAAATTCCTGGAAGTAGAAAATGCAGTTAATGAATGAATGGTTTGAGAAAAACATGAAATTATTTGTGCCACAGGTACTAAAACACAATAAATACTGCACTCAGATAATTCTTATTGTTGTATTCAAGTGGTAGTCTCATTTTTTAAATGTTTTATGTCAGAACAATCTTAGCAGTATTTATTTTGATTATAGATAGTGATTGCTTTGTCGAAAACACTAATTTAAAAACATTTTAAGTCATTTATAAGATAGTGTTTGTCAGGGGAATTTTTTTAGCAATCGTTAAGCTAAAATTTAAAACAATACTAAAAAAAAATACAGAATGTTTATTGAGTAGCTCTTTTATTACGATGCAACCTAAACCCAAAATTTAAACACTTTTATTGATTGTTCTTTTGCAAAGTTGTTGAGAAACTCCCAGATTCAACAACGTATATGTGTTGCTTTGTATTTACAATTCCAGCTCTGTAGGGAATTTCTCTGTGGTGGTAATGTCTTTCAGGAATTTGAAAGGAAGTATTGTTACTGGGAAGCATTTTCATGTGCTGTGCTCTGAGGTGCAGGGTAGTAGCAGTAATTTTATAAAATATAAGGGAGAACTTCGCAGCATGGACAGGATTGTGCTGATTCCTGCTGGGCTGTCTTGTCTTACTGATGAGTCCTGAAGAACTAGAATAAATTAAATAGCTTGAATGAGTTAAGGAAGAGATGATCGTGTTTCAAATAAGTGAGATATTTAGGTTTAAGGTTTTTATTTTGTTGTTTGTAACTGGTAATAACTGGTAGAATTTGAGTTGCTTCTATTTAGAGCTGTTTAACAGAATCCTGAAGATGAGATAAATTTTGGGTGGTTTAATTTCAGGTGGTTTAAACCATTATGTGAAATTTCTGTAGAAAGAAGGAAGCTTCGAACATTAAAATGTTCTTTATAATTGTGTGTATGTGGAGCAGAGGTTAGCAGTCGACAGTTTTATTATAAAATATACCTGGGCCATGTTTTTGACTGATTATCTGAAAATTTTCACTTTGGACAGTGTTCTAAATAAATCCTGAATTGTTAAAAGTCCTTTTGTGTAATACACTTTTGGAAGGGTTTTTGAGCCTGATGAGAATCCATTTGGTTTCTTGACTGATTGTCAGTATTTTAAGACCTTCATAGTGTTCAACATGTACAGGATTTCTGTAGCTGTAAACTTCTTGTCAAACTCTCGTATATCTTTCACATTTAATACTTTATGGGACAGTGGGCTTCACACCACTTCGCTGCTGCATTATATTTCCAGATGAGGCTGTGGAGTTGTTAATAAAATTTCTTAGAGGACTATTTGATGATTTTTTTTTTCTTAAATCTATGCTTGTGTTGCTTTTGTGTGTCAGCCTTCATTCTCTGTTAAAAGGAAGATGTGCTTCAGGCTTCTTTGATTGTCTCTTTGGTACTTTCAGTACAAATCTCTGGAGGAAACAGAGAGCAGCATCTGCCTGAGGCCTTAAAACAAAAGACCTGAGTGACATTTTGCTACTTTCACTTCCACAACATTTTTTTGGATTATTATAGAATTGTAGAATCATGGAAGTAGGAAAAGACCTTTAAGATCACTCAGTCCAACCATTAACCCAGCACTGCCAAGGCCACCACTGAACTGTGTCCTGCTGCAGCACATCTACATATCTTTTAAATACTTCCAGAGATGGTGACTCCACCACTTTCCTGGGCAGCCTGTGCCAATGTCAGACAACCCTGTCACAAAGAAAATTTTCCAAATATCCAATCAGTACCTCCCTTGGTGCAACTTGAGGCCATTTTGTCTTGTCCTAGTAAGACTTGTTACTTGGAAGCAGAGACCAATTGACACCCCACCTGGGGACAGCCTCCTTCCAGGTAGTTTGTAGAAGGCAGTGAGTTCCCCAAGCACCTTTTTTTTCCAGGCTAGACACCCCCAACTCCCTCAGGTGCTCCTCATCAGATTTGTGCTCCAGACCCTTCCCCACCCCTGTTGTCCATCTCTGAACATGCTCCAGCACCTCAGTGTCCTGCTTGTCGTGAGAGGCCCCAAACTGGACACAGCGCTTGAGGTGTGGCTGCACCGGTGCCCAGTACAGGGGGGCAGTCACTGCCCTGGTCCTGCTGGCCACACCATTGCTGATACAGGCCAGGTGCCACTGGCCTTCTTGGTGCCCTGGGCACACCTGGCTCATGTTCATCCAGCTGGTGACCACCACTCCAGGCCCTTTTCCACCAGTCACTTTCCAGCCCCTCTTCCCCCAGCCTGAGGGGGATGGTTGTGACCCAAGTGCAGGACCTGGCACTTGGCATTGTTGAGCCTCAGCCCTGGATCCCCTTGTCCATGTTGTTGATGAAGATATCAAACAGGAGTGACCCCCACACGGAGCCCTGGGGACCACGCCTGGTGACTGGCCACCAGCTGGATGTAATTCCATTTCCCACCACTCTCTGAGCCTGGCCATCCAGCCAGTGTTTACCCAGCAAAGTCAATTCTATTGGCTCAACCTTGGAATTTTCTCACCTTTTGTTGTCTTTAATTTTATGGCGGAGTAGTTTTCATCTTGCTGGGTTAAAACACCATGGTGGGTAAAACCTGCACCATATATAAGCTGTTTCTGCATTCTGCATATATCTCCTAGGTGGTTTTTTTCCTGGAAGCAGTCAGATTTAAATCAATAAATGTGCTCTTTCCAGGCTTCCCTTGTGCAGTTGTTCAGCTAATTTTCTATTTTACTATTAGTTTTCACATCAGATAAGCACTAAGAAATATTAGTGCTTGTTTAAAAATTAAATTAAAAATAATTGTGTTTAAGAAAAAACTTACTGGTTTACACAGAACAATATGGAACTTTGGTTTGTATTAAAGTTTTCTTTTCATGGTATGTCGTGAAATTAATGCTTGCTATTTCTAAGTTAAGTGAGCCAAAAATTTGTGTTAGTCACATTTAGCCTTGCAAGGTGCCACTAGATGGTGTTAGTATGTAGTTCACTTTCTTCTTACTCAAGCACTAAAATACTCAAACTGCTCCGTGTTTGCATCACTTTTGAAGGCCTCTTAAGTTTTAAGGTATTGTAAAGTAGATTTGTTAGAGCACATCATAAAAGCCGTCCTCTGTGACTGCATGATTTGTGATGAAATGTGCTAGAGATGACAAGTGTGTGGTTGTCACTCAGTCTAGACATGTTTCCTCCCCATTGTCACCTTCCTTGTTTGTTTAGGTCAAGTATTTAGATTCTGGATACAAAGAGAGATTGTCTTATCTTACTACTGAAACAATGAAGTTTTGCCAATATTTTATGAAATTAAGTAGTTTAAAAAAGATAAAATCCTGAAACCACATATGTGGTAATTATGTCAGATTTATTTTTTATTCTGTATATGATACCAAGGAATCTTAAACACAGGGGAATAAGGAACAAGTGTTATCAGTGTCTTGATTCTGACATGCCCCTTGGTCCTATCAAAGTAGGAGAGGAAGGCAGGCTCTTAGGGGGTGCATAATAAAGGCTGTCAGGGTTAAAATAACCATACATATTGCAAGGTGAGTAGTTCAGGGTGACTAAAAACCTGTAAGAAGGGGAAACCAGTGGTCTCCCAGTGTGTGAACTCATTGAGGGTCAGCTCTGCACGAGGTGCCTGAGGATTACAGACAGATTCTGAAGTGAGCCTGAGCTGAGGAAGATTCTTACTGTTCAATGGTTGCAAATCTTTTGGAAAGGTGGTGTTTCGCTTTTCAGAGCTATTTCAGGCAAACATTTTATTTTCATCGAGCAATATAGCTGATGGTGATTGATTTGAAAAGCTATGTATAGCTTTGGGGTATATACCTCTCCTCTGGAGGGGGTGGTAAATGCTGAATCTGCCACTCACAGGATTTTCGAGAACATGATCACAAGGATTAGCTGTTGGAAAATAATATACATGGACAGATTTTGGAGAGAGGTGTTCATACCAAGAGCCTAAACTGATAGAGTAAGAAATTAAATAAAGGACAGAAGGATGGAAGTAGGTAACTGAACACTTCTTTTAGTGATTCTTGAATATTGTTTTAGATATCTGGATGTGGTTTGTCAGTTTTGTGCTTTTAGGAGTTTTCTGTGTTGACTACAGAATGTAGTTGAGAGTGAAGCAAGAGGCATTGTCCTGCTGTTGACATTCAGTCCTGTTCTTTAAGTCCAGACATGCATTTTCTAGATGCTCATGAGTGTTTCACATGCAGGGAAGAAAGAAGTTTTTATGTCCTTTATTGTGTTTATACAATTCCATATGTGTAAGAATTTCACTGGCAAACTTTCAGATTGAAAAAGCTCAATAGCAAGTTCCTAATCAAAAGATTGTCTGCAGAATCCTGCTGTGCCTAAGAGTGGTTTCAAAGCACTCATTTCATAATGTTTAAAAAGGACATCATAACTGAAATGGGCTAATTCACTTGTATCTGTAAAAATGAGAGTTGACCCTGTGTTGAAAGAGGGGCAGGAGTTGATAGAATCTTTTTGTGACAAAAATTGTCTCACTTTGGAATGACCAGTCTTGGATGAAAAGTAAAGGTGCGAAATGATATTGCAGCCTTTAGTGTTGAGATTTTTTTTGTTGTTGTTCATTTTTGTTCATTCTTGGTTTGGTTTTTTTTAAATACTACTGATGTGCTGCATGACCCAAGTAACTGGGAATGTTGGTTTTAATAAACCAGGGAATATCATCCTACTGTCAGAATCATAACACTGATAAAGCACACCCTGTGTTACAGGTAGGGACTTCTGTAAAATTCTTGTGGCTCTGCAGATTCAGTTGCTATTTTTTTTCTTGTTTTAGAATATAGTTTGCATTTTGAGAGATTTGCCCTTATTTCCTATTGATACAAAGTTAATTTAAGGGGGAAGTCGCTTGTAGTACCATGGTACACGTTTTAGATAAGGTACTAATTTCTACACCATAGAATTTAGGATACATGTGTGCTTACTGGTGACTCACTCAGGGACTATGAAATATGATAGGGTTCAAAATTTACAGTTCATGTTTTGCTTTATATCTAGGTTGGTTCAGTTTTTCAGAAATCTTGTTTTCATAATTTGATTTCTGGCATCTTACATGCAAGATTCTTCTTAGGGATATGCTTGATTAGGGATATTTCATGCAGGCTCTGGCAAAAAGAACATTTTCTTGAATCCTTTTTTTTCTGTTTTTCTGTTCCTTTAATCCTTTTCAGCAGAGCTTGAGTGCTCGTGGAGCAGATGTTTAATGTAGGTATTCAAGGTAGTTGTAAAAGGGGCTGAAATCAGGTTTCACAGGTAAGTACTATAGGTTGAGCACTTGGTAATACTGAAATTGTGCGTGGTAACACTTTTTAGTTGTTTGGCTTTCCTGAGGAGGAAAGGGACATTTAGCTCTGGTTTAAGGGAACTCTCCGTGATTCATCCTTACACGTTTTTAGCGGAACTCAGAAAATTTTAACATTTCATCTGCAAGAAGTTAGGTAGAAGGAGAATACTGTTAGACTAGAACAGGCTGGATCCCTGGAGGTTTCTGAAGCCACCAGGAGGCTTGGGCTCTTTAGACGCTGAGGAGGACTGAAGTGTGCTCTTTGTTCCTCTGGAAGAGTAATGCGGCTCCTTAGAACGGAGGCCTTATCTTCTTATCATGTAAACACAAATAGGCTTCAGCAGTCCACGCTTCCCATGTGCTTGTTTTTAATTGTAACTGAGCTTGGCACGTTCAGTGATCACTTCAGCTGTTCCTATGGGAAGTTGCTAAACTTTATTGAAGAATGGAAGAGTTAGAAAAGAAAATCATAGCCAAACATCCTTTTTCTTAAGGAAAACTGGTAGACTATAATGGAGCAAAGACTCCTTTCTGTAGTAACTTCTCTGTGTTAAATGGAGGTGTTATGGTTTTTCAGGGCAAGTTTCTTCTTGCTTTCTTTTTTCCTAGTCTTTCTTTTTAAGGTCTTCTGTTTATTTATGTGGTTTTTTTGTACTATTGACATTTTATAAACTTACTAGCAGTGCCTTAACTGCTATTGGGAAGCATATTCCACCTCTCCTTTTTAATGGATATGCTCATGTGGGTACTTCCTGTATTTTTAACAGCTACAGTGAAAATGTTCTCCCTTTTATTTGCTCAGTATAAATCCTTAGCATTGTATTTAATGTTTTTTTCATCTTTTTATCCCTATCTCCTGCGTAGTTGACTGCAGTAGTTACTTTAAAAAAAAAGTTTACAAGAAGTTCTCAGTTTCTTAAATCTTGCGTAATATGGTGCTGTTGACCTGAGTATTTGAAATATACTTTAACCCTTAAAATTGGAATAGGTGCTGCTTGAGTAAAAGAAAAAAAAATTCCTTTTATTCAAGTGTGATGTGGTGCATTACAGAACTGTTTCATAATGCATGTGCATATTCGTGTTGGGGAAAGCAAAGTCATTACCATGTTGAGAAGATAATTATTTCTTTTTGTTGAAAAGTTATCCGTGATACCTGGGAGAAGTTGAATCCAGAAGGACTTTGGTGGGGGAGTAGGAGGTTATTTTGTGTTATTGTGAGCATCCCTTAAAACATAATTACAGAATGTGACTAAAACATGCTTTGTTTTAACATTCTTCAACTTACATTGTTAGACTGATGTCTTTCAGTTTGTACCATGTGGGGTTTTTTTTGGGGGGGGGGTTGGGGTGGGGTGTAGAGGAGGAATTGCATTCTTAAGTTGTGAAAGACTTAGATGAGGTTTTTAAGTGATTTTGTTTGTCTGAGTTGCACGTAAGCATTTAAACATATTGCGTGTTAATAATGTATGGTCAGTGAGTGTTCTTCTGAGTTCGTTTTTCTAATCTGGGCATCTAAATAAATCACAGCTTAGAGCATCAAAATTAGAAATTGGCCTAACAAGCATTTTGGTGGAGAGGGGCACCTCATGGGCATGGACCAGCATGTGCCTGTTTACAGATAAAGGTTGTGAGTCTTCACAGACAGAGGAGCGCAGGGGCTCTGTGTGTCTTTATCGTTACATGTATGTTGTTCTTACTTCACTTAAGCACAAGAACTTTCTTCAAGTTACAAAGATGAATATGCAAGACAGGCATTGAAGGGTGTTAACATCTGGGAACATCATTTATCCGTGGTGCTTGCAGGAAATGAACCTGCACGTAAAGTACCCGTTGTTTTTTGTGTCTTAATCTGTTTAGTGCTTATGGTTTTTCAAAGCAGGAGTTGTCTTCTTTTGTTGTTTGGTTTCCACACATTGTGTATTTTCCATTGTTAAATCTTAGGAAGCAAACACTTGAAGAATCAGTATCTTGGTGTTACTGCAGTGAATCTTTACTTAAAATGCTTCATTTTTGGTGGTTTCTAGTGCTGTGTTCTTAGAAAAAAGCCAAGCCTGTTTGGGTTCTAGTCCGAGGTGGCCTGTGAGCCCAAGGGCAAGATGAATCAACCAGAATTTTTAGTGAGGAAGAGGAATGCAGGAATAGTGATTGGAGAAATTGGTTGCTAAGTAGAGCTAATGTTCTACTGAACAGAGCTGTTCTTAGCGCTGATTTCCATGTTAGTCTTGGCCATGGCTGTTGAATATAATGTAAGCTTTTATTTTTTTCTGCTTGCTTTTGTTTCTCAGAATGAAAGGCCATGTGAAATTGATTTCTCTGTGTATGTCCCTCCTCACCAGTTCTTCAGAAATTACAGGGCATCAGGGAGCGTGGTAAATGAGCTACATGATTAAATTTTTAAATCTTACAACAGCTTTGTCCGGGATGAAAATCCCAAAATTTCAAATTATTTCTTTGTTACAGGTTTTCTTTAAAATATTGCTTGATTTACATTTGAAAGATTAATAATAAATATACTTTTGGGTTGACATTTCATAAAACAAAATTATAATCTTAAGGAATGCATTGCCCACAACAGTGTACTTATCATGGCAGTGTTACTTTTATTAAACCATTTATCATTTTAATGTTGTGTATTCTGACTCTTAAGGATTTCTATCTTTTTCTTCAAAGAAAATGAAACAAAACAAATTGAACATTCATTTTTCTTTCCTACAGCATTATCTGCATACCAGAGGTACTACAGTTTACAATCTGACTACTGGAAGGTCTGTATACGCTCTTTTTTGTTTTGTTTTGTTTTTTTTTAAGGTGTTGCTGTAAATGTTTGAATTTTTAAAGTAGATTCTGTTCAATATAAGTTTGGAGTACCTACCTGCAGTTACTTTTTGGCGTATTAATTGAGTCTTAATGTAAATGTTCACATATGTGTACAATTCATTATAAATTTCAGTGAAAGTAAGTCTTCATGTCATGTGTTGAAAAGGCAGCTCAATTAAGCTGACGAGTTTTAAGTTATTTTTTTTACCATCATTATCCATTACTTCAGGGTTTTTTTATGCAGCACAGATACTTGGATGTGTGTATGGAGTGCATCAGAGCCACTTGAAAGCTGCTGCGCAGGCGTTGGACTGGGAATAGGAAAAATGTTCTCAGGTTGCTTTTTGTTTCCACAGACACCAAATTGTTTAAAGTCCTTTTCAGTATTTTAAATAACATTCTTACGTCAGATAGGAACAGATCCTGCTAGTGTAGCTGTCTTGTCTGTGAGTAGAGGTATCATTTCTTTAAGTAGAGATATCATGACCTTAGATTAATAAAACTGAAAAAAAATTCTTAAAATGTCATTGTCAGAAATAGCATTGGTATATTGTCACATGAAATAATTTGAAGCTCCGGATTGAGAGGGATGCAGGAAAGCACGTAACACATTAGATACTTGTGAGGTCTTAAGCAGCTGTTTTCCTTAAAAGTGTGGATAAATGCATTTTTCATATAGGGAGAGCTCATGAAGAGCTCTTGGTACCACATAGAGATGGCGTTAGAGAAACAACATTTTCTGTGTTCTTGTTTATAGCGACTGTAACAGTGTTCTGAAAAACACTGCGGCAGCTTCTCCCATTTGGGCTCAGGATGGGGAGAAAGGCAGGGTAAATTAAGGGTGGAAGAGTGAACTGGAATAAGTGTTTTATAGCAGATAAAGGAGAGCTCCAGTTGGAGGATCCTAGGGAAATTTTTGGTATTGTCTTGCAAAGCTGCTGCTCCAGCAGGAGTTGTGCAAGTGCCATTTTTCACTGAGCCATTTTAGAGTGGAAGGAGTTCTTCCAGAAGTAACCCCTGCAGTTTTAAAATTACAGCAATAAAAACATTAATCTATTCTTCTTACGTGCTGTTGGAGAGCTACTTTAAAGATTGCTGTAAATAAGTGTTGGAATCGATCAATTAATTAAAAATCGATTGCAATAGTTTCTGTTGTTTGTACTCTTTCACATTAAGCATGTCAAAATAGTTTATGACTGGAATTATTGTTTCTGGTTTTTATTCCAATGGCTCATAATTAAAATGAGTGGTAGGTCATTACTAAGTTATTACTCCTGCATTTTCAGAGAGTTCAGGGTGGAATGTAAATTGTTACATATATTTCTATAGGTGTAGGTTGTTTTCAGTGTGGCTCAGAATATTATCTGCGGTTAGAACAGATGTAAACTCTGACTTTTTTGCAGTTTCATCTCAAGAGCACTGATGGCAGTAAAATTTCTGTTCATATACAAAGTGATATTTTAACCCACATGTTTCTTGTATATATCTCCAGAATTTCGCCGTGCAGAGATTATTTCAAACAGTTCCAGTTGCAGACATAAGGGCATTGTTTGCAGCTGACAAAAGAGCATTTTGACTTTTACAAATTAAAAATCTAACCCAACAAGAAGAAACCAAAAACCAGTAATTTTTCTCCAGGTTGGCCTCCCCTGGGAAGGATCTCATTGTGAGCTTCCTTAAAAATGTGTAGTCCAAAGTGGTTCTTTTCCTATAATCTTAAGAGATTTTATTAATTTTGATAGTCATTAAAAAGAGCCTGAAAGAGCCCAAACCCGTTTTTCAGCTAATAACTTTTTTACTGAAAGTGGTAAAAATCACAGGTGGATCATATTTCATCTTATTAATGGATGATGAAGCTATTCTGGAGTTGGCAGTGGGAAGCTGCCTGGATTGCGTCTAGAGAAGGACCTTCCTCTCCTCCCTCCAACTGAGAGGATTTATTGTTTCTTGACACCCTTAATGCCTTGTATCTGTAAGAAACCATTTAGTCAAGAATAGTAAGTTTAAGTTGTATTTTTGGCTACACATTTATGCTGTTTTGTTCTGCTTTGTGATTTTTTTTTTTTCCCAAAGAGATACAGATGGCAAAAAACAGAGTCATACTTCCTTATTTTAGTGTTGCGGAATTTTTTTAAAGTTTTTCTTAATTTTATTTTATTTTAGTTTTTACAGGGCTGGATGTCATCAGTTAAGTTGTTGCAATTTGTGATGGTAAAGAAAGGAAGAGAGAGAAGGGTGTGAAGGAAGGGTGGTATTTGTGAGCTGTGAGGGGAGCTGTGTGAGGGATCTGGGAAACTGGAGAGTGCTGAATCACATGAAGGTTATTATATAAGACAGGTCTGAAATCAGACAGGAACAGCCTTATAAACTTCAGCAGTGTATCCGAAATTACAAACTGTCATGCAGTGCAAGTTTACATGGCTGGAATAAGTGTCCTCTATGGCTTTGGTTTTTTAAATAGAGAACTTACAGAAGAATTGTGAGAGTTTTCAGATTGCTTTGGGTGTAGTTTGGCCTCCTTTTATAAAGTATTTTTGCTCTCTGCTACTTTGGATTTTTAGAGTTGCATGGGGTTGGTAATTGAGCATTATTTTCTTGCATTGTTCATTTCATGATATTCAGTCTATATTTCCTTTCATGAAAAAGGCATTTTACTTTTTTTTTCTGCCATAGATTTTCTGATGGTCTGAGTTTTCATAGATTTTTCCTGATGGTCTAATATGAAACAACCAGGTTGTTTTCTGCCAGAATTTGAGGCATGGGTTGTTTTGTTGCTATTACAGTAAGCATTGTGTTGATCCTATGGAACAAAAAGAGAAGGAAAAAACACTTTAGAAAATACATTCTGGATATATACTCTAGTGACAGGAGTGAAGGTGAAAGGTTAGGAAGATGCTGTATTTTGCCATTTACCGGATCAATACTCCCTCTGTGCTGATGAGATATTATTTCCTTTCAAAGAACTGCCTGTGTATAGATAGTTTTGAAGGTGTTGGGTTGCATTGTGCTGCATATTCCTAAATAGACCATTTTTTGCTATAATCTTTGGGTACTCACAGATCAGTGTAAAATGTCCTGCAAAATAACTGAGTTTCTGCAATTTTTGACTATAAAGGCACTGTGGTACCTTAACTCTGCATTTTAGAAAGAGTTAATTGACTTGAAATGTTGTGAAGTAAATAACTCAACTTGGATAAAAGCCGATCTAACTTTCATTCTTGCATTCAAGTAGTTCTCTCAATGTTTCTTCTTATGTGCCTATGCTAAAATAAATCTCCCTTCTGTGCAATGTACTTCATTCTGATTTCTTTTTAAAACTCCCCTGTGTCAACATGTTGGGGAAGGTGAGGAGGACTGTGGGGGATGAACGGATACAAAGGGCAGTTCAGGAGAGGGAGACAACAGCTAGAAGTGCAGTTTGTAGATGTTGATGCTCCTGGGAAAATAAAGATATCAAGTGTAAATGTCTGCCATGATTATCAATTTTGACATATTCTGAGGAGGCAGGATGGAAGCTCAGCAAGGAGTAAGATATTCCTGATTTCATCCAAACATGATGGCAGATATCTGGCACCTGTAGGAAGTTATTTTAATCATCTCATGGTTGTATTATAATGGACTTGATCATACTGAACTGTTTTATATAAAATATCTGAGTTTGGGTAGGGCTGTCCTACAGAAGTTCCCTTGCATGAGTGAATTGAGTGTAAATGTATAAAACGTCTGGATCTGTTGCACTGACATAATTGTCTGGGGCAGGAGAGACCTAGAAACCCTATTCCACAGATTTGGGGCTCCAAGAGGTATCGGTGCTCACTAGAGTGATTCCTGGCAGAGTTCCTGAGAGAAGAGCCTGGTTATCCAGTATTTAGGTTAGATCTCTGCTTAGGCATGGCACTGCTACTGCAGCCGTTGTCTGGTTTGATAATCTTGATGAAAGAGTGTTTGTGGCCTTTGCAGGTAGGTGAACTTTCACATATTGACAGTTAGGAATTGTGTGCCTGCAGTTGTAGCAACATAGAATTTGAATAAATAAAACCTTCTGGTACAGCTATGTTAGATAACAGCAAACTCCTTTATGCTGATTCTCTGAAGTGTGTCCATGAGCATCTATTAGGAACATCTCTGTGCTTGGGGAATGAACATGATGATTTCTAGACATGGTTAAATCCAGGGGGTTGTGGACAAGTTATGAGGAACATGACAACAGCACTGCTGAAGTCCATTATTAGTCTGTGTTAAGTCATCAAAGAGTAGCATCCTGCTGGCTTAAGTTTTTTTTATAAAAAATTGTATTTTATCAGAGTCACAGAGGGTATGCAGGTACTTAAACATCTCTATTTATATGTGAATAAATTGAAGGATTGACAAGGCACAGCATCTAGAAATGCATCTTAAAATGTTGGACGTTACTGTGAAAATGAGTTATTTCTTTTTCAAGGAAGACTTTACTGTGGAATAGGATGCTAGAACTTAGATTGAGGATGCCTGAGAAAGAAAAGAGACCTCAATTCAGCTACACTCAACTGTAGTATCTCTTGATCAAGCACTGCTTGATCAAGAGATACTACAGCCAGAAGATCAGTCAGAAAGTCTGAATGTTCCTTGAAATGTTTAAGGAACACTTAATTAGTGAGTTATATCCTCCAGCATGAATTCAGATATAGAATTCTTGTTAGCTGTTGACTTTTGCTGGAAAGTTGCCTAGAAGGAAAGTAAATCTGTCAGGAACTCGTTATCGTTTTATGAAAATGGCCTTAATCACCTTTCTTTTTAATAAAGATTTCATTTATGTGGACAAGGTGAAAACATCAAAGAGGTTTGGTAAACCCCAGGAAGGGTTTTCAAAGACCTACTTTTGTGTTGCAGTGGATTTTAAGAACATCTGAGTGCAAATGTGGTACAAACTGAATTTAGAGTTGCAAGGCTACACTGTAGAACACTAAATGGTCTAGTTAAAAAAAAAATAGAGAAATTGAAGAGGGGGGAGTAAATCCCATAATTTTGCAGCAAAGTAAGTAAGGTGTTAGTTTAGTTCTGGAAAGCACCTGTTTGGTATTTCCCTGCCTATGTTTACAAGACAGTAGAATGAATGAATGTCTAAATTTTTGCCTTTTTTCACATTTATTTCTTAAATAAATTATTCTTGAAAATAAAATTCTGGCTATGTGTATACAAACAGGAGAATTTCCCCTCACGTTTCTCAGGTAGTCTTTCTAAAACAGGGGAGAATCCAAAACCGTACAGAGAAAAAAAATTCCAAAAACCAAACCAAAATTCACCAAAATCCCCCAAAGAAAATCCCCCGACCCAAAATTCTCTTCAGAAAGCCAAATGCCAAAGGAAAATACAGTTGTGTATGTGGGTGCTAATCATGGAAGAGGGATGTGATCTCAGTCTGTGCTGTTGTTGGTTTGTTGCAGAAAGCAATTTTATAACATAGCTTTTTATGTTGATCTAAAGTGTATTTGAGTGCCAGGTAATATTTTAAAATGCTGTTCTATAATTAGACCTATGCAGAAATTTCTCAAGCTTATGGCTAAAACTCTTGTAATTAGTAGAAAGGCTTTTTTGTTCCAAAGAGCTAAAGTAACTAAAGACCACAGATGCTGGTATTTAAATGTGACTTGTTGCTTGTTTTAATTGTTTTATGCAGCTTTTTTCTATCTCTCTACTTTTTTTCTGTTTTGTTCGGTGAAATGACTTTTTTGGTATGTTTTCTTAATTTTATAAAATAAGAAAATAATTTAAAAACATTATTCTTTAATTTTGTATGTTTTGCTGTCTCTTTCTCTCCAGACTGTAAGTCTGTTTCTCCCTTTATAAACAGTTGGACAAAAAGCAATTACTAGACATACTGATAACAGCAAATAAGAGAACATTTTGCACCTTGGAGATCTGTTATAAGACAGCAATTTTCCACTTCATTGACTCACAACTGTTTTATTTTCTGCAGTAAACTCAAAAAAACCAAGTAGTTTTTTGACCAGAATTCATCAAAAATTTCATTATTTTTTAATTAGATATCAATGCTCGGATTAATTGAAACAGTGCAGTTGTACAGGACCAGTAGAAATTGCTGGAGCAGGCACCCTCCTGGAACAAAAGTTGGAGAAGTAGGATGATTTTTGAACCCTGCTTTTTATTCAAGCCTTAGGTTTTTGAAACTTTTTTTTTTTAGAGAGCATGGATATTCCGTATAAAGAGATAAATTTGCCCTTAAGGGTCCTCAGAGAACAGCATTTTAAAATGATATAAAAAGGCTTTAATATCAATTATTGCCCCATAGCAACACAAGGTACTTACAGAAAAAGCAAAAAGAAACAATCCCTTTGGTCAGAGGACGCTTAATCAGAGAAGTATTGAGAAAAACTGATCAGGAAAGCAAGTTTCAAAAATTCTCACCGAAGATGAAGTTTGCTAAGATCGAAGACACTGCAAAAGGAACTGGGAGATACAGCAGTGACCTAAAGATGGGGACGGTAAAACCTGCAATTCAGGGTGTATTTGCAGATGAAAATGATAGGGTAGGAATAGAATAAATAGAAAGAGGAAATGGAGAATCAGAAAGTGAAAAATAAAACCAGGAATTAAATAAATATTCAGTGTCTCTGTGAAGCATGGAGATATTAATAATACCTTCTTTATGCTCTTTACTTCTGCCTGACAGTATAATGGTTGTCAGTGAAGCACATGGGATTCTGTACCACCCCTCACTTCTGACTAAAACAAGTTTTTGGATTTCAGTCCTTTCACTTGAAGGATTTTGATGAAGACATTCTGGTTGTGTTCTGAGAAGGTATAAAATACAACTGAAAAATAATACTTTCAAGGCTTCTACTGTAGACTGAGAGGGGGAGACAAGCATGATGATATTGTGTGTTATGGAACAGCAAATGAAAAACAGAGGTAATTTTGTCCTAATTTTTAGATACTGATGAGAGTGGGTCATCATAATGGAGATAAAAAGCATTTTTATGGGATTTAATGAGGATAAGCATTTTCCAGGAGGCTCTTGTGAAAAACAGTCTGGAAATAGTCTGAGTCTGATACTGTGTGGTAATACAGGATGGGAAGTGATCGTGTCCATAAAAAGAAAAGGCGAAAAGGGGACGGGGAAGATTGAGGAGAGAAAAATCTGTAAGGCCAAGTGAGATTGAACAAATAATATGAGGAAGAGGAAAATGTGTCTAGAAGGAAGAATGGCAGGATGTGGGGGAAGGAAAATTCTGGCCTTGCTGAGAATTAGAATGAAAAGAAAATGAGAAAAGAAAACCCAAACTTTAAGGCTAAGAGCATATGGGGAGAAGGGAGGAAGGTATATATAGAATAATACCAGAGTGGATTGTGGGAGATCTCAGCTGAGACTTTTGCCAGCTTTCTGCCTAACAGCAACCTCTGTGTCATAAATTCACCAGGCACGGTGGGAGAGATTACAAATAAAAAAAAAAAAGAAAAAAAAAAAAGAAAAATCCAAGGAAGACATTTAAGTGTTCAGGTGAGGAGCACAGTATCATTCTCTATCAAAGGGCCTGGATGGCCTCTGTTTTGAGGAAGGAATAAGAAGGTAGAGTGTGAAGCACTGAGGATCACTCAGGGAGCTAGATAAGCAGGTAATAATTAGGGATGTTTAGAGTGGAGGAAATGACAGTAGCGGGCCTTCAACTGGTAAAAATGAGCTTTGTGCTCTGACCTTGCTGGAGAGCCCCTGGCAAGGGGAGGAGGGAGTTAAGATGACCAAAGCTCCACTCTTAGTAATTAAACAACAGAGATTTTTTTTTTTTTAATGTA
Source organism: Cnemophilus loriae (assembly GCA_013397755.1). Taxonomy (NCBI): domain Eukaryota; kingdom Metazoa; phylum Chordata; class Aves; order Passeriformes; family Corvidae; genus Cnemophilus; species Cnemophilus loriae. The sequence goes on along the minus strand of VZTF01009812.1, from coordinate 855,412 downwards.
TGTAGCTGTTACTGCAGATGGTGATAGTTTAACAATTTTCAGTCACAAATTAAAGAGGTTTACAGTAATAAAGGATCAAGCAAGTGCACAAAGTCTTTTACTGAAATGCTGGTGAAAAAAACAAGAGAGCATATTTTCCATAATAATTAGGTTTTGGGGGTGCAGTTCTGGTGAAAACTTCACTTTGATCTTGAGATATACTGGCAAAACAGAAAGAGTGGTAAAAATGAAATGCAGATATAGCATCATCATAATAACAGATTTTTAAAGGTTATTAATACGTTTAGCTCATGAGCTTGTCCCTTTAGTATGTCATGGCAGATGGAAATTGTGTGTAAGAAGATACTGGAAAAGATAGAAAACTTGTTAAAAGAAGAAGACTCAAGAGAAGTTTGTGGTATGAAGACCGCCAAATGAAGGGCTAAATCTGTGAATTGTGCACCGTATAATCTCTTTTCTCTATTAAAGTGCTTGGTAGCTTTGGTAACTCTGTAAATGGGATTATTTCAGCATCCCATAGATGTGATCAGTTAGTGTGATTAATCTGTGATGTGAAAAAATTGGGATTTTTAAATGCAAACTGTGTTTATCAAGACTGCGATTCTGTCTCTTAAGGGTGAAATAATTAGGTGTATGCCTTCAAAATACTTCAGAGAAATTTATTAATAAATAAAGGGAAACTCTGGAATGCTGGAAAGGTAATGAGATTGTGCTGCCAATAACACTTGGTTGTCTATAAAATGCACAAAAAATCGAGCAAATTAATAACTGTATTTGGATTTCAGAAAAAGATGTTTTAATATTGCACGCTAAAAATAAAGTTAATTTTTTGAAAGTCAGTAAAGCAGACGAGTTGAAAGAAGTATCCTTTTTTTCCATAAAGCATGTCGTTAAATTAATGCCAGCAAGAAATATTAAGAAGAAAATGTGTTGTTATTTCATGCTGTTTAATTAGAGGAAAGCACAACTGATTTCTAGTTTAGAAAAGAACAGACATTTATCTAGATATTTCTTAAGGAGTAATAAATCTTAAGAGTTACAGGTTGGGGTTTTGTGTGTGCTGGGGGAGGTGTGGGTATGTGTGTGTCTGAAATTTGGTCCCTCTGTCAGCTAAAACACAGCGAATTCTTAGGTAGTCCCATCAAAACCTGATAATTGTTAATGCAGACAAATAATGCAGCATGTCCAATTTTGTGTACAGGAAAACTGTACAGGGATCTAATAATTAACTCTTACTAGATGAATTATGTAATGAAATTATGACAGGAGGGTGTCTTCCCTCTCCTTGAAAGGAATCAAGATGAGGTGTAAAATCTTAAAAAGAATAAGACTGGCAAATTTAATTAATGAATTTTGACATGTTGTCTTCGACCTCATGATAAATTTGATAAATTAGCTTTTTTTAATGTCTCTTTCTATTAACTGTCATCACACAAAACAAGGGAATCCTCCTCTGCAGATAAAACCTATGCACCTGTTTGAGTCCCAACAAGCTTTAGATGTTTTTAGGGAGCACTTGTGTTGCTCTGTGATTAAAAATATTTTGCATTTGCTCTAAATTAGAAAAAAAGATATTATTTCAATGTTTACAGTTCCAGTTTTTTTTTAGTGTGCATTCATTCACGAAGCTACTCATCCCTTTTAATCAGTGAATTTATAAGAACTCAGAACTGTGACAAATCTGTGATATACTGAAAATGTTAAAGAGGAAATAATGTTCTTTTGGGAGAAATGTGCTGGGGTCAGGAGGAAGAGGAGGAGACAAGACAGAATCTCAGAGGAAACATTGTTCCCTCACCCTGGAAATGGCATTTGTTTCCAGACAATGTTCATTACGTTTTCTAATGGAGACTTCACCCTGGAAATTCAGCAGGAATGCTCCTCTTGTCCCTCTGTATGTGTGATCTCTGTCTAGAAGCCCAAACACTGTGGGTGAAAATAACACAAGTATCATCAGGATTGATGGAAAAATCTCTTCAGAAAAGCTTTTTATTCACGTTGAATTCTCCTGCTGCAGGAGTTTCCTTTGTGCAGAATAAAAGCTGTCATCATTCATGTGCTAGTATTTAAATTAATAGCATGCTTCCTTTCTTCAGTCCCTGGGACAAGGATTCAGGATGCTGAAATATTAGATGTGCTGAAGTGTGGCAGTGGAGAAACTCATCAATTCAGAATGCTTGGAGAGAGGCATTTTTAGTTGAGTAGAACATTCTGACTCAAACAGGGGACGCATCTCCAGCAGGCAGGAATAATACTTGGATGTTGATAACGTCGAATGACCAAATGTCTCTTTTTCTAAATATAAACAATTATTTTGGAAATGCTTGTGATGCTTTTTCAAAAGCTTGTTGTTTGCAGAAGCCACAGTAATGGCACAGTATCTTGGTGCTCTGTATGATTGCTCGTTCCTTGCATGGAAAAGGTTAAAACAAAACACATCACCCTGGTTTTCATATTTCTAGTTTGTAGATTCCTATTTGATCTATAACTAGATACAGTGTCTCATTAAGGAGTGGCTTTTCTTCAGAAATGAATCTTTTACATTTTAGGGTCCATTCTTTAAAACGAAGAAATGTTTGCTTAGTTTTAGAAACAAAGAATTGCTTCATTTTGCAAATTCTGTGTTTTTGACTTTGCTCTCTCCAGAACTGGCATCTCAGTTCCGGTTTTTCAAATACTGTTCCAAGCATATACCTAATTAAAGTATTGAGCTGCATCCTTTCCTCCTTTTCTGAAGGATGCAGATTCAGCCTCTTCCATGTGGTGGGTGTGGGTGGGAGAGGAGTGGTGGAAGTGTGAGTGGATCTAGTGCAAATAGATGGAGGAGGCAGCAGGTGGGAAGATTGGGAGACAAAGAGCTTGGGGTCTCCTTAAAGAGTCTGTGAGTAGCCTGTGTGAGGCAAATAAGTTCGTGCTTTGAAGAAAAAGCAAACAATTTAAAATGGTTTTAGATTAGTGTTTGAGCATGATTGTGCTCTGAAATAAATGCAGTTACTTTTCCTTTTTTCCTCATTCAGTCTTTCTTTTTGGGTTAGGTTTTAGTATTTTTCTTATTGAAACATTGATTTAGACTCTTCAGAATTCTCAGGGTCATCAGAAAAACAGCAATAAAGCTGAATTAGCAGACATCATAACTACACTGATGCTGTTTAACATGTTTTCTAAAAATACTTCAGGTCTTATTTTTCTTTCCTCCCAAAGAATATTGGGTTCCATTTCATTTATTTACCTGTTGGACTCTCGATTATTGGGATCAGGCACAGATCTGTTTATAGGTATCTTAATGATGTAATCAGAACTTAGTGAACTTTTTTGAAAACAAGCTAGAAAATCTGATTCCAATCCTGGTAAACGCTGTGGAAGGAGACAGGGGTTTCAGTCATATCTGCAATTTAGAAAAGAAAGAATATGATAAGCTGATTATAATTCTGAAATATTTTCATTAAAGATAAGGGATGAAAACCCACGGAGGTGACAGAGAAGGGGGAGTGTCTTTACACAAGGCCAGTGCTGCCAATATTTTCTGTGTTTTCTCTTCTGTTGTCAGCTGCCGCAGGAAATTCATGCCTACTGCATCTTCAAGGTTTTGTATCACTGGTTGTTTGGAAAGTTGCGTTAGTTTTGCAGAATGCTGCAGACTCGGAGTGTTTTAATTGTTTCAAAAAGCAGCTGAACAAATTCAGGAAAGAAAAATCCATTAAAAGCAATTAAATACGAAGACATTTTGTCTGGCTTTGGAAACCTTTGAACCACAAATCACTGGAGGTTGGGATGGTATTCTTGCCAGGGGGAGGCTTAAAATAATGATAGAAAAGGGAATGAATTTATACTTACATGTAACTGCAACAGCAACATTTTAGGAGTTCAGTGTTACTTCTGAATTGTGTGATAGCCTGTCTCCTCCCTCCAGGATCACCTATTGGCCGTTGTGTTTCCATTTACTGGCATAGTGTTTACCTTCTGGACAAGAAGAATGATTTTCTGATTAAATGCAATAATTGGATGTTGTCTGGAGCAGAATTACTCTCTGAAGCTATACAAGAATTCAAGAATTTCAGTACACTATCTCTTCTCTCCCCCTGAAATCCATAAAACTACAGTAATATAAATGAAACCATCCATCTCATTCATAATGGAGCATTATAATCCTGTCTGACTTCTAGTTTTGATCTCAAAATCTGGGCAAACAGAGCCCTCTGTCTGTCTGAGTCACGTAAGAAATGCTTGTCTTGAAGGCACTTCATTTCACTCTGGATGAGTGAGATTCAGAGGAATGTCAGCCTTTTTCTCTCCTAAGCTTTCTTCCCTGTGCATTGTTGTCAGACAGATTCCTTGGGAGTCTCTCCTGGATCACCATGGCTGTAATACTGTCTTTTATAGAGAGAGAACCTGCAAGTTCTGCTTGCTGGTGATTTTACCTGACCTGGGCTTTCATTAAAGAGCAAACTGAAGCAAACAGATGATGAATGTCATTTGTAAGTTCAAGACAAACCCAGATGGGTGCTGTCACAGGAAGGCAACTTGTCTTAAACTGAGAATAAATATCAAGTGCTGATTGGAAAAACAGTACAAAATAAAAATGGCTCTAAAGGAACACAAGTGATATTTTTGGAGTTTTTTTTAAATGCTGGTGGTCAGTGATTTTCCTAAGTCTAGTGTTTTGCTAGACATGTAGCTCCTAATTCCTGTGGCATGTTTCTGTGTTCCCTGTTAACTAACCTCTCTGAACCTTGATTTTTTATCTTCCTTGGGAATTCTTGGTGTATGTTCTTAGTCTTACAGCCTGTACATACAAACTGGGAGATGTGTGTGTTTTGAGATGTTTTGATGACTGAAGTTCAGGAGCTAGTGCCAGGGCTAGGACTTTGTTAAGTGTCTGGAACCCAGGGAATCACTGAGTTATTGGAGCAGTGTCTTGAAGCACCAGTTTGTTCCATGGTGACTCATTGTTCTGGCTGTGAAAAGAAGGTGGTCAACAGTTTTGTAATTATTGAGAAGAATGTCCCAAATAATCTGCCGTGTTGACAAGGGATTACTTTGTCCTAAGTGGAAAAAAATTTCTTGTCTGCGCTGTGTCAGTCAAGTATGAGATGAAAAACAATTCATTGGTCTGGGCTATCAAACCCAGCTAAATCCAGAAGCATTCATTTTCTCCTGAGGGTCCTGAGGTTTGGCTTCTAAAAGCAGAGAATGAAGGGTGGGGTGGCTGTGTGTAAGAAAGCGATGGATCTCATAAAGCCGGGTTAAGGCAAAATCCTTGATGCAGAAACTCCCACCTTACTTAAATGCAGGTAAATAAGACAGAACTGAAACAGACTGTTAGCCTGAGATTTCTCTTTGTTTACCAAAAAGGATCTGAATTTTAGGCCTGAAAAGTATTTGTTGGAGGCCAGACACATAGTGAAGGCATTAAACAGGTTTAAAAGTGCTTGAGAGACATAGTGAATTATTAAGAGAAACTAAGAAGTAGGATGTGGTAGACTTAGATAAGTAATTACCACGTTAAACAATTAAATATGGCCTGGACTGCCTAAAGTGCATCCTGAAGTGGATGTGTTTGAGTTTAAGAGCAGGATCAAATGTAATATTGAAAACATGTTGAAAAGAGAGAAGTAGCACAAAACTTCTTACCCTAAATGCTTGTGCAGGACATCAGGCACAAACTGGACCTTCCAGAAAACAAATTTGTATTCTCTTCTTTGCCCTGATGTTGATCATCAGGAGACCTTTTTAGGGTCCCTGCCTGCCGTGTTCCCTGTCAATCAGAGCAGGCATTCTGTGGCTATGGTTTATCTCCCAAGGAGTAAATTTTTCGTATGCTATGTTGGGAGTTCCTTCTAGCAGAGCTGTACTTAGGTACCCTTAATTCCCATAATCTTCCTGGTTTAGTACTCATTCTCCTGTAGATTTGAGAGACAGATTTCTTCTTTTGTTAAGCAAAGTACTGTAAAGAGATTGATAATTTCCAGGTAGGATGATTCTGCCTTCCCATTTTGAGATCTGCTAAGTGACCACAAGGTGATGATCCCAGGTTTATGAAGCTGCTCACATCATTGTCTTCTTGGCCTAGAACCATCTTTCTGTGGGTGTGATTTACCTCGTCTTTGATATCTGCAAATAAGGAATTGTCCTGAAGTTGCATGATAATAGACATCTGGACTTTAAAGGAAGTGTAAGAAAGCTGTAAAGTATTCTTCTAAAATGTTGTTCTAAATAAGAAGGTAGATTCAGATTGCACTGTAATCACATATTCAGAAAAGATGGGAAAGAAAAACTCCACATTTTTGATCTAAGAAAATAAATGTAAATTGTTCTATATTAGACAGCGTCATGGAAAAGTTGTAAATGTGGGGCTGGTATAATGATTTAATGATTTTAATGACTGGAAGTGAAAGTGAATATTTGTATTGTAAAATAGAAGATAAGTTTTGTATGTTGAATGGTACAGATTTAAAGTACAGAAAAATATTTTGGAGAATTATGATAGCAAGTTCAGTTTCATATGGTATGTTGATATTTTTAAACAGTTGTGTTTGAAAGTATTTGTATTCACCATTTCACAGCTCATGGTCTTGAGGGAACTGGCCTGAGTATCTGAAAAAGTAGAGTATGAAGAGAAAGTTAGAAGCCCAAACAGTATTTGGCTTAATAAAGAACAATGTGGAAGCCTGTGCTGGAAAGGATGGCCTTATATAAAGGATAAGTATAGTTCAGTATGACATTTTGCTAGAATCCAGTCATCCTCCTCTCTAAAGCAGAACAGCAGAATGAAATTTCAAATAAATGATCAAAGCATATCCAAGAACTATTTGCAGAGGAGACAGACAGGAGGGAGGGTGAATCTACATCTACCACGCAGACAGGTTAGAAAGGAATTCTGCTGACTCTTGCAAGGGTAAGGAGGTGTCCACTCACACCGAGGAGCAGCAATTATAATTAATTTGTGGAACTCAGCAAGGTGTCTTTAAATAAGAGCTCTCTAGAGTCTTGCAAAAAGATGTTGAATTAACAGAGGAGGAGAAAATGCCCATTTGATGGCATTGGTTAATGTGCCCTCTTGTTGTCCTCTTGCACCTCCTCCTTCAGGCTGTCAGCTGAGTTCAGGAATAAATTGCCCCAGAGGAAAAGGTTTTAAAGTACCAACTTGGAGAGATTTCTTACCTAGTAAGGTGAGGTAGTAGTCAGAAGTGAAGAAACGCTAGTGGATTTAAAAATGTTCCAGGTCCCTATTCAGGACAGTCGTGGTGTTTCCATTTGCAGTTTTTCAGAGTTAATTTTTCAGAAATTAAACTGTTGACAGAGGCAATTAAGTAAAATCAGGTACAGCAGCAGTGATGCAGTGGTAAGAAGAAGAGGGATTAGTGAGGGAGGAAAGCAGCCTGAGCTCTGGATCAGATGAGGAAAGAGCTGCAGTGCAGAATAAGCAGAGGTGGGGAGGGCAAAAGAAGTGTCCTGCCCTTTGGCTTGTTTGTATTTTTTCTTGGTTTGTTTTGCGTTTAGAAACTGACGGCTCTTAAACTCACTAGTCTGTATATTCACAGAGTGGGCTGAAAATTTACTGAGGTACAGTTTTCTGTTAAGAAATGATGATTTGATGGAATTGAAGTGCTCTGTGGGAATGGTTGGTGGGCTGCCCAGCTGCTTTGCTCTGCTCTTGGCTGCTGGCCATCCAGTCTGCTCCCCCAGCTGCCTGTCATGTGGGCCTGCTGCCTTGGCTCTTGTATCCCATTTTAAGTATTTGTACATTCTAACAAATAAAACAGCAAATCACCAATTAGAACACCAATTAGCCATCACTACTTAACCAACTACAGTCTTAATTGGACAATCATTTTCAGTAATAATTGAGTGATCTCTAACTAGCAACCATTAATCAATGATCTTGCATTTCAGTTCTTAAAACAAACCTTTAAAAAATTGACACATTCTTGTTTAGATTTTTGATACATTTGTAAGAATACATAAAATATATACCCCAAAATATGCTATTGGATAACACTTTCATTTCTAAGATGTTACTGATTAATGTAAAAATAAAGTCAAGATCAAAACAGCTAGGTGAATTTTTTTTCTAAAGCTGATACCCAGAATTTTGTTCCAAATGTGGGGTTTTGTTCAGTTTGCAGTTTATAGAACAAACTGTTTTTATGCTGGAGCTAATGAAGCCTGGGCAATGACGAGCTGGTGTCTGTTGTCCTTTCACACCTCCTGTCCTTCCTTCTCCCACTTAAGCACACACAAACTGAAATTCTTCTATTTTTCCTGGCGAAGCATCCTGAATGACATCTTGTTTCCTGCGGCATCTCTGAGCAGGAAAAGCACATGTTTGATTTAAAGCTGTGCTAATGGGCTAAGTGTCTTTTCCCAAAGAGGAGAGAGTAATTAAGCTTTATATGATTTCTGAAAGTAGGCCTTGGTTTAGGGGCTCTCTCTCCTACCCAACAGGCATTTTCATTGACATTCCTCCAGTTTTTCATCTTTGAGAACTCTTGCTTTCTCTGAAACTCATTTGAAGGCAGCTAACAGGTTCAAGAGTTACTCAGCTGGAAAGAACAACATAAAAGCAGCAACAGCATTCTTAGGGGACTTGGTTAAAAATTAACCTTTGGATTTTTCCATTAAGCAGAGTTCCAGATTCAGCTGGGTTTTTATTACTGCCCAGGACAATGTGGCTTAAGATTTGAGGGAAACAACTAATAGAGAGTTTGGTCATTTAATTTTTGTGATTATTTTCCCTTGGTTTTTGCTGGTCTGTTTGTGTGTATTTGAATCTCTTTATAGTCGTTCATGCCTTAGTATATTCAGCTTGTCCACTCCCATTTTCTGTGAAGTGCCTGAGGTGGAGCAGCTGTGTAATTAATGATAGCAAGGCTTTTTTCCAACACTAGTGATTCTCCAGCAGTGGGAAACTGACAGGGAAATAATGGGGCTACTTGTCAACTCAGTGGGATTCCTATCTTTGCTGGAACGGGTTGGAAAAATGGTGAATCAAGGACAGAAAATTCCATACTAGTAGTTCAACTTCATAAAATGTTTTGAAGATGATGGATGTAAATGATGATTATCACTTGCCATAGGAAAGAGAATAAAGCATTTCAATAAACTGTCCAGATGTCATAGTCCAAAAAAGATGTTTCGGTAATATTTGTGTGTACACATGAAGCAGCATTAATTTCTGTACTTTGAAAACATTTGTGAGAAGATCTAATAGTTTTTGTGAGGTCGGTATATCTAGATGGGAAAGAGGAAAGCTAAATCCTTCAGTAAGTATGAAATAAGAGCAGTACTCACCAAAGAATAGCAGAGGTTGAGAAGACCTGCTCAGTGTTTGATTTGCTTGTGATGATCAATATTTGGGCCCTACCTCAAGCATATAGGCAAAATAAGGAAGTGCCTACAGGACACCATAATCAGGGAATCTCTCTTCTTCTGTCCAGGTGATATGTTTGTTTCCAAGAATAACTTTCTCCAAGCTCAGGAACAGTTGTCCTGACTTGAGGGAAGTTGAGTAAAAAGGAAGGGAATCATGCATGGATGAACAAGATGCTCCTGACAAAACTCAGGCATAAAAGGGAAGTGTACAGGAGGCAGAAGGAAGGATAGATGACTATGGAGAAATATAGAGATATCATCCAAGCATCCAGGAATTGCATAAGGAAAGCCAAAGCCCACATGGAGTTGAATTTGGTGAGGGACGTGAAGGGCAACAAGAGAGCTTCTGCAAGTGTATCAGCGGCAAAAGGATGATGAAAGAATCTGTAACTCTGCAGCTAAATGAGGCAGATGACAAAGGATATGGAAAACACGGAGGTACTTCATATTAGCACTTTCGTCTTCAGTGGTAGCATTTGCCTTCAGGATTCCAAGACCCTTGAGACCAGTCGAGAAGTCCGGACCCAGGAAGAGTTGCTCTCAAAAGAGGATCAAGTTTGGGAACATTTAAACAAACGAATACCTACGAGTCCATGGGACTTGCTGGGATACGTCAGTGAGTGCTGAGGGAGCTCATCTCTGTCACTGTGAGACCACTCTCAATTGTCCTAGAAAGGTCATGGTGATGGGGAAGGTTCCTGAGGCCTGGAATAAAGCAAATATCACTCCTGCCCTTAAGAAGGACAAGAAGGAGGATCCTGGGAGCTACAGGCCAGTCAGCTTCACCTCCATCCTTGCAAAGGTGATAGAGCACATTATCCTGGGAACTGTTTCCAGCACGTTCAGGGCAGGCAAGTCACTGGAAGTAATCACCATGAATTTATGAAGGACAAGTAATGCTTGATGAACCTGATAGTTGTTTGCAACACAATGAGTAACTTGGTGGAAAGGATGAGAGCCACAGATACTGTTTGTGTTTATTTTAGTAAGGCTTTCCACACTGTTTTCCCTAATATGCTCACAGACAAACTGATGAAATACAGACTAGATAAGCGGTCAGTGTGGTAGATTGAAAACTGGCTCACTCAGGCTCAGAGGATTGGGATCAGCATCTGTCATGGTCAAACCCCAGATGGCAACTTTAGTACCACACAGCCACTTGCTCATTACCTCCTTTCCCCATGGTGCGAAGGGAATGGGAATCAGGGAAAAAAGGAAGGGTAAAATCATGTGGGCTGAGATAAGAACAGTTTATTTAAAGTGAAATTAATTAAAATACAGTAATATTAATAGTAATATTAGCAATAATAATGATTTTAACAAGAGGGAGAGAGAGAAAAAGGAAAAACCCAAGAAAAACAAGGACCGAACAACACAATTGCTCACCACCCACTGAGCAGTCTCTGAGCAGTGATCGGCCCCTCCTGGCAACTCCTCTGTGTTTATATACTGGACGTGACTTTGTATGGTAGGGGACATCCCTGTGCCTGGTTTGGATCAGCTGTCCCAAGCCTTCTGCCTCCCTGAGACACTGAAAAGTCTTGACTTAGGGTGAGCACCACTCAGTAACAATTAAAACATCTATGTATTTACATTATTCCCATCCTAAATCCAAAGCACAGCACTGCGTCAGCTACCAAGAAGAAAATTAACTCTATTCCAGCCGAAACCGGGCCATCATCACAAAGTCCAGCTGGAGGCCAGCCATTTGTGGTTTACCCCAGGGGTTGAGAGTGAGGCCAGTGCTCTTTAGCACCTTGGGTTAGTGACCTGTGTTACGGGGTAGAGTGCACCTTCAGCAGGGTTACAGACAGTACCAAACTGGGAGGAGATGACACAGTTGTGCTGCTGTTCAGAGGGAGCTGAACAGCCCCCCAGGAGCCTCATGGTGTTTGACAGAGGCCAAGTCCTTTATCTCTAGAGGAACAACGCAGTGCACCAGCTTGGGCTGGAGGCTGGAGGTCAGCTTTGCTGGAAAGGTCGTGGGGGTCCTGGTACATGAGGTGATCATAAGCCAGCAAAGGCAGCTAGTGGCATCCTGGGCTGCATAAGGCAGAGCATGACCACAAACTGAGGGGTGATCTTTCTTCTCTTCTGAGCCTCAGTGAGGTGTGTGTGGAGTTCTGGGTCCAGTGCTGGGCTCCTGAGCAGAATAGAGTGGGGAGATAGTGGAGCAAGTCCAGTGAAGTGCTATGGGGCTGTTTAGGGGCATGGAACATCTCTCATGCGAAGAGTGGAGGCTGAGAGAGCTGGGGTTGGTCAGCCTGGAGAACAGAAGGCTCAGGAGTGTCTTACCCAGTTTTACAAATAAACAGAGCCAGAGTCTTCTTGGTGGTGCCTAGTGAAAGAAGGAAAAGCAGCAGGCACAAGTAGAAAACACAAAATTCCTGTTTAACACATGAAAATGTATTTATTTATTTAATTGTGAAGATGATTGAACAGCGGAGAAGGTTGCCCAGAGAGTTTGTGGGGCCTGTGTCCTTGGAGGCAGTCAAAACCCAACTGGATTTCATCCTTGGGAATGCTCTAGTTGTCCCCTCCTCCAGCACAGGTTTAGACTAGGTGATCTCTAAAAAGATTGTCTCTTTTTGTGCAAACGTTGGACAAACTGGTTTAGTTAAAAAGCATCCGGTCTCAAATAAGGCTTTCTGTTTGGAGTCCGGAGGGTGTTTTTTTCATGAAGTCATGTATCATACAAAATAAATTAGAAGTTTTGTGATTGTTAACAGCATTCAGGGAATCTGTAGGGAGAGTATTAAATTTGGTTAGGTGAATCATCTCTATAAAATGTCTGTCAAGGTGAATTTAATCTTTTGTGTGTTGCACAACACCTTTGCTCACTTGATTCATTTCAGGAAAATGCTGTTTCCTCTTAAAATACTCAAATTATTAAGAATATTTGTATCAAGTGACAAATGAAGTTGTTTACATCAAGTGAAATTTTTTAAGGCACGTAAGTCAGATGCCGATAGCAGTGATCACAGTTCAGACATTTGCTTGGCAGTCTGTTTGTGTGACAAACTTGGAGGTACACTGGTTGATCAGAAGTCCCTTTTGGCAACGGACCTAGGTTTATTTATGGATAAAGAAATACCTGGTTTGCAAAACTGCATAGATTTCATCATTAGTGAAGAGGATTTGAGTTAGTTAATGTTGTTTTGTCAGCTTGTCGTTTTCATAGGACAGTACTCCCTCCAAAGTAGTTGTGGCACAGTGTGTTATTCAGGAGGGTTTGAAATAATTAATGTCTGTTGAATTAATTACTGTATGTGGGTTTCAGTAATTTTCCAGTTGTCTTGTCTTGATGTACCTGTCCTTCCCTGTCTGTCAAGAAGCTTTTGTTTACAGATAGTGCTGGAAGGCCACTTGGAGGACAACAAGGCTCCCACTTCAGTTGTTCACACAAGTCTTCCCATGTGTGTTCTGGTCCATGAGTAAAAACGTGAGGACAGAGGTGTTTCAGTGGGGCAGCCGTGTTCCCAAGAGGTTGAAAGAGTAGTTTTCATTGAGGGGAGCCTCGGAGAATGTGGAAATGCAGCACTGCTGGGGAATGGAAAAGGGTATGGGCAGATGTACTGTCTTTCCTAAAGAGGAGATGAGTAGGATGGCTAAGACAATATAGTAATTTAAGACAGATACTACTTACAAGGAAGAAAAAGCCACAATTTGTAGATGGTGTGGAATTTTTATTTGATTTCTATTTGTTTTTATTTCTGCTTAACTTCTAGTAAGAATTTTTCTGTGATACAAAATGGTAGTTCTTATGAATTAAGAAAGATAGATTAGACGGTTTTCTTCTGGAAGTAGTAGGTGTGTTTTGGCAATATTTACTCTCTGGAAAGATCTTCTTAAAGAGAATGAGGAATTTCGTTGTAGCTATTTACCAAGATATTACATATGACAGAATATGTTTGTCACAAGAATAATGACTTTTACATATTAATTGCTTCCACGTGGCTACTGGGATGCAGACACACACCCAGTAACAAATTTTGGACTGTTGTGATTATTGCTCAAGAAGCAGAGTCATGCAAGCATGTTAGAGATAGCTGTATTTAAAAATCCTGTATAAACCTAATGATTTTTAAGGTACTACAAAATTTCTTGAAGACCTTGAAGACGAAGAATCTAGTGATATACTAAATTGCAATACACACAGGGATCTTAGTATTTTTACAGGTGATTGGAACTTACAGCACATGTAGATAGGTAGCTCTCTTTTTCATGTTTATACAAATCTGAGCAAATTGTATTTGAACCCTCCTTTCTTTCTCCTGAGCATGTATAATCTCTGTGCTAGAGCCTCCCAAAGGTCTGGGGCTGTTTATGCACAGGGGCCTAAGTGGAATTTTTTATGTGGTACAAATTCTCCAGGGAGCTGTTACTATGTATTGAGTAGTGTCAGGAGGAAGAATTAGGCACCATAGTGTCAAAACCTCATCTTTTTTTCTTTTTCTTTTTTTTTTTTTCCAGTAAAGAAATAAACATATTCACACATTTAAACACAAAAACTGTTCTTTTGCTTTGAACAGGTGGCCGAGAGACCCTGTGACCACAGGATGCGACATAAACTGTAAAACCTTGTTTTCCTGGTTAGGTTTTCTGAGGAGCAGTGGCCGCCTGCCCACGTGTGTCTTGCGCAGCCTGGTGTGATGTGGGCTGGGCTCTGGGTTCCACTGGCTCTGGGGCAGCTCAGGAAGGGGCAGCCAGACCCTGCTGGAGGCAATCTAAATATGTCATCAAAGACTTTTTGATTCCTGTCAGTAGTAAGCAAGTGAAAAGCCATCACTGGTCTCTCATAAGGGTGCTGAACTTCATCTTTTTTCCATAGTTTTTCTTCAGACTTCCACTAACCAACTATGTGGGGATTTTTTTTTCTCCTGTTTTGGTTATTTTATAATATGGTGGGATACACTGATTTCTGCCTAAATATTATGAACTTTCTAATCAATGAAAGGTTTATTTTACCTACATCTAGCCTTTCTCCTTAGAGTCACAAGAAATCACAGAATAGTCAGGGTTGGAGGGACCTCTGGAGGTCATCCAGTCCCACCTCCTGCCAAGGCAGGGTCACCTGGAGCAGTGACACAGGAATGTGTCCAGGTGGGTCTGGAATGTCTCCAGAGAGGGAGACTACAGCTTTCCTGAGCAGCTGTTCCAGAGCTCTGCCACCCTCAATGTGAAGAAATTCTTCCTTCATGTTGAGGTGAAACTTCTTGTGTTTTAGTTTATGCCCGTTGCTACTTGTGCTGGGCACCGTTGAAGAGTCTGGCACCACCCTCTTGGCACCCTCCTGGGGGATATTTATATGTATGGATAGAAGAAATGGTGCATTCACTGGTTAAGGACCTGCACGAAGAAGGCTGGCCAGAGGCTGTGGTGTTGTCTCATGTTTTTATCCACCTTGTACTGACCCACAGATGTTGCTTCCTCTCAAGTGAAATATTTATATGTGACTTTGGAGGTTTCAGTAATGTTTGAGAAGTCATTGTAGGTTTGTTAGGCATCTTGGTGGGAGCAGTGTAGGCTTAAAGAGCTTTTACTTGTGTTCCAATCTTTTACTTGTCCTAATGCTATTGTTAATGGGGGATCCACAAGTGAACTTGCCTGGAAAACTGATCCAGTTAAAAAATCCTGTTCACCTAGATGCTAATAATTCGGATCATTTCTGGCATCCAGTTGGCTGTAGTACTCTAAAAATGATTGTGTCAGCACAAATGAGAGAGGCAGTGCTAGGGAATGTTTATGAATCAGCACTGATGGGAAACCATGGCAGAAACTGTTCCTTTTCATTTTTAAATTGCAAGGACCCGGCTGGATGCTGCCCTGAGACTGCTTTGAGATTTTAATGTCTTTTTCTACTCTCTGACTTTCTAGAAGTGCCCATCAAACAGATTTTCATTTGCAAGCATAACTTCTGAGTTAATTCCCCTGTTTATAAAACACCAGTTTGGAGTCTGTAGCAGGGTCTCAACTGCGTGTGGCAGATAAGCACGCTGTTGGTGGAAAACATCTGGAGCCAGATGTGGCAGCCACGCATCGGTAGAGTGAGTCCAAGATGGCTGTTTGTGATCTGAATGTGGGGGTGGCCACTTGTTAGCCAGGACAGGTGCATTTTTGTGCCCCTGTGTTTGTAGATAAGTGTCACTGGTGGGCTGGCCTGATGGATTTCTGTGGGACCTGCTGGCTGCACCCTTGAAAGGTGGAGAAAAAGGCTTTGTGTGGACTTGGCCTGAAATGCCTTGAGAACAGAACACATGGAATGTTGGGGATCTGTTTCCACCTTCTGCTTCAAAGAGCCTATAAACCAGTTACTTGGGTTTCAGTAGAAGGCCTGTGAAATGGGTGGTGTCTTTCTCATTGGTTAATTTTTTTTTCCCTTGATCACTTAAAACGAACAAGACCAAAAAGTCTTCAGTGTGCTTATTCATACCAGATACATAAAAAGATGCATACAAATAAATTCTTGCCTTCTGAGTTACCTGTTGACAAAATGTGTATACCACACTCTTTTAGAAAATAGAATTCAAATGTTGCTCAGCATTAAATAGTGCGTGTGAGTAGCAGAATGCACAATATCAACTTGACAATTTCCTTAAATTGCATAAGCGTGGAAAATGGGAAGAGGTATTTGAGCCATCTAGTGGTTGGTATGAAACATTTTAACATTTTTTGATAGTTCGTAGAAAATGTAAATTATGTCAGCTTGGAAATAGCATTTCTGGTTTATCCGTCTTTTGTAGCCTGGCTGTAGAATGAAAAAAACCAAAGCGTTCAACTTCAGATTTGAGGCACAGTCTGTTTGGGTTTGTATCTTTCTTTCACTCAAGATTTTAGTGAAAAGAGATATCTAATAATATAAAAATCAAATTAGAAGTTAATAGCCAAAGAATGCGTTTTGCTGGCATGAGATCTTCATAAATTTTGAGGGTTGTTGGAAAGTTCAAAGAAAGGACTGTAATAAGATAATTTTGTTTTCTGCTTCTCACTGAAAAATGTTTGAAAGGAAAGAATAGGCCTCGAATTCTACCTCAACAGCTGTTTATAGAAGGGACTAAATCACAGGAATAATCTTTACTGGAACACATGGAATGGATATTCTTTGTGAGAAACTTGTCAAAACTAATAGAGGAAACTGAAAACTGATCACTTAAGATGGGGTGTGTTCCTGGTAAACAGAATCACAGAATCTTACGATTTTAAAAAGGACAATTTGTAGATGAAGATTTGTGTAATGATCCCACTTGGTCCTGATCTGCATTGTGTGTGGTAGTATTTCATATTGGCTGTTGCCAGTAGGAACTTGACTACACGTTGAACTTGATGGTATTCTGCAAAAGGAATGACCTTTATGTGTGTCTTGCCTTGAATTCTTTGTGGAAAAGTACAGCCATACATTGGGACACTGTGACGTCTTCTGGTCTTCGTGAGTCCTGTCGGTGTTCAAATGCAGTTTAAAAGATACTTTTTAATCTTAGTCTATTAAATATTATCAGCAAACAGTTGATATATGGTGATACATATGGTTAGAGCTATAGTATTTAAGAACGGATAAATTCATGATCCATACTTACATTTCAGAATTTGCACTTTACATTTGAAGTAAAGTATTACAGGTACAAGTACTAAATCTTGCCCTGTTTTTTTTTTTGAGAAGAGCTTAAGATATTTTTAAGGTCAGTCTCAAAAGACTTGGGGCTAGAGGAGAATGTAAGGCTGAAGGAGAAGGAGAGGAAAATGGGAAAGCCAGTCCCAGAACAAAGGACAGAACAGTAACAGTTTATTTGTAGTGGTGTGAGGACCATCTGGAAGCTTTATGTGAACTTGATACATAAATTACATTTTGACAAATCGCTTGCATTGTGGTTCTGTTGTGCCTTGCAAGTTGGTTGTTATTAACCCTTAGCATCAGGGAGATTATTCTGAATCTCTGACTTTCTTAGACTGTGAATTCAAATCGGTTTCTTAAGAGGAAGTCAAATTCTCTGCGAATTGAAGAGTTTTTAGTTGTCTGGTATATTTTTGTTTGAATTTTGCGGTGTGGTGATGAAGGATTTTTGTGATCACTGTTATTGTCAATCTCTACAATGATCTAAACTTGACTGAGATTTGGAATATCAGAGGGGACACTGGACAGTTTTGTTAAGTTCTGTCTGACAGTTGAGCTGGCCTGGAGACAGTAAAGGCTCCTGGTGGGCTGTATTTTTTAGGCTGTCATGTCCCACACATGAAAATCTGTCTTCTTCATTTAAAATGACTTTTTGGTCAGGACGTTATGTGTGCTCAGCTTTTGAGCCAGCCTTCTCCCTGGTCTGTTGTTGCCAGAGCACACTTGGAACGCGCTAAAAACACGGAGTACAGAATTGGAGATATTTTATCTTTGTGATGTCCGTGTTGTGCTTTTGTTCAATTAAACAGGAATATGGGTTTATAGTAGTATTAAAGTGTCTTCTTCTACTGTTTATGCACTTCCCTGTCCACTCCTCCTGTTAACATCTTCCAGTGCTCTGACTGCTATAGTATCTGGTCATACCACAGCATTTTCCTGGAAGCTGTCCATTGCTGAAGCTATGATCCAGCTGCATTTATGAAAGGATCTTTGACATTTCCCCTGGTTTTAATTTGCATTTAGAGGATGCAAATGAGGGATAATGAAATAGTCATATTGGATCCTGTTTCTGATGAATGCTGCTCTTCGAATTGTCTTCTGGTTACCAGTTATTTTGTAGGAGAAACTTGATTATAACTTTTATATTTGGATTGGATTTAAGTCATTATTAGGATTCCTTTTGTGGAACTCCTTAGAAATTTGACTTGTTAAAGAACTGCATGCAAGTGGCAGAGAGATTATCTTGAAGTGCAGTCTTTGACAATTGAAATTCCAGCTCTTGTCCGTATGTCAGAGCTTTGGGATGCATACCCGGTCTCTTAGAATCAGAATTATAAATGAGAAAAGCCTAAAAATGTGTCTTAGGCAGCATGTACAATGTCTCCTGTAAATAATGGAATAGTTCTGCTCAATAAAAAACAAATGTGCTGTGGCATAACTTTGCAAAAGAAAAACCAATTTGTTTATTTTTCCTAATTTAGGAAATGTGTAATAATTATTTGTGGAACTGGATAGTTAATCATTCATTAAATATTGTTAGTAATTTCACTTTAAAAGTAAACCATGGTTTATATGAAAAAAAATGGAGGGAAAATGGGTTTCCAGAAGGGGAGTGGTTTTTGTTGTTTTGGTTTTGTTTTTCCCTTCTGCAAATAGGGAGATAGGAAATAGAAATTGGATTAATGACGAAGAGATTGTCACAGGTTTAAAGTTGGTGGTCTGTATTTTTTGGTATTCAGAAAAGTGAAGTCTCCTTAAACATATTTTCAGGTTAATCTAGTGTTCTACATTAGACACTGAAATTAGTGTATGTAGCTTTGTTTTCTTTTATGTGAGTATAAATTATTGTGGCTATGAAATGGTGCTTGGTCATGAACTATTTCTTTTTCGTTATATTAAATTGTCTAATATTTCTACTCCATCATTTCCTTCCCTGCTGTTGTACAAGTAGAACAGAGGACATCAGTTTCTCTGATGTTTAAGTACTTGGATATTGTTGTTACTCTTCCCTCAAAATAGCTCCTTTTTTTTGTGACCATGGAGAACCACTTCCTTTTTTTTTAGTGTCTGCCTATCTTTTCGTTGCTTCTTTTTGTCTCTTCCTATTCAGGGCAGATTTTAAAGATATTTATCTTATAATGGAAATAGAATGTCAAAGGATGGATAAAATATTGGAAGCTTACTCTTATCTGGGTCTTAAACATTGTTTCTTTCCTTTACAGAATGCTGCCTTTTTATATGGCCTTGGTTTGGTCTACTTCCATTACAATGCCTTTCAATGGTAAGTTGGAATAAGCTGACAGTGTCAGTATTGTGTGGTGTCCCGTCAGTGTGTGGTTATTTCACCCTCAGTTCAGTGTGAGTGTACAACAGTTCAGTTTTGATTTTATTACAGATATGATGTTTGTAAGTGTTACTGTCCTGGGTCAGTATCTGTCTTACTGTGCCATACTTGGGGCATCCACAACAGTTCCATGAAAAGGAAAGCACTTCAGGAGAAGAATTTGAGCTCCCTGTAACACAGTTCGGCAGTGGGGATGGAGCAGAACGACTCGACAGGCTTTTGGGAATTGTTGTTATTGATAATCTGTAGCCTGGGCTTGTTGGAAAGCCTGTTCACAAAAAACCTTCTTGGGAAAGAGGCAGCAAAGTGGGCTTGTTTTCATTTTGCCTGGTAAGCAGAAATTTTGACAGAGCTGCATTAGGTGAGGGTTTGAATGTGAGAAGCAATAGGCTTAGATGGAATCAGTGTTTAAATGTGGTGTAAAAACTCAGGGTTAAAAGAGTTGTAATTTCTGTCAGGGCTTTGGGGACTGAGGGGGCTTTTGCTGAGGGGGTGGGGAGGGTTGGGTTTCAGCTGGGGTTTTGGTTTTGCTTTATCAGTGATGAGAGTGGTGAATGGAGTGGACTCAGCCACCGGGATTCTGTTGAAAGGTCCTCAGGCTTCTCTTGGTGTTTATTCCTGTGGAGATAGAGTTAATTCCTGGGGGGAAAGTCAGAGAGGTGCAGTGTTTAGGTCAGTGCTTTTCTACACTCAGTATGGAGACTGTTGGTACAGTAAGTGTGACTTTGCTACTTGATTGATTACTAAAAAGTTCCATTGTGTTACTAAGCTAAGTCTGACTGCGGTTATGGATGCAGTGAGGGACCACTGACTGATGGTTGGGAACAATGAAGCAGGATTTCTCCCCCCACCTCTCCTTAAATTGTTTCTATGTATCTGTAAGGCAAAAGATTTATGCTTTCCTCGGGATAATGTACATCAGCTTTTATTCTTCAAATTAAAATAAGTTGGTTAAAGCATGAGCTCAAAACATGGATTATTTTATCTTGCATCTTACTGCTTGCTTTATTGATAATGGTGGAATGAATGCCATTCATTCATTGTGTTGTACAGGGCATGCAATTCTATTGCTTTCTAATTAACAGGAGAAGAATAGAAAAGTTTTCAGAAAGCCTGAGAATCCACTGTTAAGATTGTGATGAGACTTGGTTGAATTTTACCAAGTTTGAGAACATTCTAGTTGTTACACAGTGCTGTCTTCATCATTTACCATTCAGAAGTGTTTTGTGTACCAGTTCTTACAAGCTGTATCTTGTTAAATTTGCACAGTGAAAATGGTAGATAAACTGTAAGATAAATAAGACAAAGCAGTTAGATTTAGAGTAATTAATTTTTTGAAAAGCCACCTGTTCAACATAGACTCTTGCCATCAGCGGATTGTGCTGTTTAGTGTTAACAAATTAGAGCTTTGAATTAATTTAGATTTTTCACTTGTTGACAACACGAATGTAAGCTGATGCCCTAACTTACAGAACTGCACACAGAGCTTATATTAAGGTTGAGTAGAATAATTGTATTTTCCATTTTATTAATACAGCAGAGTTATGTATAGCGTGGTGCTAAGGACATTGTGTATCATTAAAGTATTGGGTAGAATTTTTAGAGGAAGAAAATCCAATGTAGGTAAAATCTTAGACTTTTGTGTTCAGTTCTGATTTTTCCTTTGAGTGCCTTTCTTCCTCCTTTTCTGTGATTTCCTGGGGACAAGAGCAGAGGGATGTGGGGTTGTTGGTGTTTAGGCGTGACAAAATCACGATAAACTTGGAGACAATAGCAAGTCATTTACAGTAGGTGTTCTTTGAAGACCTTAATCCTCCACAGAACTCTCACAGATTGGCAGGAGAGTCCTCTTTCAGAGTGAAATGCTAATCTGTCTTCCTGCTGCATTTATTCCATCTGTTTATGCTCTTAGAGGACATGGATCTCCATATTTCTAGCAGGCAGAGGAGACCTCAAGACTGTTGAAGGTGGTTTATTTACCGTGCTTTATCCATGAACTGGGAATTTTTTCAACACCACAATTTCAGATATTCAGAGATTTAGCAAGTGAGAAGTACATAGTCCTCCTAAAAGGAAGGGGTAAGAAGTGCTTGAGGTTTTTTTGTATCTCATATAAATAGGGATAATTAAAAAAGCAAGTGGGAATAATATCAGCTTTAGAATTCATGTTCATATATTTTATATTATTTTTAAAGTTTTCCAGCTTTCATAAAAAGATGTGTTGGATTGGCTCCAAGACACATAATGCAGTTCACTGTAATTCAATATTGGACACATTTTTATATACTGAGCAGCATTGCAGCATTATCTTAAGTACAAATCTTAGCTGTTACATCATTTTATGTTGGCGATTTGGTTTAACTCTTCGTGTAAGAATTAAAAGTTCTCAACATCTATATGAACGCTGCAATAGTGTGATCAGACCCAAACCTATTTTACACAATTAATATAGTAAGATGTACCATAAGGGATCATCTCTGTAAGTCGAATCAAGTGTAGTAAAATAGGTCTTACGGATCTGAAATTTTGATACTCCCTTCTTTTATGCCATTTGTCATCAAACAGTAAGTAAGTGGTTGGTTCATTTTCACTGTTGTTTCCCTGTTTCTCAGTTAGAGTAGAAAACCAGTAGAATGAGATATTCACATAACGTGAATAATTTCATGCCCTCTGTAGTTGTCTTTTAGACTGAACAATAAAGAATTTCAGTAGTTAATCCACAGCTGCCCTTCACTTCTGTGCAATACCTGCACCCAGGTGTAGTGGCTTGGATACCAAATTTTTTCTTTACTTCAGTGAGGATTCTGAGCCTGACTGGTTTTATCATCTGCTGATCCCACTGACTTCCATCAAGATGAAAAGATGGAGCCCAGGCTCTGACGTTGTGTCCTGAAATTGTATTTAACAACCTGTGGATCCCAGTGTACCAACTGCGCTGCTCAAGGCCAGCCTGCAGTGTTCTCAGTGACCTTGCACATTGCTGGACAATGTCTGTGAGAAAGGCACCGGATTCCTCAGAAACACCTGACAGGAGACTGAGAGCAGTCACCCTTATTGCCCCATTTGGGCTCTTAGCTCTGAGGCTCCTCAGTTCAGGGATTCCTTACCAGCTGTAGAAGTTGTTTTATGGAAAACTCAGTCCTTCAGCACTGACCCTCAAAAGAGCCAAAGACCTGCAAGAGATGAGCCAGACCCTTTCCCTCACCTCCTGCTGTGTCGGCTGGACCAACAGGTGGGGTGGCTGGAGGCCCACAAAATCCGGGTGCTGAGGAAACCCGCTGGTGGGCAGGTCATATAATGTAAAACTCCCCTCTTTACCTCTGTAACAAAGACCTCTCCCATTGACCCTATGGAGATTCGGTCTGTCTGATTGGCCTACAGACAGACATTCCTTGTATCCTTAAAAGGATATAGTCCAGCACCCATCCCATCCCCCTCCTTACCCCCGTTGGTTGTTTTTTGTATTACCTCACTTCCCTCCTTGGATCCTATGTAAGGCTATCCCAAACGGAAGCAGGCCCCTTTTTGCTGCTTTGCCTCGTCATTCCCTCTCGGCCCCCCTGCTGCCCTGGACTCCTGGTCCCTTCCCCCCTTGCCTCGCCCTTTCACCTGCTCCCTTGCCTCTTCGGAACGCATCGAAACAGATAAGTAATAAACTCCGAGGCTTCAGCAAAAGGCCGCCTCTAACTCTTTGCCTCTAGTGACGCCTGAGCTGGCCAGCTCAGTGAGAGTGGCTGCGGGTCTCCACCGCACTGGTGAGAAGAGCTAATCTGCAGGGTGCCAGGAAGCCCCACCAGAGATTCCTTTGCAACAGGATTCTCTTGGGACAAGCAGAGATCTCTTCACCAAAATACCGCACCACGGCGTTAACCTCCATCATGACTAAAGACTGCCAGTGGAAAACCAGTCATTCCTGAGTGGAACTCCCTGACCCTTCTACTCCCTGATCCTTCTCAAAGCAGAAGCGCTGTCATCATCTGTTCAATATTGAGATATAAAGATACCTAGAACCACTAGCTCTGCTTCTGACTGGGTTCTTCCACACAAAAAATCAAGTGTGTAGTGGGGTGTGTAGGTATGCACACTGCCAGGTGGAGACCTCTAAGAATTTAAACACACAGTCTGTAGATACTGCTTTCTCAAATATTTCTCAGGTTCCAGGTGGCTGGGTCTGTATTTATGTATTTTTCAGATATATGAAACGGGAATGTGCATGTAGAGTACATATGCAGTAAGGAAGTAGGCAGTTAACTTTCTTTTTGTTTTCTTACCTTGCTGTGATTGCATAGCAAACTACTCTTGGATTGATGAAAACTCTGCTAATGCTAGGAATCAAAAACCTACTCCCAGCTGCTGTTCTAGAGAAATGTTTAAAGACTTTGCTGCTCAAAATATTTTGCCATTCAGCTATTGCAGTCCTATGGACAGAAGAGTTGTAGCTAAAGACTGTAAAAGTGTTTCATAAACTGCAGTGTCCTGACTACTGCTGTGTATGTACATTTTGTTTATGTTCAAACTGTGATGATGAGTTTCAAGTAGAAATCTGTCCATCATAGCCTCACATCACTTTCATTAGTGAGGCTGTGAAATGACATGAGGCTTAGAATAGGTGGTCAGAAAACTGAGAGAGGGTAAGAATAAGAAAAAGAAAGTTTCACTCCGGCTGCATCAAGTGACATATTAGAATAATGTTAGGTTCTTTTCTTTTGTACGCTCACTCTGATTTTCATGGGTTTTGTTTGAAACGTACAAAAGTGGTAACTTTTGAATAGTTAAATTGATGCTCTTTTATTATTTTTTTTGCCTAGTACTGCTCTGATTTTATTCACAGTCTATTCAAGCAAAACCATCCCAAAATATGTAGTATAATAATTTATTAATTATTATTCATCTGGTTTCTTCACTTTCATAATGGTAGGCATTGTTGTATAGATCAGTGGGTGGGACAATAGCTGCAGTATTGATTCTGGCAGTCTTGATTTGGAGATGCCGTTTTTATTTTTCCTGAATCGCTGTAGCAGTGCTGTGTAAAATGAAAGTCCAGAGGTGCTTTTCGTCCTCTGTAGTGTCTGTTTTCCTGTCCTGCTTTCCCATTTTGTTGAGTGTTAGAATAGCCTTTTCTGCCTCTTAAGAGAAATGCCCTCATTCGTGGAGAAAATCCTTGTTTAATTTTAGTAAATTCTGGTAGACTCAGCCAGAGTTGTGTCTCACCATGCAGGTGTCAGTATCATCAGAGAACAAAAGGAAAGTCGTCTCTTGCTGAATTCAGGCGACTGTCATTTATCTCCGCAATGTGAGAGCTCCTGGCCTTTCATTTGATACTTTTTCCTTTGGACTGGTGTATGTTTAGTCTGCTGAAGGAGTGAGATGAAAAGTTCTGTCTGTGCATGAAGGGCAGTTAATTAGTGGAGGAGACTCACAGCCGACTTGAGGAAGGCTCTGTGCCATCATCCCTGAAGGAAGCTGCTGGACTCATCCAGCTCTTGGGTTATATCAGCACTTCTGGTTTTGGTCAAGCCATACAAGAGCTTTGAGGGAAAACATCTGGGTAGCTTGGACGCCTTGGATCCTCCAGACCTGCATGTTTCTGGGTGTAGGCGTGGACAGAGAACAGAAATGGCATTAGAGATGTTTGAGAGTAAACAAAGATCTGTACGAGAATCAAGTGACTCCTGCTGTGTCTGAAAGGCCCAGCTCTGAAATGGGTGTCAGTGCTGCCGCAGATGTTCTCCTGTTTGATAGCAAGGGAAGGAGTCTGGAGCTCTGGAAATGGCAGTGGAAAACAGGCAGAGGTTTTTGCTGTAGTCCATGTTCTTGATGTGTCCTGTAATTGTGAGCATGTTGCTATTTTGTTTAAATGTTTCCTGCAGGCAAAATTACATCAGTATTAATTCAGCTGTGATGTAAAATTGCTTGTCTGTCTGTAAGAGTTAATAAGTAAATGTCTTTTCAGAGGTCGAGTATTTTATTCTATGAAAATTCTACCGAGTATTTAAATGAGGCTGTAGTTATTGAATTAGACATGAGTATCTACCACTGGTAAAAAATGTTGAAAATGCTCTTTCAGATCACTTCATTGGGGAAATTTTGATGGTGTCCCTTTTCACAGTGGTGGAAGGAGTTTCTATTTTTTATTATTCATCTTGTCATCCTGGAAAAACTACAAATTGTAAAATCAATATGGAATTAACACTAGAACTAAGTAGACAGTAAAATATGATTTTTAGTTAGTTTAATCTGCACAGAGATAAACCTTACACAAAGCTTGGAGGGGCTCTCTGTGACCAGCAGTTCCTGTGCTAAATGTGACACTGTCTTTCATGTTGTCCACTGATGATAAGTTACTATTTTTTAAGTGCTGTGCTCCTCTGAAAGACTGGGGTTTTTTGAATGAAAGACAGTATACATTCAAACTAAATTTCAAAACTGTCCGTGAAAGTTTTTTATTATACTTGTGACTTTGTTTAAAACTCCATTGCTCAGCTGTGGCAGTAAATAATATTTCCTGTTCAGTAAGCAAGAGACGACAGAAATATTTTTGTCGCTCCCAGATTCTCTTAAGCTTTTTTAGAAATCCACTTTTTGATGGTCTTTTCAATGGGGACGTGACATAGGGGAAATATGGAAATGCTATTTTCTGACCAAGCAAGGATAGCTAAATGAAGAACGTGAATTTTACAGAGTGTTAGTGTGGTCACACTCTGTGATGTGCTATAGAACTGCTGTGTCTTTATTCTTGATTTTTGTCTTCTCTTTGATTGGAATTGTAGACAGTGGTTTTCTTCTTTTTTTGAGACTTAGGATATTGTCTTTGAACAAGATACAAATAATGGATTTTTAAACACCAGTGGCTAACATACCTAGTGCCCATATTAGAGTTAAGACAAGAAATGCAGATACACAATAATAGAATCTATCCTCTGACATAGCAAAAGCCTAGCATAAAATACGTGCTGATATTTAGTGATCAGTCGAGTCTTTGGCTTTTCAGTTTGATCACTGTTTTTGTAGATGAGGAAGATAAGCATACTGTTATAAGACAAAGATCTTTGTTCGTTATGAATTCAGTGTAGGTATGAGGTGTGTGATTCACCACCACCATAGGGTTCCAGGGAAGTTTAGATGAGATGTGAGAGACTCTTTAGCTGGTGCAGGTTTCTCCCTTCAGCGATTCACTTGCTCATTTTCCGTGTGCTGGCAGAAAAGTAGGGTACTGGGTAAGGAGAGCCTTCCTGAAGGATTGTAATAGAGGAAGCTGCAGTTCCAAAATAAAAATTTAATACTTTTTTAAAGCCTATCTGCTCTTAAGTTCTATTTAAAGAACTATTCTATTCAAATAATGCTTTAGGTACGTACAGTTGTTGCATTTTCTAGAGGAAGTTCTGTGCCTTTAGATTGCTTTGCCATCGATGAGAAAAAAGCCTGTAAGAATTTTAGAGCAGAAGTGTTTTCGCTGAAGGATTCAAAAATGATAATTTATGTGTGTTGTGAGTAAAAAAGTCTGTGAAAAATATTTGTTGAATTTTGCATTGCATCTACTAACCTTTTGTCCTTATAAATAATACTGCACTTGGAGAGTAGGAATTAAATCAGTGTACCTAAAGAGAGTGATTTTAAGCACTATAGTTGATCCCTGTCCCGTGTTCCTCTGCTGCTCCACAGTGGGTCCAGTTCTCCTCATAGGCTGCCCTGTCACCTGCCCACTTGGCATCAACCTGTGGAGTTTCCTGGGACAGCAGATGGGACTGTGCTCCCCGGCCTGGGGGCTCAGATCTACCCTCAGTGAGGCTGCTTCTGATTTCTCTTGTTGTGTGACCAGTGATGTATGGGAAGGGATTTTGTTTCAACCTGTCATTGGATTTCAGGCAACAATGAGTCTTAGCTTCTTGCTTAATTCCTCTGTGACTTGAATACTATTATCTTGTAGTTGCATTTCAGCTGTCCTAGTTTTATGCAGTGGCCTAAGAGGCAAAGCAGTGCTGTTTAGAGACACTTTGTTTCTGCTCCAAGATGGAGTTGTTAGATGGCATTCCTGTTTTGTCTGGTACAGTGCCATCATGAACAGGGACAAGTGAGAATTTGAAGGTAAGGAAATAGAATCAGAGCCATCTTCACGTGTCATGGGAATAAGAAAGAGAGTTGCTGTGTGAGAAGGTGGCAGACTTTTGTATCTGCATTCGGAAGTGATGGAACAACTGATATTATTTGAGTCCTTGCATGGCGCTGGTGCTAGGAAAGGGAGGAGAAAGTGGAAAAAGGAGCAGGTAGGTGCAGTGGGAGGAGATGTGTGTGATCTCTCCATGGCAGCCCGTTGTGCTGCTGCTTGGGGGTCTTCACTGCTGGAATCAAAAGCAGCCTGGCTGTTTTTAATGAACTTGCACTAATTTTGTAACTAATTTGTGCGTCATCCTTTCTGAAATATCTGATCTGTTAGTGTATTTCATGCAGCAAATTAGTTTCTCTGCATTAATAGAAAAGATTAGACTTGAAAATATACCAGGATGTCTGGAGTTCAAAATTACCCAATCCTTGAAGAATCAAAAGCCACGCACCAAAAACGTTCCATGTAAACCATTGTTTTGATATGTTCTTCTGTAACAGTGCTTTCTGATCCACTTTGTTAGCCATATAAAAAACGTTGATTATAAAGTAATACTTCAGTAAAAAATAATTTTTTAATCTGTGTTTTTCTTTCAGGGCAATTAAAGCATTTCAGGAGGCGCTTTATGTTGATCCCAGCTTTTGTCGAGCCAAGGAAATTCATTTGCGACTTGGGCTTATGTTCAAAGTGAACACAGACTATGAGTCTAGTTTAAAGGTAGGTTTAAGTCTTTTCAAGTTGAATTAACATTTCTTACAAGTGGTGTGTTGCATCTTAAAGCTGCAAGGAATGCATAAGCACAGAACAGTCACAGACCACCTGCTATAGAAACAGAAGTGCTTTAATGTGAAGCGTCTTATTCTAAACAGAGTAAGGATAGGTTTGAGGTGTGTGAGGTGCTACACTCCAGATCAAAAATTTGGTGTAGGGCTCTTGTTAAAATAGTGAACCTTGGGGGAGACTGAGGTTGTACCAAAAGCTAAGGAAAAGAAAAAAAAATAGCAGCTTGGACTATTTGATTTCTTATTTTTATATTTGTTTTTTCCCCCCCTAGCTTTTATGTTGTAAACTGGAAGTTCTTGGAATTAGTAAACTAGAAAGTTTTTATGCAAAATAATGCCATTTTTTAATATAATTGTTACTTTTCTGGCAGTTAATTATTCTTTCATTTCCTGGCTTGCGAGTCAGCTTCTAAGGCAGCAGTTTCTGGCTAATCAGTTGGAAGTGGTTTGTGGTAATACAGCACTTCGTTTCTTCCGTACTTCTTCAAATTCCCTACTATTTACATTCTTTTCTGGTCTCTGATTGTAATCTGTCATTTTATCTCCTTCTACTCAGCACAGTTGCCTGTGTTTTTCCTCTTTCCATCTTCTACTTTACCCACATGTCCTTTCCTTCCTGGCCTCTAAATTTAGCTGTTACATGTCTTGGAAAAAGGAAGTCTTCTTTTAACGGAGTTACATCTGGTGGGAAATACACTTGCAGGGCTGAGAATTTTGTAATTAAGTGTAATTTATAAACACATTTCTGCATATTAATCTTTCCTAAAAATTACTGAAAACAATAAGTATTTTGTTTTCAAGAACCTTATGGCTTCCTTTTCTTGGCAGATTGTTTTCTTGGGCTATCAGAATCACATTGTCCAGGATTTGAAAGAGTACAATGTTACTCTCAATTTTTCCTTTCAGTATTTGTGATAGAGGGAAGCAGTTCTCTCACCAGGCTTCCCTTCCCATCCAGAGTCCAAGGTTTCACCTACAGAGACTGGTGGAGTTGGAAATTGTGCAAAGGAGTAGAAAAGATTCCATGCAATGGATGGTGAAAGAGAGCAAGGAGAGGTAGAGGTGGATCACTGTTGAGAAACGGATTATATGTGAGCTTGAGTGATCCTATTTCCTTACACTTTGGCACAGATTTGGTATGTTGTGATATATAGGGAATAAGAGAAGTGCTGAAGTACATTTTGGTTTTATTTTAAAAGAAGCTGAGATAAAACAAGATTAAATTTACAAGGAGGTGGTCATCTTGTAATCAAGTAGTAGAAGAAACTCAATGATCTCAAAGGTCTTTTCCAACCTAGTCGTTTATATGATTTTAATTTTCGATAATAAATTTATCAAGAAATATATAACCTTTTTCTACTGTGCCATAAAATTTGCAAGTCTATCAGTGAATCAGGTATTTAAATAAATATTATGATACCTCAATCTAAATAATTTCTTGTGTTTGATGTTCACAACTTCGCAAAACAAATCAGTCACTTACCATGAGGATTTTGAGTCTACCAAACTTCAAGTTTTCAAAGCAACTGCTACAAATGGGAAAAACATCGAAGTGTTATTTTGAAAACAGAAAGAAATTTATCTTTTTTAATGCAAAATTGTCATGATTCCATTGCTTTTATGTGGCACGTGGTAAAGTCACATAAGAAAACAAATGGCCACAACAAAAGTAGATTACCCTGGGGCAGAGGGATGGTCTTTGAAGGATGGTGAAATGAACATGATGGGTGGGTGTCTGCATTAAAGGTGGTTTCGTGTTTTTCTTAATCTGTATAACTGCAGGTTGTTCCTAAAAGTTTGTCTTATTTTCCACCTTACTATCCTGATTGCATCGTTCAGCGCTCTCAGCCACATTGAATCGAATTATTTTTCTTTTTTTTTTTTTGCTTTACCCAATTTGCAGACTTGGATGGATCAGAAGTCTGAGCCAGCTCAGCTTGAGATTGCTTGGTTGGTACATCCAGTGCAAGGTTGATGGAATGGGAAGGAGGGGATAGAGCTGTCTTATCCCCTTCTGGTTCAAAATGTAATGAGAAACTGCTCTGGAATTATCAACTGAGACACCTGAAGCGGAGTTTCTGGTTTGCTTCCTTTGCTATGGAGGTTGCAATCCTTAGTAAAGAATAACAGTGAGGAACAAAGGAAAAGACTGAGTGGGACTCGGTCTCGAACACTTCGAGCTGTTTCCAGTTCAGCTCAGCTGTGGATTTAAGGCACAGTCCAAGGACTTACCTACTTTGTTTGAAAACAAAGTGTTACTGATTGAAACTTACCAGTTTAACCATCACAATATGTCAGTTGAGGAGAAGACTAAGTAGAACAGGACTGTAGCTTCTTTAACAGCCTATCTGACTGTGATTTTTAAAAAACACACCTTAAACCAAAACTCTGAGTGACAAGAATATGAGAGGCAAGTCAGAAAATGCTTCCTTAGTGAAGAGAACGAAGTAAAGTGCTGGTGCACTGATTATGCTCAAGCATGGGGAGAGTAAAATGGGAAAGGGATGTGAGGAAGGAGTGGGAAAGGGATGTGAGGAAGGAGTGGGAAAGGATGTTTTCACACAATATCGGTCTCATTCTCTGAGACAGAGTATCTCATCTTCGAACAAAAGAAAGGTAAGAAACCCAAAGCAATGAAAAGACAGAGTTTTCTTGTTGTGCCTTTTTTGGTTTTGTGAACCTTTTTGAAAGGATGCAGAGTTTTAGAGGGGATTGAGATTCAGCCTGCTAGTGACTGGCCTTCAGCACAGACCCTTTCCCTCTGGCTCCTTGCCCAGTTTGAGCTCCCCATTCACACGGAGGCAGAAAGCAGAAGTAACTTTTCGTCTGATATTCACTTGTGACTGCTCTGGATTTCACAGATTGTACCAACGTTGCATTAAAGTACTTTGAAATATCATAATGTTTTTGATGGTATTTAAACATTCATGTTAAGTCTGTAATTGCTAAGAATAAACCATTGCCAACAGATGAGTCATTGTCAGTAAGTCTTCAGGCAAAGGGGGAAGATGGGAGTCTGAAGGTCATATATTCCTTGTTTTTCTCAATTTTAGAGCATTAACATAAATCATCTGTATTTTATGTAAGCAATTTAGGCACAAAATTAATTTTTACTATTTTAAGATGTTGATGATCAAGATAATTGCTAGAGTGCTGTTTAACAAGCATAAAATCAACTCTCAGTGTTTTTTCAAAATCAATTACTGGTTTTGCCTGTTCTGCAGTTACGACTTGCAAATTACTATGAGAACCCTTGACTTTCTCTGTTACCCCATTGCCATAAACTCTTGCAACACCAATGCTGTTGAAAATTACTTGGCCTTCAGGCTTACATTAAGGAAAATAAAAGGTGTCCCTTCTGGTTGAAAAGAAAACAGTCCTTGTGTAAACTGACAGATGGGGCAGTGTCACCTTCAGAGGTGAGACATGAAAACTGAATTTGCCCCATTCGTCAGAAAAGTACAATTAATTCCAAAATTAACTGGTAGTGACTTGGGGGATGGATTTTTTTCAATAAATTGATGACTGTAGCAACAGCATGCTACTCAGGTTTACTTCACAGTCCAGCTTTTTCATAGTTTACTACGTCCTGCTGCCCCGTTCCTGTTCACCATTTCCTGCGAATGGCACAAGGAATACTGTGTTCAATGGCGGTAGCTGTGGTGGCACTGTGATAATCTGAAAGGGGAATGAAGCAAGATCTCTAGGAATATA
The DNA here is from genome assembly GCA_013397755.1 of Cnemophilus loriae. Lineage (NCBI taxonomy): Eukaryota > Metazoa > Chordata > Aves > Passeriformes > Corvidae > Cnemophilus > Cnemophilus loriae. The sequence continues at coordinate 823,490 of VZTF01009812.1, read as the reverse complement.
ATGTATCTTTTTATTCATTGGGTAAATGTAGTTGGAAAAAATATTCATACTTCCGAGTACGTGCCACATTATTTCTGACATCTCACTTGCTGTCCTGGTAATTTTCCTGTTTATTGAATATATTTTTTCTGTTTTGGCCTCCTTTTTCCATAGATTTATGTAATCATCTTGTCTTGCTTGTGTGTCTCAGTTCTTCTGTAAAGTACTATTGAATCTTAAACAATTTCTAGCAAATATGTAGGAATGAAAGTTTTCAAAAAGAATTTTGGAGGACATTCCTGTACGACTTACTGCTCCGGAGCCTTTTGAGATCTGAGAGCTGAGCACCAGGTGACAGCTATGGGAAACAACTCTTCCTTCTGGTGCTCATCATGCTTGGTGGCATTGGAGTCTCATAGTTGGATTTAGAGCCACGATCCTGAAAGCCCTTTGAATGCAGAATTCATACTTAGGGGAGAAAAGAAATCTTCGTTTGTTATATTTATTAGATTTATAACAGTGGGGGCCAGGGGCAGATTTTGTGAGTGTTTGGTTTTACAAGGGGAAGCTTTGTTTGCTTTCATTTGGAGATTTGTGGTGGGAGAATTGTGTGGGTTTTGTTGGATTTTGTTTGGTTTTTGGGGTGTTTTTTTTTTAATGGGTGGTCAGTAGGAATGCTGGACAGGAGCAGGTTGGTTTATAGCAAACAAAACAATGTTTTGCTTTGGGAATTTTATTTGGTTTTATTACAGGTGCACCCCGCACCCAGTAACAAAACCCTTAGAAGAATGAGAACCAAATTTCTCATGTTTTCGGTTATCTGCCTTTTAGTAGAAATATTGATTCTGTCTTTTACTTACTGAAAATTTTTCCTCCTTCTTTATACACAAAACAGATACTCCACTAGTTTGCTTCAGGCCTATGCTTTCATCTTGCCTGTAAATCATCAATTTAAATATAATTTTAATTTTTTAATTATTCTTCTAAAGATTCTCATTTGTTAGTAATGTTAAGACATACTGCTTATATTAGGATAAGAAAAAGGCTGCAAAAGAATTAAAATTTATTGGGAAAATATGCATGAATTGTATGAATATGCATGAAATACAAAGAAATTGAATACTGATGTACCAATGAACATCTTGAGGTACTTATTTATAGTCAGTCAGACACTTTTCTACCACTTATTCAAATATTTCTCCTCTATATATATATTTATGAAAGCTATTTTTAGCTAGTGCAGCTATTATATGCCAGCACATAACTGTTACAGACATATCATTCATTTTTTATGTTCTTTCTCTGAGTAATAAGTGAACAAGTATTTAGGAAAGTGAAAACTTGTGATTTCAAGCCTTCATGTACTGTTTCACCACCTAGTTATCTTTCTCATATGGGCTTAGATTAGTAACTTTTAAGTTTAAGCATTATACATTGAAACCTTATGTGTTTTAAATATTAAGAATAACTAGTCAAAATACATGTGGTTATGAGAAGTTTTAGTTTCTTATGTCTAGTTTTATGTCTGTAATTCCATGAGAAACAGTTACTTTTGTAGGTAAAAAACAGAGTGAAGGGGTTTGGCTCTTGCGAGTTGGATATCCAAGATTTCAGGCGCTTCACACAAAAAGCGTTGTGTGGAGAGCAAAATGAAGTGAATCAAAAAATAATTTCAATAAAAATGTAAGTGGATGGAAAGCAGCATTTGGAATTGAAATTTCTCTCTTTGTAGTTTGCATATGTCAGTGGTGGAAAGACACATAGAAGAAGTAAAACCATGGAAGTTTTTTAATGCAGCATGGCACTGTAATGAAACTGCAGGAGAGTTATTAGTGTGAGTGGTTTTGACGATGGATAATGATACCACAATGTCTGGCCTACAGAGCATTCTCTTTTGTTCTCTCCTATCTAGTTTCACTCAGGTTTTTGACTAATTCCTGTAAAAGAGAATTACAGGTGTATTTTAGAAATGTCATGATTACAAAGAGGAGTAAGTGCTTAAATGGGATTAACATGCTGTGTGGTATCTTCGGTCATTTGGGAGGTGGGAAAGAACACACCATGGGAAGAGGAATAGGGGATTCAGAAGTTGAGCATTCAAGCCGAGGATATTGGTACTGGGTGGGGAGACCCTGGATGTATGGACAGACTGGGGGATGATATGGTGGAGAGGAGTGCTGTGGAAAGGGGCCTGGGGGTCCTGGTCGATGGCAAGTTGAATGTGAGCCAGCAGTGCCCTGGCAGCCAGGAGGGACATCCCTGTCCTGGGGGCATCAGGCACAGCATCGCCGGCTGGGCAAGGGAGGGGATTGTTCCACTCTGCTCTGGGCTGGGGTGGCCTCACCTCGAGTGCTGGGGGCAGTTTTGGGTGCCACAGTGGACCAAAGACATGAAGCTATTGGTGAGTAGCCGAAGGCAGCGGAGATGGTGGAGGGCGTTGAGGAGAAGCCATGTGAGGCTAAGGGCACTTGGTCTGTTCAGCCTGGAGGAGACTGAGGGGAGACCTCACTGCAGTTACAACTTCCTTGTGAGGGGAAGAGGAGGGACAAACACTGATCTCTGCTCTGTGGTGACAGTGACAGGACCTGAAACAGCCTGAAGTTGTGTCAGGGGAGGTTAAGGCTGGGTATTAAGAAAAGGTTCTTCCCCCAGAGGGTGGCTGGGCACTGGAGCAGGCTCCGCAGGGCAGTGGTCACAGCACCAAGGCTGATGGAGCTCAGGGAGTGTTCGGTCAGTACTCTTGGGTGCAAGGTGTGACTCTTGGAGATGGTTCTGTGCAGGGCCAGGAGTTGGACTCAGTGATCATTGTGGGTCCTTTCCAGCTCAGAATATCCAGTGATTCTGGTAAACTTCATTCATGGACCTTTTCCTTAAGAGGCGTCTTGGTCCGGGCTGATCCAGCTCTATCAGGTGTAACACTAACTGCAAGGTTGACATTCAGGGCACGCAGAATTACTCGCAATGTAGCCACAGGTTGCCGGCAAGGACTGAGCTGTGCTTTCTGTGCAGCCTGGACGGCTGTGGGGGCTGGACGCTGAGTCCTGAAACGACCCCAGCTCCGAGCGGATCAGCTCTGTGGCCATGCTGGCGGTGCAGCAGCAGCGGCAGACTCACAGTCATCCCGTTTCCCTGTGGCATTTTGTTACTGCTGGCAGTCTTTCTCAGGTTCTTAGCACAGGAATAGCTAAATTCCAGTGTTGCAGAAATAATGCGTAAAATGTGGAGGCAAACGTGAGCATTGAGATAGCTTTGTGAAAATCGCTATGTAAGATACTGGTCAGTAAAAGTAAATTCAAATGCTGCCTTTTTTTGGCTTGCAGAAATACAGCTTATATCATCTTCCTGTTTGAAAAATAATTTTTCTCCTAGAGCTTGTCAGAACAAGAGATTTTTCGGAGCACACTGCTGCTATTCAGTGTATATGTATATGTGGCCTTTGTTCCTTCTGTCCTCGAGCAGTTTTTTTTTCTCCCCTGTCTGTAAGTTGGTTTTTTTTTTGAATGTCGGACAAAAGTACCCGAGTGTTTACGCTACACAAACCTTTATCTTGCAAGCTGAATTTGTTCTGAGCTCAGAAAGCAGTGGAGAGCAGCAGGATGAGCTGCTGTAGCAGCACATGGAGCGTGTCCTCTCCTGACCCTCTCCCCTGGTCCCAGAGATGCCTGGCAAATGGAGGCTTGGCACTCTGCCCCGGCTGGTTACACAAGGCTCTCCGTGTCCTACTTAGCTGAACAAAAGCTGCTCTGAGCAACACGGGCATCACACCTAGGTCACATAGGCAGAAAAAGCCATCTCCTAACAGAATTTTACTGAGTCATGATGGAGCTTTCCTTCGTGGTAAGTCGGTGAGGATTGTCAGGTTTCAGATGATGGCTTGCCTTGCTTGCTGAATAAATGCAGAGCCGAGAGCTATTAAACTTGCTGATGTCACCCTGGAGAGGAGGAGGGAGTAGAATCACTACACTGAGGTCTCAGGTTTGGATGTAAACAGAGACAGTGCTGAAAATCTTGCACTGAAAAGAAAAGGGTTCGTTTTGCTTTTGTTATTTATTGATTAAAGAAACAACAAAACCTTGGGTACTTGCCTGTTAAATTGTAAAGCATCGGTGTTAATTCTATGGGAGAAAGCATGTTAAGTTACCTAAATCAGTGTCAGATTACTGTTACTTTACTACCAGACCTAGTGCTTTCATCAGTTCTCTTTATATGGAATCCACTGTACTTCTCATCCCTGGAAAGGTTATCTTCGGAATTGTTTCCACAATCAGAGGCAAGTCAAGGACTCCAGAGGAGATGGAATAGGCTGTAGATAACTCTGCAATTACAGATGGCTACAAATCAAGGTGATTTAGGGCTTGGCTGATCTTAAAGGTCTTTTCTAACCTAAACGATTCTGTAATTGTGCCTTGAGCCGCAGCCCTTGAGGAGAGCCTGTTAGTTTTTAACATTCAGAACACTGCCTTCTAGGTAAATCCTCTTACTGGGGATTTGAATTTCTATAGACTGCTGTCTGCCTTGAGGTATTGTGTGTCGTCTCTGAGCTGCAGCGGCCTCTCCTGCATAACAACTATTCCACACAGCAGTAGCCAGCTCAGTGCTGCAATATTTGAGAGGGGTGCAGATGTTTGCCAGCCGCTGCTGTTGATTGCAGAAATGGAAGTTGGAAATAATTACTATTTTTTAAATTTTTTGGTGCTGGTAATTGTGATTAGTGGATCTGCTTTTGGCTGACGAGGTTGATGTGTTAGAATGCATGCATGGGGGTTTTTTTGTCTGATTTTGAATACTTAACGGGGAGCTATGTATTATTTATCCGGCAAGAGGTGTAGGTTTGCTCGTGTGTGTGCATTTCAGAGGTTCTTGGTTTGAAAGGTTCTGGGGTTTCTGTGAATTGCTTTTAATTGTGAGAACTGTCTAGTGCAAACGGTGTATTTTTCTGTAGTTACTGGCTTTGATTTATCCATTTCTTTACCGTTTGTAGATTACTGAACAGTGCAAGTGAAATTTATCACACTTAGGAATTTTTATAATGTGGATTTTGAATTTCAAAAGTTGGCTACTCTAGTAGTGAATATTTAATTTTTTAGAAGGCATTGCTGAGAATATTTCTGCTATTTTTTTTACTGTATAGCACTTGATACTATTGGCATATTAAAATGGTTAGATTTTCTTATATGGTTGCCTGCTTTTTCTCAGTGAGTCTCACTGCAATAACTCTTCAAAAGAGCTGCTACAGAACAGTTGTCAATCTTTTCTCTTTAGATCGGCTTATTTTTTATAATAGCATTGCTAGGTGAGAGCAAATCTGTTCCATTCTGCTTTATCTTTTCCTAGTAATTGTAAGTGACGGTGCAAGATGACACACCTGTACAGAAAGGATTTTGTACCTTTTAGATCAGTAACCCTCAGTTGTACAGGCCAGAGCCTTTTTTTTTTTTTTTTTTGGCAGGCAAAATGCAATTTAAGATAGAGCATTTTATTTTTATTTAGTTTTTTTTTTAAAGTTGTCTGCTTAGTAGAATCACTATGGTAACAGACTAAAGGATGTCTCTGAGGCACTCAACCTGCATTGCAATGTAAGTGAGGGGAGACCGTAAGTTGTCTGCCTGCTGAACAGGAGAGAAAGAAACAGGCACAGCAGAGAAATAAGCTAATAATTAATATTTGTAAGCTGTTATTTAATGCTTGCGCTAAGGTTAAAAAGTTATTTTACAGTTATTTTTCCATTGGTTTTTGTGTTCTCTTCTGGGGGGATATTACTAAAATGTTCATTAAAAATAATGAATCTTTGTTGTTACTCAACTTGAGTTTGGTTCATTTTAAAATGCTGTTATATGTTACAAATGGTGTTGATGAAGTGAGTGAGGAGGAAGCTGCATCAGTGTATGTCAGAGCTCATGGGAGTGTCAGCATTCTTCTTATGTCTTGTTCTGGATAGTACATTAATTTTCGAATTTCTTGTCCCTGTTAAAATTAGGGTTTTTTGGAAATGTGATGGTCTGATAAAATCTTATGAATCTTAGAGATGTGTTTTGTATGGACATGCTGTACACAAGGAGTTATTGTGACCATGAGGAAAGTTAAGTAGCATGTAATAGCTCTGAGTACAGCAGTACTGAAAGTGTGTTGCACATATCCATTGATACAGATTTTTTTTTCTTCCCAGCTACACCAGTAGGCTCCCAGTGCCACCTAGTTTGGCATCCTGAATAGTTGGAGCTAAATTACCATTTTTATGCCAAGAAAATAAAGCATACTAAAGTGTCAATCATGTTTTGTGAATTAGAAATCACCTGACACTGTATTTTGTAAATAACTGTATTTATTAACAGTAGTATTTCATAGGGTAACTCTTAGGCTCCTGTATTCCTAGGCCTGATTCTCTGTTGAACTAATGCGTCAATTGAAATTTTACACTGTGTGGGGATTTTCTCAAAAGTTTATGGAAAAGCTCAGAGGCACCGAGTTTCTGTGCCTGTTCCATTCGTTTTTGTACACTTGTGTCTCAGACTAAATAGTGATCAGTGAATTAACATGACACTTGCAGACAGATTTCATTGCTTTGCTTTTGTGACCTTTACAGAAGAGTGAAAAGCTTACCTCAGAACTTAAAATGCAAAGATGTTTTAAAAGATATTCTTCGTATTCCTTGAGAAAAGTGATTAAAATTAAACAAGCTTTAATGTTTAACTGAAGTTTTCTCAACACCTAGAGGAGAGGATGTGAGAATTTATGAATTCAGTATGAACTCATGTTTTAATGTAGAGGTATTTGTATTAAATGCTTTTTGACAAGAGTTCAATTTTTTAAAGAATTAAAATCACTCAGTTTGTAGGAAGAGTGTTCTGTTTTTCTAGATAGATTGAGAGCTTAAGTATTTATCTCCATGAGGCTGGGAGCTGGTGTGTTTACAGCCCCAGTTGTGTATATAGATCTTGATCTTCCAATTTTTGCCATTCATTTGATGCCTTCATTTTTCCAGATGCTACCCCAGTTGTTTTGTGAAGATCTGTTGCCATCTTACATTACTAGAAGCATTGCAATGTTAGCAATAAAAAAAATTTACTTTCCTCTAGTAAGCAGTTGAACAGAAATTGAAAATTGTTTTCTTTAAGACACATGGTAAAATGCAGTATTGATTTTCAAGTACAAAATTGATTTACTCTTAGTAGTTTGCCCAGGTGCTAGTATTACTTTGTTTGAAAAGCAAATAATTCTTTTTTCTTTCCATCCAGCATTTTCAGTTAGCTTTGATTGACTGCAATCCCTGCACTTTGTCTAACGCTGAAAGTAAGTAACCAATAAGTATTTATTTTGTTGTGGATTTTTTTAAGTCTTACGCTTGCAACTGTATGAATTTTTAATGAACCAGGTCTTCAAAATCAAAAGAATTGGTACTGAGAGAGGGAGACTACAAAACCTGTCTCCCTCCCTCAGTGGAGACAGATGTTCCAGTGGAATTGTGGATTGTTTTAGTAAATGGAATAAGTAAAATTTGAGACTTAGGTTCTTCATTACTCTGAAGACTTGAATTCCGGAGGAAACTTACTATTTGACCGCTTTTTATTTATTTATAAACCTAATGTTTGTGCTGTGGCACACATTTAGTAGTAATAATTTAAAAGTTTGCATCATCTTGATAATCTGTAAATTTTCAGTGATTATTTTCGTGCCATTTAAATTTATAGACCTAAAATTCAGCATCAATCTTAGACTGTAGAAATAAGGAAAAGTAAAAAACTTGATTTTTTTGTTTTATTTGATGCTAACTATGTATTAGTCTGTATTTGAACATGTTAATGTTCAGTGCAGTGTGATCTGTCATAGGTAGCATTTACTATAGGTTGTAATAGAGTGTCTTGGAGGTATTTATCCATAGTTAGTGGAATTGTATGCAAGAATAAACATGTGTTTCGCCGTGTTTTGGAGTCTGTAAGAATTAAAAGGCAGAGTTGTGAAGGAAATTATCCTTCAGTTTTTAAGGTACCTTTGTGCTGTGGAGCTTAAGTTACCTCGTAAGTCTCACTTCGGAGGCATTGGATAAAATATTTTAAAGCATGTCTTTAGAAACTGAATGGAACTGTGAATATCGTATCAGCAAGGGTAGTGAAAGGGAGTTTGTTCACATGGCTGAAACCACTGGCTGTATCAAGGAGCCAGCAGTGCTTCAAGGCTGTCTTCAAAGCTTTGTCACTTACCAAGAACAGGCACAGATAATTTTGTAAAAGTTTGCAGAATTCTCCCTGAGTCAATAGGCCTTTATTGCTTTTCTGCCAGGCATGTGATTCTTTATTGTATTTCGTGTTTGTTCATATTCTTTCTCACTAACTTTATCGGTTTTCACTAAATCTCTGAATTTCTGTTAGGTTTTCCTAACCCTTGCCCCACAGTCCCCTCTGCCCCCAGATTTGTGTGGAGGGGTGGCCCCATGCCACCCTGACAAACCTGCCTGACAAACCTGAAGGACGAGAGTGAAGAGAAATGAGAGGGGCTTGGTCAGGTCCCCCTGTGCTGTTCTGGGAAGGAGAACTGTACCCTCTGCCTCAGGGTGTCGGGTGCCCTCACTAAATGCCCCATTTAATCCTCCCCTGTGCATTTCTAAAGGCTGCCTGAGTAGCAGCCTTACACTGAGTGTGTTCCTAACAGAAGTGTTTGAGTACTGAGCGTCTCTTCTTTCTATTTAGGCAGTCTCTAATCTGACACCTGTCATTTTCCTTTGCCCTCCAAGGCATCGATTCATTTTGGAGCTTCACACTGAAAGGGTTTTGTTAGGAGGGGAAGAAATAAGAGGGAGACTTTTTGGGTGAGGAACTCCAGAAACAAGAGCAGGACTTTCCTTTCATCAGTACAGAGTGAAGTTTGATGATGCAGTGAACATAATGGGTGCGTTATGTGCCCTTTAGCAAGGAACACAAAAAGTTTATTAAAATTTTAGATGGTGCATTTCATTCTGACCTGGTTTCTAAAGTGCACTCAGCTTCCTTCTTTATAGTGGAGGACAAAGCAGTGCTCAAAGGAAGATATTTTCCTTCCCTTATGACCCAGAGTGAAACCCTGAACTCCATATTACCTGTATGGTAATTTGGTGTCACACTATTCTGCATTTCCCTTTCAAGGGAAAGAAATCTGTGTAATTGAAATAAATTGAGCTCAGCTCAAACATACGTATTTTCATACTTGTAATCCTCAAGAACATGGAGCAAAAGTCTGTCTGAAAGGAACTTTTCTTTCCTCATCAAAGCAAAATGAGGATTACATTCATCTCAATTAGCTTTAGCTATCTACCAGTCCATAGATAGTCCAGGTTAGCAGTTCTCAAGTCTTTTCTGTGATGATTTGAGCAGCGTGAGGGTAATTTTCTCTCTGCTTTTACTCTTGAACAACTTTCATTTTTCTTTCTCCACCCAGCAATCTTCTTGCCTGCACAGGCTGCTGGTAGTATTGTGGCATTCTGGTCATTTTGTATGAGGAATTGAAAATGCTTAACAGTAACAATCAGAATATCACCTGTAATTAACAGTTTTAGTTCAGTTTAACAAAGGAAAGACAGTTCCTAAAAAGGAAGAAAAACCACCTAAATTTAAGATCCCGTATAAAACTGGCAGTGTGTAATATTATGTTCTGTAACCCAGCTAGTCTGTTTCTTGGCAGCTGAATGAAAATGTTTATTTCTAGCATGGTTATGTACAGAAAATACTACCTGTGTTCTTTTACCTCAGCTTCAAGAGATTTTATTGCTAAGTTTACTGAAAGAGTAATGGACTCTGTTTCAGAATACAGATAAAATCCATGGACTGCTTTTCTCAATATCTGTTTGCAGTTTTTGTGCTTTGTTAGGATAGAGATTCATTTTCTGTTGGGTCTGGTATATGAAGTGTGAAATACCAGTGAAAAAAATACTCTTTTTGTGTCTTCAAAATGTAATTTGTCTTGGGTTTGCATTGATAAATTTGAAACATTGTTTATCCCTCACTTCAACATGTTATAATTGCTGTTGTTCATTAAAACTAATAATTTTGATTTTCCCACTCTTACAGTTCAGTTTCACATTGCCCACTTATATGAAATCCAGGTAAGCTTTAAGCTCATTTTCATAGTGTGGTTGAGTTTCGAACTATGTGATGTAATCAGTCTGTGGAATTCAGATTATAGATGCTTTAGTAAAGTTAGACCAAAGTCTTGAATCACTCAGGAAACTTGATTTGCTTTGGCTAAATTAAAAATGCTTTGTATGTGGAGTGTTATGGTATAAAATGGCACAGCTATCTTAATAAGCATATATTTAATAATCTCCCAGTTTGAGTGCAAAAAAATCCCAAAATACAGCTTTTAGGAAAATTGTTATATGAGATTATATTTATATTTAAAAGGTTTTATATAGCTTTAAAAATACAAAGTTTCTCAATTCATGTATATATATTCATATCTTTGCTTCTATACATGCACACAGTTGCCCAAGTGCCTTTAAAGTATATTTGACATGAAATTTTCAAATTTAAATGCAATTTTAAAAGTTTTTAAATTTTCAGATTAAATTGATGTGTGTGACATTAGGGATCTGAGGTCAGCAGCACATAGAGCTGTGTTACTAATTCTGTGTCACATCCACAGAGCTTTTCAGGTGAATTTTTGGGAAATGGCAGAACTTCCTGAGCTTCCAGAATATAAGCAAATCGAAACCAAGTGGCTGCTGAGATGGCTATTGTATATTTGAGATTTGACTGACTGGTTACATGATGTCGATGTTGTGCCCTTTTACCACGTTTATAGGTATCAAATGACTGAGGAAAGGATGTGACATGAAAACAAAACCTGTTGTAAATGAAATGGATGACAGACATAAACTATATTTTCTGTCAATTAGAAAGCAAGTGCTGTCTTTTGATGGCATAGTGAAAAATGGCCTTAGGTACTTCTGTATAAATAAAAGATGTAAATCTGATGCACAGAATCTTTTCCTTTTGAATGCTTTTGGTGCAAATCCATATGACAGGACAGAAATCTCCCGTCCCGACGCGCCATTAACCAACTTTGTGGATTGTTTTGGTTCTTACTTGGCCACCATCCAGATCCCATTCAACACATTAATTCTGTTTTACTCCAGCAGATCAAAAGGAAGTTAAACACCCCAGGTCACTGTGCCAGGTGTCCTGTGTACGTGTGACCAGCGTTAGCTGTGCTTGAGTTGTGCTTTCTGGCTGACAATTACAGGCAGCAGGAACTTTGGTTTAGTGCAAGTCAGAGCAAAAAAGTTTCAGTGCATTCTGCTCTTAGGTTTGGTTTTCTCACAGTTCTGGTTGGGAAGGGTATGTTGTTTTCTGGAATTTGACAAATTAAGAACCACAAGAGTCTTGGCTTCATTCTGGATATTACCTCTGACACGAGGAGGAGAGGTTTTGGAGACAGGCTGGTTGCTCAGTTTCTTTTACAGGACACAGTGAAACAGTTTTTTGAACCCCTCCATATACTTGAAAATTATCTGCTCTCTTAATATTAATGAAAAAGTGAATTCATTCCTTAATTAAGTACCACAGTACTGCACTTTAAATGATGGATTGCCGGGCTCTGGACAAGAGACAGGCCGGGTGCTGATGAGAACTAGCAGTGGTTTTTATGGTGTTTAATGCTGGTTTCTAATATTTCACCTGTGGTGTTGAGATGGCTTCTACAGTGTCTAAAGAAAGATGCTGGATTGGGTTCTCCTCCCCTTTTCCATTTCTAAGGCCATTCATGATGCAGCCAAACGTCAAGGACTTTGGAATTAGCATAGAGATATAATGAAAAAGTTCCTCCCTGTGAGGGTGGTGAGGCCCTGGCACAGGTTGCCCAGAGCAGCTGTGGATGCTCTGTCCGTGGAAGTGTCCAAGGCCAGGTCGGACAGAGCTCTGAGCCACCTCATGTAGTGGAAGGTGTCCCTGCCCATGGCAGGGGTTTGGAATTAGAGGATCTTTAAGGTCCTCTCCAACCCAAACCATTCTGATTCTGTGAAATAAAACTAAATGTAAACATTGTGACAGGTTTTGGTAGTATTTTAAGGCATATTGGTAAACAGATTTCTAAAGGGTAAATGCTACAATAATAAAAGTAAAAAATACTCTAGTTCTGGAAAACTGCTCTGTTTTGATAGGCCTTTCTGAAACCTCCTGAGCCTGTAAACACATTTTTCAAAGTGTGAATATTAGGCACTAATATTTACCTAATTTGACATCTGGATTGCTGCCTTTGCTCTCATGCTCTACAGTGAACTTCTGTTCATTTACTTAACATCCATAGTCATAAACTACAAATTTTGTTCCCGATGCTAAATTTAAAATTTTTTCCTGATTGTTTTTCTTTTGCTGGACATGGATATTTTATTTATTTATATTATTTGTTTTCTTACCAGTTGTCTGCATTTCATGAACACCAATTAAAAATCTTTTCTACCAACTTCCCCTTGTTCCATTTGAAAGTATGTAATTGCTGCTTTAATTTTTCTTCCTGACTAGATTAAGGTTTTAAAATCACCAGAGTTGTCTTTTGTGATTTTGAGATTTCAAGAACTTGATAACATTTTTAAATTCTAATAGGTATTTAATTGTTTAGAGTTTTCTTCCCAGTTGTCCCTTTAAAACCAGTACTCATTACTGTGTACTCCTTGCTTAAAACAAATGTAATTAAGCCACGGTTGTTTGCATTTAGGTGGCCCCATTTATTTTAATGCACTCTTCATCTGTTTGCCAAGATGAAGTCTAATGTTGAATTATCTGAAAGCACAGAACAATTGAACATCTAAAATACATTCACTTTTAAGCAATTATTGTTAGGGAATGCTGAGATAAATGCTGATGTTATTACCAAATAATTCATCAAATAGTTATTGAGAAGTCTTAACCTTTAATATATACAAAACAGCTCATACAGTTCACAGAAGTCAATAAAGACCCCAGTCCTAACCTGGAAATGTGTTTTCTGTACCAACATTTGTTTGTATAGGGAACTGAAAATTGAGTGTTTCCAGACTGTAGGCACACCTAAACTATGCAGCAGATAATAAGATGTCGTACCTTCATTATCTAGACATAATCCTTTTAATTCTGCATGTGGTGGGACTCTTACCAGGACAACAGATACCTTGAAAGAGGCATTTCAGATATACCAAAGGAAGGAAAGAGGCAAAATTATACCAGCCACCAATTACTGATGATCTTCGTTTTTGTTACAAATTTCCTGGGAGGAATTCGTGTGGGGTTTTCTCAGATGTAGATTCATGTTCAAGTATTCCCCTTAAAAGCACAGTATTCACTGTAGTGTAAGAAGCATAATGCATGTATGAGGAGTTGACAAAATTTAATAATTTGCAAATTTCTCTCAATTACTTTAAGTAGTTTCTATTAAATACTATATTTATGGAAGTTACTCTCTTACCATATATATACGTCACTCATTAAAGCTTTCATATGCACTGTATGCAAAAAAAAAAAATCTAGATTTTTTTGTCAATGTGTTTGTGTGCTGTCAGTGCTGTGAAATCGTTGCTATTGGTGATCTGTTGTAAGCTCTATGATTAATCCATTTACTTTTTTCCTTTTGCAGAGAAAGTATCACTCTGCAAAGGAAGCTTATGAACAGCTTTTGCAGATCGAAAACCTTCCTGCACAAGTAAAAGCAACTGTCTTACAGCAGTTAGGTATGTAAAATTAACCTTTATTTTCCTCTGTGTTTCGTTTTTTCCATCGTTGCCTTCAGCAGTGTTTTTTAAGGCTCCATTTCTAAAGTGAGTCTTAGACACACTGCACATGGTACGTGAGATTTTCACCCAAATAGAACATGTAGCAGTGGATAATCAAGTAAATAAGAGAGGAGGAAAATATTTTAATTAAACTTACAAAATTAAAAAGCTCTTGTGTGTTAGGTTTTGGGCAGTGAGAGGGTGGTCTTTCAGAGAAGGAGGGCAGCAGTTGGAATTCTGTGTTCTCTGTTCTGCCTCTGATAACATCCCTTGAAAATAGCCAGGCGAAATGCAGTAAACATAAATACTGTGTGTCAGACTACAAGAACATGGCAACTGAAAAATTTACCTTTTCTTTCTCTTTAATTATACTATGTAATGAAAACCGATTTCTGTAACTAAAAGGTTTATCATCAGGTTCCATAAAAAAACCCACATAAAAAGTGAAAAGGATTTTTTTTTTTAAATTGTCATTTTACATGTTTATAGAAAGCTGATAAATAATTTTTAGAAAAGAATTTCTAAAAAGTGGGTAGAATAAAATGCTTTTGTCCTCTATACCATATAAAAGTATTTCCAGAATATTTTGTTAAAATTGTTCAACGCAGTACAGAACTTCTTCATTCACCTTCTCCATGTTCTTCATCTAATTTATTATTCTAAATATTAATTTAGCCTGCTTATGCCCATTTTTATTTTTTTTCCCTCTTCACATAGTGGTCATTTAATTCAACTTTGTAATTGGCATTAAGTTATGGCCACAGTGCTTTCTTCTTCTATAATGCAGGTTTGTGTATGGATTTGGAGTGGGATAATCTGTGTTCTGAGACAAAATGTCAAAATCAGTGGGCTAATTTTGACTCATCTCTGTGAAATCACAAGTGAAACTGCTGGAGGAGTTTGCGGCAGGACTCTGGGTGCTGCTCTTTTTGCTGTCACAGGACAGTGTTGCTTACATCTCAGTAAGCCCTTTGAATTTTTTTTTTTTTAGCTTGGTATTATGTCACCTAGTACAAATTGTCAGCAGTTTCATCCAGAAAGGCTGTATGTCTGATCAGTGGAAGACAGGCTTCTCAAAAGAGCTGACCAGGTCTTTTTCATCTCTGTTTGATGTATGTTGTCACAATAGAAGCAAAGGCACATGGTTGTATTCATAAAATCCTGCCACAGGTCTCTGTGGTAGCAGTAAGAGCAGTGACTCTGAGAATTGTCTGCTGTCTGAAAACTGGATTAACTCTCTTTATTCAATCAGCATAGGTCACCTAGTTTTGTTGTGTGGGTAGCTTCTATGTGGAGAAAGGGATAGAGTGGTCTTAACTGGAACATTGAAGGAATAATGCCATTTCTTTGCTCTTCTCTGTTAACAGTGGTATTTATCAGAGTCTGGTGTTTATCGCAGATTTAGTCTTTAGCAGCTGGTAATAAAAACACCTCCTCAAGAAGCAAGTCTGGGTGGTGCACTGCTGCTTGGAAAAAATAATAGAAAATACCTGCCATCTGCCAGAATGCTGCTTGCAAAACCCAGTCAAAACATATTTGTATTTGTATATTGAACTCTTTTTTTTTTTTTTACTTTGAGAGAAAAAACAGTTTGAAAATAGGTTTTGTTTATTTTCCTTAGCTAGTTAATGTTTATTGAGCCAGATTGGAATTTAGGCAAGTTCAGATTTCTTGTGAGAGAATTACTAAAATGTTTGATCCCGTTGCTGGTTTCCAAAGCTGTGGCTGAGGAGGAGAACCCTGGGATTCCCAGATAAACACATACCCAGTTGAGCTGATGGATACTGACTAGTTCAGGTAGACAGCACGGTAAAATCTGTACAGGTGGATAAGAGCAGTTTGTTCCTTCCTTCTTTTTGCTGTTCCATTTGCTTTCCAGACACCAATTCTTTTCACCACTTTGCCCAAAATAACATTAAATTAATGAGACTGAAGATCAAATCTGTCCCAGTATTCTTTCTACAGTTGTACTGAGCTGTTGCATAAGGAAGAGTGTAAGAACAACTTAAATATCTACTTAGAGTTCCCAAAGTGCTCTCCCAGTGATTTTTGGCTAGGGGCATTTCTAGATGGTGTCCATGTAGCTGGATAAGGCATCTGAGGTGCTGAACTGGGGAAGAAGTTCATCTCTTCAGAGACAGTTGTATTTACTAAAGAAAAAGTGATTGCCACAAGGTCAGTGTGAGAATGATTGATATGCATAAAAAAAAGACTCATGAGCTAGGCTAGCACATCAGAGGGATTTGTTCCGAATGGGATAGCAAAGATCTGCAAAAGAGCATGGAACATTTGTGAAGTATGGACAAGGTCTGTGGTTTGGTTTATCGTATTAAAAATGTCTCAGCAGTAGAAAAGTAGTCAATTATGCTGGTTGAGAATTGGAGTTAGGTCTTGCAGATGGGAAACTGCACAGCTTAGGGGTTTTCCATCACCTTCTTTATGTACATTCTTCATTTTATGCTCAAGAGCAGATCCAGTTTCCTCTGCCTGTGCTATTCTAGTGGAAAACTTTTGTTTGCTCTCCCCTTCTTGCATTCTGCCTTTTTCAACTCCCTGTGCAGGAAGACAAAATTGGGAAGCAACCCTTGTTTCAGCAGCAAAACCAGATAGGGATTGCTGGTTCTCATTTCTGTCTTCTAGAAATAGACTCGTTCTTTTTTATCAGTGAACCTCGGTAAAGATCTCCCAAAGATACAACATGTTATCTTTCAATCCAGCAAGGTTCTGATGAAACAGAAAATAGGCACACAATGTTTCTAAAGATAGAGGAAATTGTTAATGTCTTTTTTTTTATGCTTGTTTGTAATCCCTGAACTATTATCGTTATCTCTGGCTTTGTCTAGAACAGCACCTGGTACATATATCCTTAATGTACAGTTTCTCAGGTGAATTCCAACAACTTAGCTCACAGAAGCCTTTTTTCCTTAAAGCATGAGTATTTCTGTATGCTGAAGAACTTCAGAGACTTGGAATTTGAATCAAAATCATAGCTTGTTTATTAATTTAATGACACAAAGTTGTGTTATGTGTCTGCAGAAATCGCTGGGGTCTTTATCTTTTTTTTTCACCTGATTGGTAGATTTTTGACTTGATTGATTTTCAGTCAAGATAAAGTACTTTTTTCAGCACTGTAACCACTTGATTCCTTACCTGACATCTCTTGCAGTCCCTGAAATATTTGAACTTCTGCTTGTGACCACAATTCTCAAGCGATATTTCTTAAACCACCTCAAGCAAATGTTGTTCAGTAGATGCGATTTTGTTTTCAACTGCTTTTGTTAAAGTTTGGAAGTTTGCATTCCATTTGCAGAAGTGGTGTGGGTGGTATTAACAAGTGTGAGCCCATGGAGTGAAAAAATGAGCTGTATAGAACAGGTAGAATAAAAAACATAAAGGGAAGTGTAATTCTAGAGAGCGAGGTAAGCCTGCAAATACTCATCAGTTCAGTTCTCAGTCTTGCCTGTCCGTGTAGTTAGACTTTATCAAAAAGCGCAAATTTAGGGTGCTGGAAGTTCAGCTCACAGAGGTTTTAAATGGGCTGGCAGTGCAAGTGCATGCACAACTGTCACTAACCAGAACTTTATACAAACCTTGGGTATCTTACAAAATTGGTGTCATAGTGTTCCACGAGGGGCTGTTTATGGGTGTGACAGGGACGGTCTTTTGTCACATCTTACATTTTACAAATGTTTTCTGAAAAGCAGTGGCTTGTTAAGATAAATACATGGCTATTGAGCAAACAACAACACATTGCTGAGCACTGTGGTATGCAGTGATTTCAGCAAGCCAGCTGCTGGCCATGAAAGATTTCCTTGTTTGTACTCACTGTATGAACAGCAGTAAGATGGTTTTGTGGCTGCTTGAAGGAATTCCATCTGAGCATAGAGGCAGATGAGGAGCGGCTGGAGAAGGTGATGAAGGTGCTTTGTTTGAAGTGGTAAACAAGCCTTGCATCAGTGCAAGAGCAGAGATGCATTTTAATAGCATGTAAAATATTATTGGGGAGGATGGGTTGTAGGATGCCTTTAAAGTGGGGATGAATAATTTGTCTAATGTAATGAAAGAAAAAAAGGCATTTGAAAGAATATGACGTGTGGTTAGATTAATTTGTTATGTAGATGAGAGGTGATTGCATTTGTCAAGGTGAATGGAAAGTACGTTGTATTAATGAGTAAGAAATGACAATGTAGGGAAGATTCAAGTGGAGATGCAAAAATTCTTAGTCCAAATGTAGATATGGGACAAATACAAGGATTTAGAAAAAAAGGAGCAAACTACATAATATGTAGGTGTTATACGTGTTATGTATGTGTATATATATGTATAAAAAACATAATTGCTATGTGTGACAGGGAGAATGGTGGCATTTTTCACAATGTCAGGGAAGGTATCTGTGTTCAGAGGAGGAAAGAATTAACATTCACTTTTATAGTAGAAGATTGAGCAGTTCATAATTGTGCTACTAATCTCTTAGAAAATTATTTAAACCCAAAAAAGTGCTTTAAAAGTACGTGGAAGTAATTTTAACTTTGGGTCTTTTTTGTCCTGTAATTTTAGTTTAAAACTTTAAAAGTTTTTAAAACTTCATAATGTTATATATAAGTGGGTTTTTTTGCTTGATATTCTTATTTTTAAAGAGACGCCAATGCTACAAAGTCCTGCTGTGCCAGAGTATTAAATGATCGTGGGGAATTTCACTTCTCCCTTCCGTGGATTCTTTTTGTAGGCTGGATGCATCACACCGTGGATCAGCTTGGAGACAAGGCAACCAAGGAAAGCTATGCTATACAGTATCTCCAGAAATCTCTAGAAGCAGATCCAAATTCTGGTCAATCCTGGTATTTCCTTGGAAGGTGAGAAAAGTCTTCATAGACACTGTAACTATATTGGTAAATTTTTTTGAGGATACTCATTATTGTGAGTATCTTACACTGTTTTTCTTCTTAATCCTGTCAGAGGAAAAATGAAGGGAAAGTATGTAAGTGTCTACTGAAGTCTTAGGTTTTCTGGGAAGTGTATGAAAAGACAAGGTGCTAACCTATTTGGGATGACTATAGATTAGAAGTTGCAATGAAGTATGTTACCCAAGTGGCTCTGCTTTTTTGTAGTTATTATTCAGTCTACACATTTACAGTAATCTGAATATATCCTGCCTGGTTTTACCTGTTTCTCCTCCTCCATCTACGATTCTCTTCCTCTTTTTTGTAAATCCTCTTTGAATGTTGTCAATTAATTTTGTAGCTTTTGACAGTATTTTTTACTTGAAAAATAACATTCTCAGATATAAATCATACAAATTTGATGAGTTTTTCTGGTGTCCTTTTTAAGAAAATTGAGTGCTTTACTTAAGCCAGCAGTAACTATTGAAATACTACTCAGGTTTTGGAGAAAGCTTTGAGGGCAACTCAAGTCCATGTGTGAACACGTCAGTTCATTTGAGGAATACGTTTAAAAAGAACGAGGCAAAAATAAAATTAATATCCTAACCTCAGTATCTTCCAGCTGATATTCTTGGGTATTCTGGGCACATACAGCTGGAACCTATTTTTGATTTCGTCATGCCAATAATATTTCTCCAGCTGTTCCTGTAAAACAGGGATCTTCAGCCAGCACCGAGCGTGAGGGGCAGAGGGGCAGGGCAAGTGTGGAGGGAAAAGGGAAAATGAGCCAGGGATCATCCTGTGCGTCTTACCTTCCACTGGGCTGAAATCCTGTTTTTTCTTCAGTAGTCCCATTCCAGGTGCCTTGAGCAAGTTGAGTTCTCAGGCAGAACAGAGCCGGGGCTCCTCCACACGTGCAGCTGCTGTGCTCTGCTCTCAGGTGGTCAGGGTGAAGCCTAGGACCCTGCAGACAAGGGGGAGAAATGCAGAAAATGGGGTGGAAAATTTAGTGGGAGCATCTCCTGTACTTTACAAGGAGGACTAGAGCAAAAATGTTTCTGTGCCCCATTTCTGCAGTCCATACGCTGGCAGGAGAAGAGAAGAACAGGGTTATGGCGTTGTTCATTCACTTTTTTTCCCTCCTCAGGTATTCCCTTGTGCTGTTTCTTCCTCTACTGGTTGTCCAAACCAGATAGCAAGTTGGTTAAAGCTATCTTTAAAAACAAACCATGACCACCCTCCTCTCCCAGTGGAAAAACTCCCATCTCCCAAAGTTTTGTGGGGGCCTGATGTTAGTGCTGCTCTAATGAGAGGCTTTATGTGTGTGGTACACAGGCAGAGTGAAACATGTCTGCTGGACGTTGGGTTAGATTGTCATTATTGAAACAATCTCCTGAAACGTTATATTCAGACTTAATGGATGATTTTAGGCAAAGTAATGCTATATTTTATTGTATTCCTTTCCTAGTGTGCCTCAAAAATACTTGAAAGAGTGTAGCATGTTTGATAAACCTTTGCCTGTACTGTTCTGCTTGTTTTTTATTATTTATTAGAATAAATTTTCTATTGTTATTAATGTATTTTGAACACTGTTAGTTCTTTTTACAACAGGGAAACTTGGTACAAACAATACAAGACAGTTACTGTTGATTAAACTAGTAAATATATATAGATGAATATTTGATCTTGGCTTTACTTGGAGCTTTTAATTTTAAAACTGTAGGTATTATTCCCTGTGGTATAATTGTAGTTCTCTTTAATGCCAGAATACCTTGGAGTTTGTGCATGAAAAATATTAAAGTAAGACATTATTAAAAAACACAGAATCACACAATTTTTTAACAAAATTTGGTGCTCTGTATATGCAGTACCAGTAACAGGTTTGTTCATTACTCAAGTATGATTGAGATGCAAGAAATGCACATAAAAAGCCTCCCAGGCAGTCAGGAACCATCCTGATTGAGTTGGTCAGTATCTGTCAATAATTCTGTCTTGTAGAACATTAAGTTTTATAACCATTTGTTTGATAAAATAGGTAACTTAATTGTTTCACTGTAATTCTGTCTGTAGATAAATACTGTTTTTATTGCCTGATAAGGTGTCACAAGTGAAAGAAGTGCAAGTCTTTCAAATGTGATATGACTGTTTTCCTTACAAATGTAGTAATCCAAGGGTTAAGTAGTTTTGGGGTGCTTAAATAAATAATTACTAATACATGTTAAGATATTTGAGTCTGCTTACACCTGGCATTCAGAAACAGCAAATGTTGAGTGTATTTGCATGACTTAACGTTTATCAGATCAGTCTTGGTAAGTCGCCCTCAATGATTACCTTCTATAAATACTACCAAATTTCTTTTTTTTTCTTCTCCCAGGTGCTATTCAAGTATTGGGAAAGTTCAGGATGCCTTTATATCTTATAGGCAATCTATTGATAAATCAGAAGCAAGTGCAGATACATGGTGTTCAATAGGGTAAGAATGATACGGGGTAATACAATGATATAATTCCATGCTAATATATATAAACAAAGAATATCAGCTTTTTAACTCGTTTGTGAACTCAGGGAGACTGTAAAGTTTTTTTTATTTATACCTCCATGTTGTCAGACTTGTCTGATTTGAAGTTTAAATAATGAATTTATATTTACTATCTCAGTTTTTTAAAATACTGAATATGTTACGCACGTGAATTTTGCATGTTAAACTTTTATATATTTCTTCTTACTACTGTGGTTTATATAATGACAACATTTATTAAGGGGGCAGTTGGGGGATGTGTATATTTGGGTTGCTTGTGTCTTGACTTTGTTATTAATTCTCAACTTCACTAATCTTTCTATTCAGTGTGCTGTACCAACAGCAAAATCAGCCTATGGATGCTTTACAGGCCTATATCTGTGCTGTACAGTTGGACCATGGCCATGCTGCAGCCTGGATGGACCTAGGCACACTCTATGAGTCCTGCAACCAGCCTCAGGATGCCATTAAATGCTACTTAAATGCAACTAGGAGCAAAAATTGTAGTAATACCTCTGCACTTGCAGCACGGATAAAGTATTTACAGGTAAAACTAACGTTTTAAGCAGGGGAAATACTCTTCAAACACAGCAGAGGGGAGGGGAGAAGTCACACACGAGTTTAACTTGCAGTTGTTTGTGGTGTGTATAACCTGTTTTCATGTGTACTGTAAGCATATCATAGCCTGTAATATTTTATTTCTTCATTTTTAAGTGGAACTTAATTCCTTATAAACCCTATTTTGCACATTTAATCAAAGCATACTGTTTTACATCATTTTGCTTTTTTCTTTGTATTTGTCTACGTTTTTAAGTTCTCATAATATATAGTGAGAATACGCAACACACTATCTTTCACTCTTGTTTGCAATTTCAGAAAAAAGGAATTATGAGACCTCTGAATCCAGAGCTCATCTTTGTTCTGATTCTCACAAAGGTTTATATTCTGGTTACCCTCTTTATACCTAGCACCTTTCTAAACCCCAAAATTTTAAATCTATCCTCTCTTTAAGACATAATTAGCTACAGCATTTAGGAAGATGTCATGGACTTGCTCTTACTAAAGTAGGCTTGTGTTAAATTTGCTTTTTACATAATTTTTCCTAGGCTCAGTTGTGTAACCTTCCACAAGGTAGTCTACAGAATAAAACTAAATTACTTCCTAGTATTGAGGAGGCATGGAGCCTACCAATCCCCGCAGAGCTTACCTCCAGGCAGGGTGCCATGAACACAGCACAGCAGGTGAGAAGTTGGGTTATGTTCTGCAGGTGCCCAGCTTTAAGGGTTCTTTACAATTGGTAGTGGTCAAGCTTATTTTATTGAGCACAGGATTGGCTTTTATTAAAAGAAGCCTTTGATTTGTTTGCAGAGGGGTATTAGATCAAGGAACTCCCTATAATGTGGGAGAAATATGGGGGTACCAATTTAGAACCTTTGTGGATTTTCATTATTTTAAAAGATTTCATCTTAAATAGAAATGCTGCAGTGGTATAATAATCCCATGAAAGGTACACATTCCTCCATTGATGACCATATGGAAACTGATTTTTCAGTTACTGAGATCAGCTTCAGAATATCTACTCGGCCCTTTTAATATATGTGGGCTGTTAAAATTATAAAATTGAAAGGAAAGCATTAAGAATATATAGAACCATATTTTTGTCTTCCTTCTGTGATTCTTAGGCTTGTAAACCTCATCATCCAAATACTGAACCTGTACTAGGCCTCACTCAAACACCAATTTCACAGCAATCCTTGCCACTACACATGATTCCTTCTAGCCAAGTAGATGACCTGACCAGTCCTGCCAAGAGGAAAAGAACATCTAGTCCAACAAAGGTATATATTCCGATGAACTAGAGCCCCCTACCAAAATTATATGGAAATATGCACTGAAATGATGCAGCATGCACAGAATTTGTGCTGTAAATTTTAATCCTTTGGCATCAAGGTGGGGAATGTTTTAGAAATTTTAAAAAACATTTTTCAGTGGTGTGTTTAATCAGATTCCAGCTCAGACAGGAGGTGCATAAGGGCAGCGCAGATTGGTGGCACCATACTGCAGTTGTAGTTGTGTCAGTGAAGAAGTACAGTTGTAGTCTGATGATTGAGAGGGAGACAATCATGTCATCCTGTCTATTGCCTTTGCTTATATTTAGAATTCAAGTGTTTCATCATCACGTAATAGTGTTACAGTAGATAAAGTATTCAGTTTTAAAAGTAGCATACATTTAAGTTAATTGCATAATTTGATTTGCTTGTTTCTCCTTATGGTATTAGATATCATTAACTTTTTCCTCAGACTACTCTGATACCGTTGGGAATGGTAGAATGAAACTTGGTTATTTCAGTACATTTTTACTATTATATTGTATATTCTTATATTATTATTCTTGAAACAATGACTAGTTCTTTTGTAAATAAGATAAAATCTAGATAGTAAAATTATGTTGGCCCTTTGATAGTCACACATTTTAATGTGATGTTTTCTCTCAGAATACTTCAGATGTTTGGAGCAGTGGCCATACAGTGTCACATCCTCCTGTACAGCAACAAATTCATTCTTGGTGCTTGACACCACAGAAATTACAGGTAGGTATGGGAGATCTTCAGAAGCTCTGTTATATTTTTTGTTTCTTCTTCCTTTTAAGAAAATAAATCTGGGACATGTTCTAGTTTTACATTTCTGAAATTCAGTGTAAAATACATCCCAGATAATTCCCAGGGTGTAGTTCAAGTTCTTCTCATATTTATGGCCTCTCTATGTGAGGCAAGTTGTGTAGTAAACTAACTGATCTCTAGCAGAAGCTGAACACTTACATTGTATGAATTCTATAATTTATAAAGTAAGAACATACAGTGACTTTTTTTTCTTACGACATTTTAAAGCCAGATATGCAAATTGTCACACTCGTGTACAGAGTGAGTTTTGTGACTTGCTGTAATGTGGGGGATATTGAAAGAGGTGTAGAAGTATTGTAATATCACCCCTTTTCCTCTGAGGTAGCTTCTTGTATCAAATTGCATAAACAAACAAGCACATCCTACAAAATGATTATACTTATATGAAATCTGCTGCTGCTTTTCTGTATCTTAGGTCACCTGATACAATGATAAGAAATGCTAGATTTTAGTTTGGAAGTCTTATTTCAGGCATTTTTTGTCAGGAAGTTTTGTTTTCTCTTCTGCTCATTAGGGCATGCAGTGAGCTTCAGCAGGAATTCCATATATTGAAAATCAGTCCCTGCTGGCAACTTTTACCCATGCATTGCAGATACTGCTTTGGATGCAAAAAGAAGTAGAAGGGAGCACAGTGCAGAGGCAGAAAGCATTCTCATTATCTGAGCAATGTTCCCCTCAATTCCAATATAGTTCTTCAGCTGTTTCTCTGTCTGAACAATATTGGCTTTATTATACTGCATAATTTTCCCTCCCTCTTCCTCCTGTCTCCCCACCCCTGTGGTCCTTCTTCAGTCATTTTTCTGTACCTCTCTCTCTCTCTCCAAGCATTCTCATTATTTCTCTCTGCTTATTTTGTATTTCGCTACTTTTTCCCCGTTTCAGTCTCACCTTTTTCCAGGTCCAGCTTTCTCCTCTAAGCAGAACCTCAGTAGGCCTCTCTTGAGTAGACTGGATGTGCTGGCAATAGCTTGACAAGGTTCCAGCATATATAAATAGGAGAGCCAAAAATGCATGATGCAAGAGGAGAGTGAATAAAAAAGCCTTTATGGCATCTTCAAAGTTGGCCTTTCAAAATTGGCAACTCAAAGGCTGGATGGATGTGGCATGTTATATATGCATGCATATAAATGTATGTGTGTGCATATATATTATTTATTGCACTCCCCTCCAGAGGGAATTCAGAATGGAAGGTACTGTTAATCCAGGGATTTTGGCATGAACCATTTTCATCTGCTTTTTAAGTCATACCACTTAGTAGCAGCAGACTTACTGGTAGAATGATGCAGGGTGCCGAGTATTTTAAAATGAGTACAGAGATCAGATTTTTGTTAATAGATACGTAAATTTATCATTTGGAAACGAGATCAATATCGTAACTTAAGATATTGCTCTCTCTAATTAAATTATACAATTTCCTGGGGGTTTTTTTTATATTTTCAGGAGAAGTTTTCATGTGCGCCTATAGGTTTAATTCACTTTGTGATGAACAGTATTAATAAAAAGTAGCACAATACAAAAAGGTTAAAATCTACATAATTTTGATAAGAATTCTATATAATCATACTTAAATGTAGTTTTCTTTTATGGTATGAGCACACTTTGTTTTAGTGTGGCAATAATAATTATACACTCAAATAACTTACAGAGTCCTTTAGTTTTAGTAAGTGGTAATAAGGTTTGTTTGCAAGAGAGTGTATGGAAAGATATTCAAGTCTGCAACAGAAATCTCGATCATTTTCAGCTTTACAAGTCTTGTCTTCATGGATACTTTTTAGTATTTCATGGAAGTAAGTTATTAAAAAGCCCATGCAATTTTAGTGATTATGAACCGCACTTCTGTTTTTTTAGCACTTGGAACAGCTGCGTGCAAACCGAAATAATCTAAATCCAGCACAGAAACTTATGCTGGAACAGCTGGAGAGTCAGTTTGTCTTGATGCAGCAACACCAGCAGGTGAGAATAAAAATATTTTTCTTATCTACAGCATTTTTGTCAGTAACGGAGTCTGTTGTGTTTCTAGAATTCTAAAGAATTTCTGTTGAACAGAGTTCTCGTGCCCTTTGCTGCATAATGTTAATTCAGTTTTTTTGGATAAAGGATAGTTGTGGATTAGTGGTTGAAACATAATGAGTTCAGTTGTGTTTTATTATAGGGCAACTGGTTAACGTAAGAGGTTTCAAGCCACACTTTCAAAGTAAAGTGAGTGGACATACCTAAAAGCAGTTCTGCTTGAAAATACTTGGCTGTAGTAACCAGTATTGCAGCATTTCTCTTGTCCTGTCGTTGTTCACTTCTCTCTCCCTCTCTGTCCAGCATCAGCAGTAAAACACTCAGACTGAAAGGCCAAGAACAAAAGTGTGCTGATAGCTTTACTTAAAATTTACTCAGCATTTTTATGAGCCTGACAGTCATCTTGGTTCTCAAAAGCAACCGTGAAGATCTTAAAATGAGTATAAAATCGAAACTGACCGGTGCAGTAAAGTACACAAACCTTGTATGATCCTTCCTTTCTCAGTTCCGCAGCCAATGTTGTTGTGCTTTGTTCATGTTCCATTAGATGAGACAAACAGGAGTTGCACAGGTACGATCTACTGGAATTCCTAACGGGCCAACAGCTGATTCATCACTGCCTACAAACTCTGTCTCTGGCCAGCAGCCGCAGGTTGCTCTGACCAGAGTGCCTAATGTCGCTCAGCGTGGAATCCGTCCCGCCTGCCCCGGGCAGCCTATGGCTAATGGACCCTTTCCAGCAGGCCCCATTCCCTGCAGCACAGCAAGAACGCTGGGTAGTACAGACACTATTTTGATAGGCAATAATCACATAACAGAAAGTGGAAGTAATGGAAACGTGCCTTACCTGCAGCGAAACGCACTCTCTCTACCTCATAACCGCACAAACCTGACCAGCAGCGCAGAGGAGCCGTGGAAAAACCAACTATCCAACTCCACTCAGGTACAGCTTCAGTTTGCTCGCAGAGTACACTCAGGAGCCTTCCTGGGCAACTCACTGGTGGAAGGCTCTCATTTGTAAAAGCATGTTTTCCCTAGAGTTGATGGCATAGATTCAAATAAAACATAAGTTAAACATGCATGCTACTTTAT
>VZTF01009812.1:716619-791619 GCA_013397755.1 Cnemophilus loriae | reverse complement strand
ACAACAGCAACAATGTAGATGTTGAAAATGGTGAATGTTAAAGAAGTCATGTTCAGTGCTGCTTTTAAGCTCTTCAGAATCTTTTTTTCTTGACAAGTCAGACAGATTTGGTGTGTCATCACAGATCAGTGTTCTCATTGCAAAAGCGATAAATAATCACAGAATGTTGAGGTGGGAGGTCCAGGAAGGGATTTCTGGAGATAATCTCATCCATCCTCCCAACTCACAGCAGGGCCAACTAGAGCAGGTTGCTCAGGGCTGTGTCTAGCCGAATTTTGAATACTTTTGAAGATGGAAAGACTCCACAACCTGCCTGGACAAAGCTCTTCATTGTTGGGTCACCCCTAAAGTAAAAAATCTTTATTTTCTGTGTACCAGTGCATGGGGTTATTCTTCCCCTGCTGCGGGACTTGGCATTTCCCTGTGCTGAATTCCCAGAGATTCCCGTTGGCCCCTTTCTCCCGCCTGTTGGTGTCCCCCTGAGTGGTCACACAGCCATCTGGTGTATCAGCTTGTCCTTCAGCTCTGTACCAGAGATGGCTTGTTTGGTAGTGGTAGTTTCAGCATCTATAGCTCAAGCACAGGAGCTGTTCACGTGCTGGATTGTGTTAAAAATGCAATCATGCAGCAGGTTGTGAGTCTGTTGTGTTGCAGTTCAGATATTTTTGACTCTTTAGGGGTCTTGGTCCATCTTATGTTCCAGTTGATCAGCAGGTATGTTACTGTTGGTTTTTTTCTTAAGTCAGTAAGCTTGGATCGTTTTAGGTCAGAGGGAGAATAGATTAAGGCAAAATGTGAGGCTAGCCACTAGAAAACCTGGCGGTGATTGCAGTGTGGTTGTGCGAATTACACGGTGTTTTCCCAGGTGTCTTCATCGCTGGAAATGCAGAACGGCACCGAGTGTGGAAGGCTGGGTTGTAGAACTTCAGATAACACTCCTTAGCAGGGACTTGTGGCAAAGATGTTTTACTGTAGGCTGCAGTGGTGTTAGAAATGCAGCACATTCAGCCCCCTCTGCAGTAGCCAGTGGCCTATGGCAGAGGAGGGTGGTTGAACCCCGAGCAGTAATAGCTTAAACTGCTGCAGCTGAATCTGTCAGTGTTCATCTCTGGTGCATGTGCTAGCAGGGAGCCTGTCAGGTAGTCATTAGCGTTGCAAATTCACATTTAGTGCTTGCTGTTCCCAGCCTTCTCTATGTAAAATATCTCCAAGTCCTCAGATTTTCTTGGTAGTCTTCAGAGAGATTTGCCTGCTTTCTTGAAAAAAAATTGTTTGAAATCCAAACAAGTTAAGAAATTGAAATGACCATTTAGAGCACTGTAATTTCTGTAGCCGTCCTTCACAGTTGTCACTGTTTGTGAAAATGTTACCTAAGATGCCTTTAAGTTCACAGAAGTCCCTTTAATCATAAACATGTGGTTATTTAATGTTTTGGGCTATGCTCTGCTGTTTTCTGTACTGAACTGTGTTTGCAGTTCTTTTAGTTGCAGTATTATCTGTATTTTTCTCTGTTAGAATTCTTGTTGGCATTTTTATCACCTCAGTATATTTTGCTCCAAAACATTTTATTTATTACGTATGTTTGCTATATTTTATATAGCAAATGTGGTAGTTTCGAGCATTACTCTTTTTGATATTAAAAAAATAGTATAAAAGCCTGTTTATATCATTCTACAAAAAAACTTGCATCTGTTAGTGTGATTGAGAGCTCGTAGTTCCTAATGTTGTGGGATTTGATGACTAATACTGATCCATGATATAGCAGTCTGTCACTATCTATTACCAAGACAAATTTCACAGAAGAGAGAAAAAAATTCATAGGGAGCCTGTCATCTTTCAAATATTAAGTCTTATTGTAATGTTCATTTCCAAGTGACATTTCTACACATTACATTCATAAAAATTAACGGCTTAACAGCGTTTTACTTCTTAACTGGGGCCACGTGTGTGTTCTTTCTAGTGGAGGTATGAAAATAGCTTCGGTGTATGGTGTTAGGATGAGTGCATTGCAAATAGGCATAATATAAACTGTTAGAGACTTCTAAGTTTTTTCTTGAAGTTTAGCTGATCTGTCTCCAAAATTGGCATGTAACTTTCTTGAGAGAGTAATGGGAAGTGTTTCACTCTAGTGAAATGTCGCATTTTGATGTGTTTAATGTGCTGTTGTAGGAGAGATCTGCAGTTATTGTTCAGTAGCGAAACATTTATCATTTTAGGTACAAAAGTCTGCAAACCAGCAAGTCCTTGCGTTTGTGCTCTTTGATGGAAGTGTAGTATTCCTACTGATACTTAATTTCCAAGATAAAGGGAGGCTCATAAAGGTGTTTCACTTGGCTTCTTACAGTCAGTATTTTTTTCCCAGGCTCACATAATCATAATTTTTCAAGGGAGGTAAGCTAATACTTTGTCCCATGTAGTTTGCAGACAGCTCAAAAGGTGTTAGATGTGCTTTTTTCCCTTTCTTTCATACTGAGTAGAGATTGAGAGCTCCCTCTTCAGCCTGTCTGCACCTTCATTCAGCAAGGCAGAGGACTTAGAAGCTGGATGATAAGGAAAGGTGGGCAGTGGGAAAAGTGGAGGAGAGTTGGGTTTTTTTTTAGCAACTTTGAGGTCAAGAGATGCATCAGTCTGGACTAGTTTTACAGGTTTAGAGACAGGATTTCTTCTAGGCCAACAGTGCTTTCTGGAAACTGCATATGTCTGCTAATAGTAACAAGATTCTGAGAAATACAGTAACTCACCTGTGCTAGAGCTGTTATTTCATACTAATAAAAATTACAACTCTCTGTATAAACGCTATATAATATATTAATAGTGGGGAGTTTTTCGCCATCATTCTAATGTCTGATAGTTTATATTCATAAAGTTGAAGACAAGGATTTCCCAGCCTTTTACTGAGTAGCTGATTAGCCCTTGCTTTGTTTTGAGATGTGCAGGCATACACATGACAGCTCTGGAGCAGAGGTTTGGGCAGAACATCCTTGTTACAGCTGTTGTGTGCATGACTGACACAAAGAAAAATGTCTGGGAGGGAGAATTCTAAAAGAGAATCTGCTGAAAGGCCTGCTAATTTGCCAAAAACCCACAATTTACACACAGTAAAATGGAAAATGTTTACATGCTAATATATCAGCTACTGTGAACTTCAATACTACATGTTGACCTTTATTTTAGCACAGTGTAAGGTAATGCAAAAACAAAGAATTGAAAGTACTTTTCGTAGTACTAATTATATTTGGGTTCTGTCTCTGCAAGTGGTATCTTAAGGTTCAAATGTGAATTTGCGACCAAAAGTGTTGATTTTTAGAATTACTGTAAAAATTGCAGAAAAGCTACCCACAGTAGAAAACATGAAAATAATTGATTTTTTTCTTAAAAAAAAAAGAAAAACAAACAACAACAAAGAAACCCTAAAACACAACAGAAGAAAAGACCAGACAAGACCCCAGACACCTGTGCTAGAATAAGTTTAATGCATGGGGAGAGGGAAGTTGTCCTGTAGAATTAGTTTTCATATATTGGAGCTACACTGTGTTGGGCCTTAAATGTATTTGTGTGTGTCAGTTGTTACATACATACCCTTATTTTATTTGATATGTTCAGAAAGACGTTCTGGCTTCATCTCTAATGTGGATAATTATATTCTGTTGTCTTGTGACATATTCTTCTTGTTATCTGACAATAGTCACTTGATAAAATCTGTTGCCCTGTTGTCTTGATGGTATTATCTAGGCGAAAATAGACATTTTAACAGGTAGGAACAGGTGGATGTAACTTCAATTTTTTTTATAGCCGGAGCACTAGATTAATCATTTTTATTTTCTTCCTCACTATTCTGCATTTGGCTCTGTTTACTATCTGCTTACTTCAAAACCAGAGTGTTTATATTCTTTGTAATTCACACTGAAGTCCTCAGATATCTTTTTGTTTCAATAATTTTGTTTTCTTCGCATGCTTTCGAGTTTAAAAAAAGTCTTGTGTAAGAGGAGCCAATTTTTTGCGTCTTTCAGACCCTACAGGTTTATTTGTGCTTAGAGCCCAAAAGACCTGGAATTAGTAGCAGTTCGGGATTAAGTAATGCACAAGAGTTGATTCACAAGGTAACTACAATTGACCTAGTGCAGGAGAGTGAACTGCAGGATAATGAAGTTCCTCATCTCACAGGAGGGATTTTATCAGGAAGCAGCATGGTAATGCTCACCACCAAAAAGTGACCTGTTAAAGTTCCAAGGGTTCTGTGTGTTGCCTAAGAACAAAGGAGCATCAGAAGTATGGAAGTTTGGTGGTTTGTAAAGTGAAAGCAGTTTATTAGAACAGGCATTCAGAAGTCTTGCATTACAATAAAATAAAAGCAGAATTAGTCAGACAAAAATAAATGCTGGGAGACTGTCATTTTGCTTTATGTAAACAAGTGTTGTCTTAATAAAAGCTGCTCAAATGAAGCCATTAGGTGAAAGGAGATGCTTTGTATCATAAAATGCAGAACACATGCCAAAGAGAAAACTCAGTTTGATTCTTCTTTTATTACGTGTGAATAGGTTGTCTGCTCTGTAGAAACAGACTTGGTAAATGCTTTGTTTTGCCAAAGAGTAAAGTGAGCACTTAAGTAGGGCAAGATAATTGCGGGGGCTGAAAAGTTTCTTTATGTCCATCTTCCTCGGTGCGAATGTTGAGGAAATATTTAACAGAGCCCCATTCTGTTCACGGCGTGGAATGAGGTTGTCGAGGAGGCTGAGAAGGGGTCAGACATAGGGTGCTGGCACAGCAATTGATACTTGTACGAGCAGCTTGAGCTTCCCTTGAAGGGCCAGACAATGTCACTGAAAAGCCACAAGGAACTGAGAAATGCAGGAGCTGAGCTATTGACTCAGATATGCAAATCTCATTAAGATGCTGTTCTGGGGAACAGTAGGGTGGCAAATGTGCTCATCTTGTTAAACTGCTGTTGGAGTGTAGGGATAAAAAGGAATTGAGGAGGTGATTCTGGGAAGTGGAAGTTTGATTTGGTTGGTCTTCCCTACCAATAAAACTGGTTGCAACAGTAAATTCTAAGGTGTATATAAACCAATTAGATTATGTTTGGTAAACTGTTTACATAGTAAAGTAAATTTCTTTAATCCTCTGAGCAAATTAACAGATAAAAGAGTGCACTATTAAATTAATTATCTTTCCTGAGATTCCTAGAGAAAATCTCCTGTTATAGTCATTTAAAAAAAAAAAAACAAACAGCAAAACAACAAAAAACCAACACAACCCCAAGTAATTTTTGAGCATAAGTGAAAACCATGTAATTAAAAGAAGAAAATATGCTAAGAATAACTGCTCTGAATTTGTTATTAGAAAAGCCGATTGTTAATACATGGAGGAAAAAAAGAAGAGTGTGCTTCTTGGTCTGGTCGTGTATCAGGTTTTCTTAAAGAGACTGTTATCAAAAGCTCTTTTCTGTGCTCTTACAAATGTAAGTATCTTTTCCCTCTGAGCAATCTTTCTGAAAGGAGAATTAATGAAACATTATCACAAGACTTGAGATTTAACGTTCGAGCTGTTTATTTCTGCTGAAGTGAAACCAGATGATTTCTCACTCAGTGTTTCAACTGGTGCATCTAATTAACATCCCAGAGTAAGGGATAAAAACCCAGTATCCATCTCAGTTAAGAGGGTTCTACCAGTTGTCCTTTTAAAACTGATCTGAGGTGAGGTCCTTCCTTTAAGCAGTGTAGAGGAGTTCCTGAGTTAACTTTTTTTTGTTTGTCGTAAAAGAAGTAAGAAATGTCTTGGTTATTTTTTTTTCCTCATTATTTTATAGCGCTTGTTCACAGCCTTGAAAGAACAGGCAAAGGTCCAAACAAAACTTAGAGGTAAGAGGTTGTCAGACAGTTCTGAGGAGCCCAGCTGGGTAACTGGGCAACTTTGTGTCAGCTAGAAGTTGTCCTTGTCATTTTTATGGTGATACATGAAAAGATTCATTTGACACCTCTGAAGCCTGTCTGAACTTGAAAGCTTTACCAATTTGTCAGAATTGGAGAAGGCAGATGAGAGGCGTAGGTTTGACTGTAATGGATATTAAAAGGGGCTAATAAGGCCTTTTTATAGTTCTTTTTGCTTGGTGTTTAGAGAGGGAAAGTAGAGAGCAATCCATTGAGAAAAGTGACAGAAGACCAGGAGAGATGAGCTGCTTCTCAAGGGGCCGTGTAAAATGATAAAAATATAGGATAGCAAACAGAGGAATTCTTTCATGGAAAGGGTGATAAAACATTGGAATGGGCTGCCCAGGGAGGTGCTATAATCACCATCCCTGGACGTGTTCAGGGAGCAGCTGGAGGTGGCATGTGGTGGCATGGTCAAGTTGACAAAGTGGTGTTTGGTCCCGGGTTGGACTCGATGATCCCAGAGGTCTTTTTTCAGCCTTAATGATTTGTTGATTCTGTGAAGGTGATGTGGGCTAAACAGTCTGGAAAAGAGTCTGATAAATAGCCAGCATTCACACAAGTGCAGTAAATCCATTTCCTGAGGAGGAGTGGGAAGGGCAGTGCAGAGGCTGAAGTGGGCAGACTTCTCCTTGCTCCGAGGGCTCTGTTGGAGCCTCGGGCAGAAGAAGCTTGGTCAGTCCTTATTGAAGGTGCTGCTCCCTTGAGCCTCGTCTGGGAAGTCAGTGAATCACTAGTTTGAGAGGTCCATGGTCCACAGGAAAAGAGTGTAAATCTGTTTGAGGGGAAGTCCTTTGTGGAGGAAGGACCTGGATTAAATTTGTGGTTTTTTTTCTTACAAACAACGAAAGCAATTCTTGTTTTATTGGGAATTTTATTTACAAACAAAGGATTTTTTTTGCTTCAAGACAGAATTGCTCAGTTGCTCTAAAGGCATGTTACATCTGACAAGTGAATTTCACCACAGCAAAAGTTTTAAGAATCAAATCTGAAATGCTGTGATGTCACAAGCTAAACACTGCTTAGAATAAGAGATTCTGTTTTTGTTCAAAAAGTAAGTACAGAAACTTGCAGATGGGAAACAGAATTATCTGGGAGTAAAAAAAAAAAAATAGGAAAATTTACAGTTCAGAGGGAAAGGCAAGTGTATGAAAAAGTTTGGTGCCACTTGTTCTAATGCTTTTCTTACGTAAGTCATTGATGTGATTCTGTTTGTCTTACAGCCTAAGAGCAAGATGATTAGCAAATGAAGTAGAGAGGAAAGATGTAAAAGTCATTAAGAAAAAAAAGAAGGAACATTACTTCTTACATAACATGTAATTAACCTATGAAATTCACTGCCAACCTGTACTATTGAGGTCAAAACCAGAAGAGAATTCAAAAATAATTAGAAATATATTTGCATAATGAGAAAATCCACAGTTCTATTGTAGGATTTTCTGTAGGTTTCATGAAAGATCTCTGGGAGTATTGCCAGCTAGTACCTGGTTGTGAAAGGCTGGGATGGAGAATTGCATGATAAACAGGTTGTGTAATTATCTGGCATTACTTGCATTTTAAGCATAATGTAAGCTTGACTTGACTTCTTTATATTCCCTTTGAGAGCTCCTCTCTTTATCCCCTGGCTACAGAAGGAGCCTGGGGAGGTGAACCTCGGGGAGCCAAGCTGGGTGTTGCGTGTAAGCACCTCCTTCCCAGGGTGGTGGGGATTGACAGGCGTTTTTCTGTGGTTTTGTAATAACTCACAGTACGAAAGCAACTGATTGTTTCTGCTAATTGTGAAGGGTGGGTATTTCTGGTTTGAACCAGGACTGCAGTCAAGTGTGTGCTGTGCAACCCGGTGCTTCATCTGAATCCTTCTGCAGGCACGTTTCGAAAATGTCTTGTTCTTTCCTCTTTGTAGATTAATTAATTCTGATAGAATTGAGATAGAGTATCAGATAAATCCACAGTTCCTTGTATTCATTTTAAATGTGATTTTTATTGGGGGAAGAGAAGGTATTAATTTTGTTCTTCAGAATAACTATAATCTCTTGAGCAGTAAAACCTTGTTAATTCTCATACAGCTAATCCTCAAATAATAATTCATTTAGACTGACTTCACAACAAAAATAACTGCTTAAGCACAAATGCTTGTAACTTACTCTGTTTTGACCTGTAAATTTTACCTAAAATACAAATGTGTAGATACCTGGAAGTTGTTTAGGAACTTTTCATTATCATCGAAAAGTCATAATCTCCCAAGTACAAACAAAAAGGGCAGATATTTTTAAAAGTATTGAAGCTAAGAGTTCTAGAAAACACAGAAATGATGTTTGGAAGAGGAAAACTTGTAGACAAAAACAAAAAAGAATCAAAAAAATAATGTCTGCACAGAAGCATTAGCATGGTCAATAAGGCAAGAGTGTTCAGTAAATATTTTTGTTCTTGGGAAAAAGGCAGATAAAATGTTCACATCATGGGATGTACTCTCTTTTTTAAGGAGAAGGTTAAACAGCAGTTACACCTAAATTTGGCGTTTTTAAGTCAGATAACATACACCCGTGAACTCTGAAAGAGCGAGCCAGAGAACTGTTTATAATTCATATAGATTTTTTTTAGTAGTTCTTGGAAAACAGGAAAAGTTCCAGAGGACTTGAAGAGCACACTTCCTGAAAAATAAACATAATTCTCTCAGTCTGACATAAGGGTTGGGTGAAATAATTAAAATATTGAGATGATTAATTTAATTAACATAAAGATTTATAGTTAATGATAATGATTCTTGGTTCTTGGAAAATAAGTTTTACCCTTTTAACTTTAATATTTTTTGAGGTAGAGTTTTTATTATAAAATAGAGTTAAAATTGGTATAGCTGTGTAACACTGGTAGCTTTAAACCTGCATGATACTTTTTTTTTTTTTTGTCAGGTGGGATGGTGCAGAGTCAGTCCAGTACCTAAAAAGTGTCTGGCAGCTGCCTGATAAGTTTTCTGTGGGTGACTGTTGAAACTGTGTCACACCTGGGCTTCTGGTCAGCTGTGTGTTTAGGTGTAGCCAGAGGGGAAGTTCTTATCTGAGGCCAAAGGCTGTAAAGTGTCTTTTAGAAGCTGTGGAAATGTATCTTAGAAAGCAGTAAAATAGAATTAAAAGAGGTGTTCTAATGAATGTGATGATTGCGTATTCAAGAGATCCCATGACTACATAAAATAATGGCAAGCAACCAGTGATAGGAAAGAGGACGTGGTCTTAAGCTGTGCCAGGGGAGGTTTAAGTTGGAAATTAGGAGGAATTTTTTCACATGATGATAAGGCATTGGAAGGGGCTGCCCAGGGAGGTGGTGGAGGCACCGTCCCTGGAGGTGTTTAAGGGAAGACTGGACATGGCACTCAGTGCCGTGGTCTGGGTGACAAGGCAGTGATCTGTCACGCGTTGGACTTGATCTCAGAGATCTTTTCTAACTTAATTTATTCAGTGATTTTTGTGAAGTTGAGGCACCAGTTTCATCCATAATGGTTGATGTTTTCCTAAGCACGGCAGCTCGAGTTTGGTCCTCAGGATGAAGCACTTCCATGAGCTGTTGCTGCTTTCACCACCAGAGCAATCTGCAGTGGACTGAGCGTGGCTCAGAACAGGCTGCACCCCTGTCCCTCTGAGCCTGACAGCTGCTCCTGCCTTCTCTTCCTGCTCTGCGGGAATGAAGGGTGTTGTCCTTGCACAGTCCACGACAAGCCAGTTTCCTCTGGAAGTCAATTTAAATGTATGACGCTTGTCCTTCTCTTCATTCCTTCACCACAGCATTGTAGGTGACTGGGTAGCCAGTTTCTTTTGGGGGCGTACATCAGGCTTGTTTTGTCTTCAACAGTGCATTTGTTGCCCCTTTCAGCCGCTGTGAAATCCTCTCACAAAAACTGTGTTCTTGAAACTGAGATATGTGGGATTTTCAGCACAGTTGCTGTGGTCGAAAAGGATCTTTCGCTTTCCTTGCACTGGCTGTAGTTCTGTATTTCCAGAAGTGGAGAGGCTGGCAGTGGATGCTCACACTGTGGCAGCAAATATTTTTAGTACTTCTGTAGTGTTTTTTATAATTTCTATTGCTCTATTTGGCACACTAACAATTACAGAATTATTCTTTAATAGCTCTCTTGCCTTGTTATTAATAGTAAGATATTCTGATTCATAGTTTCAAAAAAAGATGATAGGAAAAAAATTATGATAGAGTGAAGCTGGTCTGTTAAAGACAACTTTAAATATTCTGGCCATCTGTTTCCTGTGCCACTTAAATTATGAATGTTTTGCTATCTCAGCTTTGCTTTTCTTTGTCCATTTTCCTCTCTTAAAATTTCCACATAGAGTTTTAGTAGCTTAATAGGAAATTATAGCATGCAGTTGGCGATACCAGCTTCAAGTGCTGGTTTTATGAGATATCTTTGTTTGTCTGATCTTTTCCTTCGTACTGTCTGTTTCTTTCCCTTTCTCCTCTGCCTTTTCAGGCCTTTAGTTTCTCTGAATGTACAGAAGTTTCTCTTCTCTCCAATGTCACCCTTCCCTGAGACCCCCATGTGCCCTGGCTTTACTGAGCTTTCACTGTGATTACCTTGCTATGACTGCAGCAGCTCAAGTCCCGTTAGTTCTGAGCAATATCTCTTTTTCTTCTAGTTCACTTTTTCTCATTTTCCTTGACTTATAAATTTTCTGAGGGCTATTTATCAATGCAAATAGAATTTTGTCAAAATTCTCTCATATTTTTAATACTACACACTTGTTTTTCTTGGTTTTATTTCTCAGTTTGGTAATGCAGAGGTTATAGTAATGTCTGATATCTCCTGTTTAGATTCTGGTTTCGCTTTGCATAGATGGTCTCTGAATCTCAAGTTCATGCAGCTGTGGTCAATAAATTTCTGTGTGGTGATGATTTTATATCGCCATGTTATTTTTGGGTTCTTTTTTTGTTTGCTTTGTTGGCGTTCTTTTGTGTATGTGGGGACAATGAAGCCTTTGCAATAACTACATCAGACATTAAGCACTGGCCAGTGATTTTTTTTGGCAAGTTAGATGATGACTAATCAAAGCTTCTGCATCGCTCTTTCACTTTCTTGAAAGTGGAATTCTGGCACTGGACTCATCTAGCACAAGGAATGAGCTGTTTGATACTTTGACAGGTTTGGTTTGAGGTGTGTGAGATGTTTGCCCGTTTTCTTTAAAGCGTTTGTCATGTCGGTCTGTCTGATCTGATTTTAAGCCCCAAGTCCATCTTATGGGTTCTAGGTTGATTTGAAGCAGTGATCTCATGAGCCAATATCTGGCTGTACCATGTTGCCCAGTTTTAGAAACAAGCTCTATTGCTAGGAGTTTCATCTGATACAAAGCTGTGTTTTCTGCTGAAGACTGTTGTTATCAAAAAAAACTTTCTAGTAACCAGTGAATTTTGTAAAGATACATGACTAAATTATACATTAGAAACATCCTGTTTTGTGGGATGTAACAACAGTGAATCAAGGGAGGTTGGAAGAAGGGTTTTTGAATAGGGTTGTTGAAGTGTTTACTGGGAAGAATTTTGAAGTAGTTGAGTCATTTTTAACAAGAATGTAAGGGGTGGTTTTGTCAGTACTTTCCCAGTGATGGTGACTGGGTATTGACTACAGGCTAAGCTCAGAATGGAAACTTCTCAAGTCATCCATTGTAGGAAAAGTTACACATCCAGTGGGTCCTGCACACCTGGAAATCTCCAGGGACAGGCTGCAAATACAGGCAGAGGTTCTCCCTGGAGTCACACACAGGGGCATTGACATAGCAGCTCACTGCAGGTAGGGCCTCTCCCTTCTTGCTCCAAGAAGTCG
Source organism: Cnemophilus loriae (assembly GCA_013397755.1). NCBI lineage: Eukaryota > Metazoa > Chordata > Aves > Passeriformes > Corvidae > Cnemophilus > Cnemophilus loriae. The sequence goes on along the minus strand of VZTF01009812.1, from coordinate 779,874 downwards.
ATTATGCAGCAGTGGCTTTTTCTGCTTCAAAATGTGTCAGGCAGGGAGGGGTAGGTGTGGTTCAGATCAGTGTCTGTAGTATAGCTGTATTTGGTTTTTGTGACTCAGCAGTTTTTTGGCTGAGACATTGTCATTTTCTGACTTCTGCTCTGCTACCTCAGCTCCTCTGGAATGATCATCTACCTGCTTCTCCATCTTCTCCATTTCCAGATGAAACCTTCTTTTCCTGTTAAATTTCATCAAATGTGTCATGCTTGCTTTTATTTAAAATGGCTGTATTTTTAACTAATAGTGGTGAAGTTGCAGATTCAGCAGACAAAGTGGGAATAAGTTTGAATAATATCAAATTATACACGGAAACTTCTTGATTAAAACATACAAGCTTTATTTGCATCTTAAATTATGGTTTCTCCTTATACAACATTATTTTGCATAAGAGCTTACACTGATATACATTTACTTTATTTGTCAAGTATTGACAGAGGCAGCTCTCGTTTCCTTTTAGGAATCTGGGTAAAAATGGCTTATCTAACAGTAGTATTCTATTGGATAAATGCCCACCTCCACGACCACCGCCTCCACCGTACCCTCCCTTGCCAAAGGACAAGCTGAATCCACCTACACCTAGTATTTATGTAAGTAAATCTAGTGGTAGAAGTACATTGCTGCCTGTCTTTGCTGCCTGTCTTTTGTAATTGTTTGGATATCTGAATTACATAATGTAATTATTTTAAAGATGCAGTGTTCATTGCCGAGTTCTAATTACGGCGCTCTCCAAACTGGTATATAAGCAGGAGAAATGCTAACCCTAAAGAAAATTTTGAGATATAGTTTGACTCTTAAAGTACCTGTAGATAAGAATTTCATTAAACAGAAGGTAAAATACTTCAGATTTTTTATTTTTAATACTCAAAATGTTGGCAGAATAAGCAAAACAGTTCATTAGATACAATGTACAGTATTTAAAAAATGTATGTACAGTTTTTTGCAAGTGACAGCTTATGTATAAATGAGCAAGTAATTAAACTAAACTCCCATAACAATCTGCTTCAAAACATAGTGAAGAAAAATGAATAAAAGTTGAGGTGATGCTAAGAACAAAATGTCACCAGGAAAAGGCAGGGTTTAGTTGAGTAGTATTTCCTTATGTAAGCATTATAACTTCTGTTCTGAAAATAAAGTTTCATAATAGATTTATTGAGATAACTTCCTTAGTAATAAAAGAATAAATTACAGGATATCCACTGCCTTAATAGCGGAAGGATAAATTACAGTCTGCCCATACAGGCGGTGTGAAAAGCTCGAGTTGGCTTTGGTCACCTCAGTTTGGGGACCAGAAGAGGCTGGCACTGGGGTCTGACTGTGCCCAGGGAGGCTGTGTGAGCTGGCTTAGGCTGGATGCAGTAGTGCTTCCAGCTGTCTTCCAGGCATTGCACCTGAACTCACCTGCCTTAATAAAAGTCCATGCAGGCTTTGTTGAGTCCTCACAAAGCTGGAGAGTCACCGTGCTGCCACAGACTGTGCGGATGTGCCACCGTTTGGGAACTCACTGTTGTGTTTTGTTTATTGCTAGAAACGCCTTCAGCATTCTAAAGGATTCATAGCAATTAAAAAAAAATCAGGAGGGAGACTATAGCATAAAATTGAGGTTATAGGTGCAGAGAAGCATAAGAAAATCAAAACAACCTTTCTGGTTAACGTGAGATATACCACGAGAGTAGTCTTTTAATTATACTGTTTCTTGTATACATTATCTGTAAAATTAGCACGTTTTTACTTCTGAAAAGAAACTGTATTGCTCTTCAGAGAATTCTGTAGATTTAGGGAATGTACAAGGCTACTGTCAAATAAAGAAATTAAGTTCAGGAAACCTGAGTTGCAAAGCTGAAGCAACCTGGGAATAATTCATGCCAAGAAACAAATTACAGTAACAAATTAATTTCAGGAGTGAACCCAGCATTTACCATAGAAAGAATTGTATGGTGTAGTTGTTCATTCCCCACAGTGCAGGGAAATGCAGAAAATTCCTGTTTTCTTTCTGTTACTTCTCTTTTGTTTTACTATTCTTTCTTATTTTACAAATAAGGAGTCTAGATTGATCTGACATCTAATATTCCGTTATAATTTTGCAGTTGGAAAATAAACGAGATGCTTTCTTTCCACCTTTACATCAATTTTGTACAAATCCAAACAACCCTGTTACTGTAATACGTGGCCTTGCTGGAGCGCTTAAATTAGGTAAATTTACCTTTTTTTTTTCCTTTTTTTTTTTCTCTTTGGGGAGAAATGTATGGTTTTTTAAAGAGAAGTCTCTCAGTTCGTAGAAGTGGATATTTTACTTCTGTAATACTGTATTACCTGTATATTCCAAGTCGTTAGGGTAATTTGTCATTTCTCAGTTTGCTGTTGTTTCTAATCTTGGTCATGTCAAAAAAAACCCCACCACAAACACAGCAGATTTTGTTGAACACAGAGAGAAGCTGAGCTGTGGATATGGCAGTTTACAGCTAGACATTTTCTTATAAAAAACTGGATGCGTGTCATTGTTTTTAATGATCTGTAATTTGACTGTGTGCAATATTTTGAAGTCTCTAGATAGATAAACTATCACTGCTGATAGGAAACGTGTTTTATGATGGAATTACATTCATAAAACTCTGCTCTGAAAAATACTTTCTTGGTAATAGATTTGAACATTGTTTGCAGATTTGTTTAGCCAAGGTGTGTAAAATGTTTCTTGTAATATAGTCCATAGCTGCCAAGTTTTTTTCTAATTTTCCACTGGATGTATGGAGAAAAGTTTTTTGGGCGTCAGTAATTAATGTTCAGGTGGGCAGTGTTGTGAAGACTAAGGGGTAAAAATGATTTTAGAGTGAACCTTTCAATAACTTCAGGAATTTTCCTGAATTTTTTTTTATTCTATTTTAACCTTCATTTATTAATTTTATTGCTATTAATTAGATCTAGGACTCTTCTCTACTAAGACATTGGTAGAAGCGAATAATGAACACATAGTAGAAGTAAGGACACAACTACTGCAGCCAGCAGATGAAAACTGGGACCCCACTGGAACAAAGAAAATCTGGCGTTGTGAAAGCAGTAGATCTCATACAACAATTGCTAAATATGCACAGTACCAGGCCTCCTCATTCCAGGAGTCTTTAAGGGTAAGTTAATTGCTATTATTCGAGTTATAATTCATGGGCTGCATACTGACTCTGGAGCCAATTAATAATGGCTGTTGGAAAAAGCAGAAACTGCTAAGGAAAAAGAGACATTTCCATTAGCATGAAGAACACAGGTAAATTTTCAAAATCTGTTTTGAATAGAGGGTCAAATAGTATATTGTTCTTCCCAAATGCTTAGTGTAAACTTTAGTTTAATAATGTAAAATTCATGGCTTTTAAAGTTTATTAGTTTAAGCTTTCATATTATAATGTCAGAGTACGTATTAAAATATTTAGAACTCGAGGCTTTTGTAAAATTCGGATTGCTTCTAATTTCACACATTTTGAAATCAGATTTCTTTGTTCTTTGTACTATGCTGAATTAATTTGGATGTGGCTTATTAGAAGTTTACACTAATACTTGTCTCTTGTTGGGTTCCAAACATAACAGTTCTTATTTAGTTTAGAAGTTTTTAGACTTATGTGACAGAGTGAAATATTAGAAATAATATTTCCCCTTCCTGCCTTGGCGGGGGGGGTTGGGCTCCATGATGTCCAGAGGTCCCTTCCAACCCTAACTGTTCTCTTACTCTGGGATTCTGTGAACTGTGATTTTATTAGTATTTTTAATATTTTTTCCTGAAGCAGTGAGCACATTCTTGAAACTGGCTATGGGTACTCCTTGCAGGCTTATGTTACCTAGTCTTGCAAAAAGATTGGGCTAAGGTAGAACTAAGATAAGATAATTCTGACCAGTTGTTTGTTAGAAAATAGGGAAAATGTCAGTATGGGGAATTGACTATTGCAGTTTTCACTGCCTTTACACAGAAACAGGAATGATTTCAGTAAGAAAGGAAGGAGAAACTCTAAATTTAAATTTTTGTGCATTAGAAGAAAGGATTAGAAACAAATTAATTGGTAGTTGAAGAGAACAGAAGGGGATCTAGTCATAAGGCTTTGAACTGGTACGGGATGAAGAAAAGAAACAGGAATACCACTGGGAAGTGGGGGGCACAGAAATCTTCTGGAACCTGGGATTTTTCTTCCTCTGCAGTGGTAATAAATTTCAGTAGGATATTGGCTGAAGTTTTCTGGTGCCCCTTGAGCAGTGGCACCAGTATTGTATTCTTGTATGTCATTCCAGAGGGGCTGGAGAACATTACATCTCTAGAACATAATACGTCTCTATCTCTGTGTGTGTGTGTGTGTGTGTGTATATATATATAGATATATATATATAGATACATATGTTTAAAAATGTACATAATTGATCACATAGCACTGAAAGCCTCAGCTTTGGATTTGTACCACAATGTGTCCTGCAGAGTGTTCTGATTTCTTTTTTCCTCACTGTTACAAACTAGTGGTAAAAATGCAAGACATAAAACAGTTTTTAAGAGTGATGATTTTCATTTTTCCTGTGGAAATTAGAAAGACACCGTACATGTGTCCTTTGCCTAACACTGCTCTGACCTGTCCTTAGGTGACTTTTCAGTGTTTAAATGAAAGCTTTATTTCTTCTTTCTATAGCCACAGTTCTCTTGGCTTGCCCTAAGTGATCTCTTTTCTTTATTCCTCTAAGAGCTATTACATTGCTTTTCTTACATGTCTTGCAGCATTTGATAAATCCATCATCACTAGGTTCCTTTTTGTTTCTCTTTGTCCTTCATTCAAAGGATGAATAAGACTTTCTCAGGTACACAGGGCACTTTGAGATTTAACAACAATCCCATTCAAAGCCAGAGATCTTTGGATAGAATCCAGACAGTTCCTTCTTCCTTTTTGTCTCTTTCTTTTTCCTTCTGTGTCCATATACTTGCCAAAATAGAAGTCTTTAGAATAGGGTTTGGAGCACAGTCTGCTAAAAAGATCAAATTGCATCATTTAATATTGGTTGGATTTTTTCCACTAGTCATGGTCTCAGCTACTGCTAGTGCTAAAATAGCATATGGCTATGAAAAATTCAAAAGATTTTATATAATGGTTTTTATTAAATTAGTTTTATAAATATTAGCCAGCTTAGTTCCCTGTCAGGATACCTGCTTGACTTTGAAGGGAGGTAGATGTTCTTATCTGAAAAGGTTAACAGAATTCCCTCATCATGGAGCAAACCAACATACTCATTTCCAACTTGAATGCAGGCCAGCAGAAATATTTATGGTGTAGACATTTTGTTGTCCTGGTCTGAGTGTCATGGAACCTGCAGCCATCAAGAATTTTTTTTCAATGCCTTTGACTAACTTTATTTTCTTCACGGTGAAGAAATGTTGACATGAAATCTTAGACATGGATATTTCAAATATTGTGTCAGTATCTTGAAACAAATGTACTTATATCTACGTCTGTGTTATCAATTTATACCTGTATGTTTTATATGTTCTTTTATGTGTGTGTGTATATATATGTATATGTAAAAGCATTTCAAAATTGCATTTTATAGGAGGAAAATGAGAAGAAGAGTCACCACAAGGACCACTCAGATAATGAATCCACATCTTCTGATAAGTAAGTGTGGTATAACTCTGTTGTTTCTGTAGTTGGTTATATGTGCTGTTTTATATTTTACATCATTGCGTTTTCACATTTGCCTGATGCATTTGTTACATTTGCAGCTCTGGGAGGAGGAGAAGAGGACCTTTTAAAACAATCAAGTTTGGGACCAACATTGACCTGTCAGATGACAAGAAGTAAGTTGATTACAGTTTCTCCTGCTCACAGTGGGATTCTGCATGATGATAATCCTTCTGGAAATCCAGTGTAGTATTCTCAGACATCAGTCAGTGTGTTGATAAATTCCAGTTGTGCACCCCATTTCCACAATGAAATGTTTACCTTTGGTCTTCAGACTGTTGTTACAAGTTCTCCACATGCTAAAATATCTTTTCAAACTTCTCTTTCTAGGATTTTTGTTTTTCCAGAAGTGAGTTTAAACATCCATCAGAAACCATTCTTTGTAGTCCTCCTTCTAATACATTCCTTTTGGTTCATTGTGAGGCTTTAAATTATTTGCTTACTGCTTGATTACTTCTGACAACACAAAGTTTTTAGTCTTTGCATAGAAATTGAAAGATTAAAGGGGTTTTTTTCTTTTGTTGTTTGTCTGAATTTTTGTTATTCATGAGGTTTTTTTCCTTTCATTCATACTGTCATCTGTTTCCACCTTGTCATAACTCTTGCTTCTTTATCCAGTAACAGGGTTCAAAATACGTAGCAAAGACCAGACCAGTGCTTACCTGTGGGTAAGCCATGATACCTCTCAAGAGCCTCAAAAAAAAAAAAAAGAGTGTTATTTAAATTATATAGCCTTCTGTGAGTAGATGAAGGTAGCTTAGAAAACATTAGAAATACTCTGAAAGCATGTTTTTATTGTGCAGTAATAATTACTTGGTTCAATCTCTAATTAATACATACTTCCATCAAAGATTTAGCATGTCTAGGCTGTCAGTCTCACCAGCTGCAGTGCAAAAATTCTGGTCTACTTCAGTCGTAAGAGAGGAAAAGTTTACGGTGTTTGGGCAGTCAGGACCACTTAAGATGATGGCATCTTTTGTGGCAGAGTCACTGGAAGATCAATGTGTGCATCTGTGGATGTGATTAGAGGTTGTTAAAAAATTTTAGATATTGATGCCATTTTTCTATGAAGGAAATTCTATCTGTCGATGCAAACTAGTTGATAATAAACTGTTACTCTGAACAAGCCATTGGGAGAGAGATGTCAAATGAACCTAGGCATTACTAACCTGAGGCTCATCGGGAATTTGATTTGATACTTGAAATAGTTCTTGTAGGATCCTGGATAGATGCCAGATCTTCTGATCTGTAGTTTCAGCTTTGGCTACAAAATTATGTTTCCTCCCAGCTAGCTGGTCAGATTTGTGATTGTATTTGGAAATATTTTAAAATTGAAAGAGTAACACAGATACCTATGCTAACAACTTTTTGAAAATGTTTATGTTTCCCAAACTCTTCCAAGAGTTTCAGGGATTCACAGTTTGTCAATTTGCTATTTTGCTGCAGGTGGAAGTTGCAACTCCATGAACTGACAAAACTTCCTGCTTTTGTACGTGTGGTATCAGCAGGAAATCTTCTAAGCCATGTTGGTCATACCATCCTGGGCATGAACACAGTGCAGCTCTACATGAAGGTTCCAGGAAGCAGGACACCAGGTGAGTATGATCTGCATGAAAAAATCAGGTTCTGCTGTGGGGTGTTGGATTTAACTGCACTGCAGATTTCCTGTATCTTACAGCATGCCTAAACGTGATAAATCTACATATTCAGTATTTTTATATTTCTTACTTAACTGAATTCTGCGTGTACAAAGCATTTACAGTGGAAATTTCTGGATTTCTGCAGTGCTAGGAAATTGCCCTGCTGACTGCAGATTCTTTAAAGAGAAAAAGAAGGTTGGGTTTATATATGTGGACAGTATTTGTATTTTACATATCCTGGAAGATTTCAGAGGCTTCCCAAGTGGGTCTTGTGCAATCCTAGAAATCAGTAACTTCCCCTTTTTTACATTTTTACTGTCTGAGAGTAGGACTCAACCCTCCATGATGAATCGTGCTGTGTTGGGGCCCTGGACTGGGACTTGAGGAATCTGGACTAAATTTCAGGGTCTGTTTTTTTCTGAAGCACAACTTCAGAAAATTCCATTGGGGATTACGGCTCCAGCTGTCAAAAGAAGATAAAATACTGGGCATTTCTACATGAATTTTGAAATCTCTTTCAGAAAGATTTTTGTACTTGTCTGTTCAGTGCCTGAAGTCAAAAAGTTTTGCACCTGACCAGGACTGTCAGGAGAGAGCATGAAACACAAAATCAACTTTTGAAGTATTTCTTTCTACAGAAAGGGGGAACTGCTGAAATACTGGTCGGATCCCCAAGATTGGTAGTTCCAATTTTTTGTTTTCCACGAACTAACAAAAGCGGAATTCTCATGCCACTGGTAGCTTAACCATGTGAAGCACCTGAATAGTGTATGAAAGTGTCATATAAAATATATAAAAATACCTAAGCTATGGTGTAAGTTTTTGTAGTAATTGTGTCTTTGCATTTCATGGCATTGTTTTGATAGAAGGGCCTTTCATAAAGTATGTTTACTTTTCTCTTAAATTTCAGGTCATCAAGAAAATAACAACTTTTGCTCAGTAAATATAAATATTGGTCCAGGTGACTGTGAATGGTTTGTTGTCCCTGAAAGCTATTGGGGTGTCATGAATGACTTCTGTGAAAAGTAAGCTGGACGTGCTGGTTTTTTGTCTTTTATCAAATTTTTTTCTGCCTTTCTCAGACATGAGGGGGGAAATTACTGAGGGTGTTCTAAGGGGATGTTATTTTATGGGTTTTCCATGTAGTCAGAAAAGTCTTTTAAAGTAGGTCAAAATGCAAAATCTAGAGTTCATACAAAATACCACATTTGTACAATGCACAGAAACTTGGATTGCCTGCGACAAAAAAAAAAAAAAAGTAGAATTCTCTTGTCAGAAGCAAATACAGAGTCACTGGTATTTTGGCATGTTTTCGTGTTGCATTTAGAGTGAAAGCTTAATTTGCTCAGACCCCACGAGGTGTCATGGCAGGCTTTGCTTAGACTTACATCTTTGTAACTGCCTGGAAAAGCTGAGGTACCCTGAGCATTGGGGAACTACTCAGCCAGCTCTAAGATTAGGATTTCTGTGCTGTGCCTTGTGTAGAGTGGTTGCTTTAAAAACAAACAGGACAATACTTGTTTGTACACGCACACACAAAAAAAAGAGGGAGCATCAGTTGTGTCCCCTAATCGTGCCAATATTCACGCAGGAGCCTCTGAGGTTGATTGTATGGGAGAAGGTTTTTCTGACCCAGTTGAAACTGGGTTAAGCTCTTGACTTCAGAACTTTTCCAGAGCTCTGCAAATTCATCTCAGTGTCTCTGCATTTTCTGCCTGTCTACTGACAGCTGTTCTTATTTCATCCACCCTTACAAAGATAAGCCATCTCAAAAATGTGATTTCCACCAGTAGAATTGCCATGTCTCTGGCATAACAGGCCTTTTTACTCGTGTGTCACTATCCTTCTGAGGCAGACAGAGAAACTGAGAGCTTGGTAACCTTACAAAATGTCTGCAGTGGCTCTACAGAGACACTTGATTGTCTTTGAAAACTGTGCATTGCAAATAATTTCTCATGGTGCAGTATAGTAGCGGTATAAAATTGGGATAAGGATGGGAGAGGAGAGTGGATTTTGCATAACCATAGGGAAGGTGTTCATAGTTAGGAAATCCATATGTGGAGGTGTTTTTCCATGCTGCTCAGGAGGGTCCGCGTTTCTTGGCTGAGAGCATAGATCCATGGATCACAGTTAAAATGTTGCCAAGAGGTTGCTTGTTGTGTGGGCAAGCTTCACATGCATACACAGACAGTGTGAGTACATGTTCAGAACAGAAAACATCCTTGGGAGGTGCTGTGGTCTGTACAGAAGATCAGGCAGTGATGAAAAAAGCAGCATTGGACACCAGTGCCACACTAGATCTGACCAAGGGTTGGTCTGCCTCAGCATCAATAAAATACTGGGAAACTTAAAAGAAAATAGAACTTCACTGGAAGCTATAAACTGACTTCACATGGGCAGGTGCATGGATAGGTGTTCTAATGTATTGATGGATATGAAATGTGGAATTACAATCAGGAATTTTACAGATGATGCTTTCCTTTTGACTACTCTTTGTGGGTCACTGATTAGCTGCAGAAAACATTCATGGTGATGGTCATTTTTTACAGGTAATTGCATTGAAGTATCCACCACTAACATGTCCATTGGTAAATGCTGAAGGCTTTATCTTTCCTCTCGTTTCAGGAACAATATGAATTTCCTAATGGGATCTTGGTGGCCAAACTTGGAAGATTTGTATGAAGCCAATGTCCCAGTTTATAGATTTATTCAAAGACCAGGGGATTTGGTGTGGATAAATGCTGGCACTGTTCACTGGGTTCAGGCTATTGGTTGGTGCAACAACATCGCGTGGAACGTTGGCCCTCTCACAGGTATGTGTGAGCAGTGCCTGTGCTGGACTATGTGTAGGTAATATTATACTGCATATGGCACAGAACCTGCCAGTTCTTACTAATTTGCCACGCTTTACTAGATTAAAAAAAACCCAGTGTGCTGTATTTTTAAAATATGACGTGTTGAAGCTTTAAATAATTCCATTGTAAGAGGAAGAGAACGCAGCAAGAATGCAGTCTTGGCACTCGTGCTTTGAATGGGCTTGTAAAAGTAAAATGTGTATATTAATTCGTGTGCTGTTTTCTTAGGCCATTTCTTAACTTCTTCTCCCAAAATTTGTTTTACCCAGCAAACTGCACTATGGGTTTCATACGAATTTAAGGACTGGTCCTCTGATGTTGGTGGGAAACTGGGTACCTATAGCTCTTCGGTGAGAGCTTCAGGAAATGCAAACAGTTGCAAAATTCAATTCAGTGCAATATTAGGTTTCTCAGACCTGCTGCTCTAGAATTCTTCAGTTTTGAACCATAGTCTTGGAAGATTTTTAATCTGTGAGTGTGGAAGGAAGTTCCACAGCTAAAACAAGAGTCTGTCATGCATTTGAAGAGAATGTACTTCCAAAAAAACTTCTGTTTTCTTAAGTAGTTTAAAGTGTGTCTTCATATGGTGCAATAAAGAGTGTGTCTCTAGGACTGTGTGATTGACTGATAGACCTCTCATGTTCAGTCACAGTAAATTTTGTAAAACATTTTTAAAAGAAGGGTGGAGTGAGTAGGCTGCTTAATGAAAAAGTCTGACTCACTGCTGCTCTCAAGAAGAGATTATATACCATAGCAGTGTAAAATCATGATGAATTGTGAATAGAGTGAGGTGCAGACATTTCAAATCTGGGGGTTTTTTTAAATCTGGAACATTAGAAAACTTTCTAATTAACAATTTTTGAAATACTGCTGCCTGTTCAGCGAAGAAATTGAACACTTGTCAGTAACTTGTCTTTACAGATATTTGTTGCTGCCGTGGTATTGTGTGTTCTTTCAGCATCATAAATACACTTTTTAGAAGACATTTTAAAGAATGGAAATGTAGTTAGAATGAATGGCTCATTGTGAATGAAGTTTAGCTGTGAGAGATATAAATTATTATTATAACAGAGCGATCTAGGTTTGTAATTGTTCCTTAACCTGACTGATTGCTTCTGTAACTCGATGTTTGTGCAGCCTGTCAGTACAAGTTGGCAGTGGAACGGTACGAGTGGAATAAGCTGCAGAGCGTGAAGTCCATAGTACCCATGGTTCACCTTTCGTGGAATATGGCTCGGAATATCAAGGTCTCAGATCCAAAGCTTTTCGAAATGATAAAGTAAGTTTTGTTTATTTGAAGATTTACTGTGCCCTTTTCCTCTTCACACATAAACCAGTAGTTGATTTATAAATAATTCTTTGCAAGACTTTTCTGTTCCTGGGAACCAAACCAAAATTACTTTAGATTCTGTTTTTCAAACACAACATTTATAATTATCCCTAATTTTATTATGTTTTATATGATGTTATTGTGGCATAGCTTTAGAATCATCTAAGTAACTTTTTAGTTAAATGTGCCATAGGCCTAATTCAGCAATTTACAGAAAGAGTAGACTTTGATCACAGCAGCTGTTCAGAGTACATATCATCAGAAATAAGAAAATTAGGTCATCAACTCAGATATTAGAATTGGAATATATAGTCATTTTTACAGCAAAGTTAGACTTAATTCTACTTTTCTAGAACTGTAGTTAGTGTTCTCATGCTGTCATTTGGAGACACAGGATAAATCTTTTAAATAAAGGCAAGTAGGAATTTGAGAGCCTCCTTCCCTTTGCTCTTCTGAACAATGAATTGATTGATGTGTAAAAAGCTGATTGAGTTTAATGACATTTCTCATACACATATTCCAAAATGCAGGAATATTCCAGGCTTCAAGCATCTGTAGTGATTTTCTTTAAAGGGTGCAGTTTCAAGAAATGTAAATCATATTGCAGCACCATACTGAGGTTGAGGAATGAATGAACATTTCAGCATATAACATAGGTTTGTCTTACAGAAAGTGGGGGAATGAATTCCAAAGCATATTACTCATCATGAGAATCCTCTGGTAGCAGTACTCTGCTTTGCCTGACTCTACCAAAGCACTTCTGAGCCCTTCTTAGTCTTATCAACATACTGGATCAACAAGCATTGAATTCTTTAATTATTTGCCTTGGAATGGGCTTTAAAAAAATGAGTGAGTTACCTTGTGAAAAAAAGGGCAAAGAAAAAGAGTGTCTTTTTTTTCCCCCAGCAGGATTTATTGGTGACATCTGAGTGCGACACCTTTTTACAGTAGGAATTTAATTTAGGCTTGAACATCTGTTGCAGAAGGGTGGCATTGGGGAAATGTTAAATTTGTAAGAACTGAGAATGTTGGAAGTTGACAACAGGGAGGTTTGTAGTCACTCTAAAGCTTGATTATAGGGTAGCATTTGTGTTTGAATACTTTCTTAAAATTTAGGAACTGATGCTTAGGGTAAAGAAAGTATTTGCTGAAGGCCTGGCAGTCCTGCCCCTTCAATTAAACAGTTAGTGCTCATATTCCTAATGCCAGCTGTCATTACAAGGAGAAGAGAAACTCAATAGTTGGAAATGAGAAATGCGAAAATGCAGGAGAGTGTGGGAGAGAGGAAGCCAAAAAGTCCATTTAAAAACACCAAATCCACAAAGTTCACTTTTATCTTTATTTATATAAAATACATATAAAGCCCAGCAGACATCTACTGTAACACTCAAAGCAGTTCTGGAATGTTCTTGACAAAATATGATTTTGATATTTTGGCCACTATTATTTTGCATTTGCCATGGTTTGGGTTTAAAAGGAGAAAACCATGACTGAGCACAGCTTCCTTCTCCAAGAGAATCACTTAAAATGTTATGAAGAAACACAGAGGTCAAAATGGTAGTTTGCTATTGTCTTGCTGGCTGACAGCAACTCAGCTTTTTCTAGCAAGAGACTCAAATTTTAGGTGTACGTTACAAATAAACAGAGATGCTGAGGAGCAGATAGAAATTTTGGGTGTGCGTGCATTTGCTTTTTCCAGTCTGCTGAAACCCATTTCCAGTTTACTTGGATTAAGCCACTCCCATCCAGGTTAGTTGTCAGCCAGATCTCAAGTTCCTGCTGTGGATGCAGAGGGGAAGGAGAGGGGATGATCAGCTCTGGTTTGTAATGTCCAGAAGCAGCAGCCTGAGAACTTCTTGTTGTGGTCACTGCTGTAGTTACGGAATAGCAGTTCCTAGAAATCGATATCACCACAGCCTGGTGTCTTACCTTGGCTTTGTAAACATACTGGAAATGCAGAAACCTTTGTGAATTTCCTGAAGATAGGAAAGCAGTTGCATAATTTTCCTGTGGACTCCTTGTCTGCCGGGTAAAGTAGCTGTTATCCACAGCACCTGGATTTTCTGTGTTCAAAATAGAGACATTCGTGAGTTACATATACGTGAATGTGTGCATGTGTATAAAAATGCTGGGAAAAGTAGTCATTTTTGATAGAGCTGGTTGAATTTCTTCTTGGATAGCTGGCTTCATTTCTTATCAGGAAATAAAAATAAGTGACACAGCTGTCCTCTTTTTGCCGAGCACAGATCTATCTAAAATTGCACGTCAAAGATACATAAAGTGTTTAGGTAGTTTGGACTTCTGTTTCTGGGGCTTCTTAGGTATCAGCATAGTACAAAAGATTTGCTCCTGGAAAACGATAAAAGTAGCTGCTAATTCAGTTTGAAAGGTAAATACAAAAATGTCTTAGTGGGTTGTGTGAGAGTAACCACTGCAGAGGCAGTAAACTAAAATTTGAGCATAGATAAAAATATTTGGAACTAGTAGTGATGAAAAGAAATGGAGTAACAGAAGAGAAAAAGTAATAGAAGGGAACTTTGCTTTTGGTAGAAATCTGATACCTCGTTATATTTTTAGTTGATATGCAGCTCAGTGCTGTCTTGCAAGATAAAAGTCAAATAGCAAAACCTGAAACTTTGTCATGAGATGTTTTTTAAAGATTTGATTTTAACAGTAGAAGCATGAGCAGGAACACAGCAGAAAAAATGATTTAAAACTTGGCTGAGGGAGGACAGCCCTCACAAAAAGAAAAATTAACTGCAGCTCTCTTAGATGGAAGCTAGAAGGGCTTTTACAAATGCATTTGAGGAAGACAAGAATTTTAGAGGTAGAGCGAACATAGTAATAAAGGCTTAAAAAATTAATTCCAAAGTAACTGGAATACTAAGTTCTGTTACAAAAATAGTTTCAGAAATGTAAAAGAATGTGACATTGGAGAAATTATTTTGCACAAAATCATAAAGTTAGGTAAAATACTTTTCGGTGTCAGGGGAGATGTATTACTGGAAGGTACAAAAAGGTCGGTTCTGCATTGCCATTGGGACAGTCTCCACACTTTTGAGAAGTTTTACTGAATATCTAAGTATTCAAATGGGTCTATCACTGCCCTTCTAGAATAAATCAGGATTATGTCCATTTTTAAATCCTCTTCAGTTGAATATTTGAATTTGACTGGACATGATTTACTCATATCTTTATGCCATACCTGCAAAGACTGTGAGAGGGGGATGGTCTAGATTTTCTTCCAACTGAATTCTCACTGTACCAGAATAAAAACAGGCGTGCAATACTGAAAGCTGACCCCACTGAACTGGCACACTGTCACTTTGCTAGGAACCTTCTTGGCTTTCTGAAGGCTTCCCAAACTTCAGGAAATTGTGGTGCATTTTCACAGTGATAGTTTGTATCCTTTCTGCCATCCTTGAATGCATGAAATAGTTAATATTTACATTTTCAAGTGCTGTTACTAGGACCTGAATTTTATCCAGGGAGGGGGAGTTCACCTTCAAGCCATTGTTTTCTGCTTTGTTTGCGAATTTGGCAAACATTGCAGCAGTGTTGTAAGTGGGTTACATTCTGGGCAGTTCTTTTTTCACAACTGTAACAATAGAAAACGCTTTCAAAATAACACTTTGAAAAGTCTTTGGAAGTCAAGAGTGGAGAACAGTGGTGGCAGGTGTGCAGGTGTGCTTCCAGTTGCTCTTTGGGATGCCCAAAGACTTTTCCAGGTAACAGCAGAAGAGAAGAATGGTAGCTTTTAAGTTTATTCGAAATCAGGCTGTATTGCATAAATGAATGCTTTTCCAAAGTTACTGAGCTTGTCAGGAGCACAATAACCCAACACCTGAGTGAATTAATACTTAAATCTATCA
Source organism: Cnemophilus loriae (assembly GCA_013397755.1). NCBI lineage: Eukaryota > Metazoa > Chordata > Aves > Passeriformes > Corvidae > Cnemophilus > Cnemophilus loriae. The sequence goes on along the minus strand of VZTF01009812.1, from coordinate 764,439 downwards.
CCTATGGTTGGCCTTCACATCATAACTCACATTCACATCAAACTACAAAAGTGTTGAAGGAGTTACAGCTTAATGAGCTGTGTAATTTTCTTGAAATTGGGTACATGAATATAAGATGTTTAACAGAGAAACACACTTTAGTTATGTGTTACCCTTACAGGGAGAGTGTAAGTGAAGCCGTAGTGAAGCCACTGTTTTTAGTGAAGATGAACAGCATGAGTGTAAAACAAGAGGAGAGTATTTCAAAATCGTGAGATTCTATTAACTACTTGGAAACACATGAAAGAAATGTGGTGGTTTTTTTAAACAGAGAATGTACGTATTACATGTTTCAGACTTTAAAATGGGAGAAGGATCAAGTTGAAAACACTCTATAGAACTCTTGAGCACTTTGTTTTCTGTCCAATGTTTGTTTTTACCCTTAATTTTTTTTCAATCTTCCTTCTGCATCTAATGAGTGTGTAACATAACCACCCTGTGGAGGAGAAAATTAAAGGTTCCAAAGGCTGCTGCTCAAATAAATAGGGTAGCTGAGAGCTAAAATTATTGTAAATAACATTGTAATTTAGAAATTTGGCAACCTATTTTGCCAGCTGTTTTTAAGAACATATGTAGCTCATAAAATGCTAGAAAACAAGTTACATTTTCTAGTGAAGAAGAGAACTGTATAAAATTGTGACAAAATTAAATTTAATTTTTTTTGCCTTTACAGGGGGTATGACAGGGAATTGTGGATTTTAATTTGACATTTGAACAGTTCTTCTCTTTATTCATAAAATAAGTGTTAGAATTATTTTTTGTGTTGATTTTTTTTGGTAATATCAACCTGTTTGTTCTTTTTCCTTTTGCATGGGAGAAGATACATTTTCACAGATTCTGTTTCCACTGTGTATAAAGGGATTCCTGGCAGAACTTGAGGTTTCAGAAAACTTGGGATAATAAAGTTTAGTAGTGTTGAGGAAGTAACAGGGGTTTTAGGATGTTAAAACAGTCCTTTGGATCAGGCTATAGTCACACAAGATTTAAACAGCCATGCTGAACTCGGCAGTTCAAGCTAACTTTTTGCTGACAAATTTATGGTTCAAAATAAAATACGTGGATTGCTTTTGAAAACACGTTGTGTTTCAAAGTTGTGCTTAGAAGAGCATTCATGTGTTTCAGTCAAAAATGAAAGGTACAGCCTGTTTGCAAGGCAAGGGGCAGTCCTAAAAGAGATCCATGAGCACAAAGTCTGACTTCTCCCTAAGCCATGAGCCCAGTGATTCTTTCTAGGCAGCTGTTTTTGAAATCCCAGAGGAAGAGCAAGCTCCAAGTACAGAGTCTTGGAAGAAACTGAAGCCTTCTTGAGTCTTGCTATACAGTTGAATGTTGAACTGAACACACAACTGATTTTGGTTGCAGGTACTGCCTGTTAAGAACTCTCAAACAGTGTCAGACACTGAGGGAAGCTCTGATTGCTGCAGGAAAGGAGATTGTCTGGCATGGACGAGCAAAGGACGAGCCAGCTCATTACTGTAGCATTTGTGAGGTCAGTAAAAATGTGTTGGGTCATCTATTCTTGTAATATTTATTTAAATGTTGCCCTGTCTTTCATTGTTGATGATGTTTAAATTTTGCATTTAAGCTGCAGCATCTGCTCTGTGCTGTAAGCACATCTTAGTGTGATGCAGTATTGCCTTCCAGGAGCTTGTCCAGATGTTTTTCTAGACATGGGCTGTATTTTGCTGAAGGCTCTCCCCCAGTACTTCCACAACATTGTTTTTCACTAGGTCGATTTTCAATTCTCAGTTATTATAAAATGTTGTTATCCCTTCCTGCATAAAATTTGATCTGCTGAGCTTCATTTTAAAGGTGTATCTGTCTTCCTCTCAGAAGTCAACAACACACCCAGAAGAGAGAGAATTTAAGTCCTTTTTTTCTACAGGACATACCTTTTTGCTGATATTTTTTATTCTACTTCCTGTTAATAGTCACTTTAAAGTATTGGATAATAGTTTTCATGAAGCTTAAAAGAAAATAACATTTTCCTACCCCCTGAAAATCAGTTTCTAGTTATCCTCGTGACTGAGCCTCTTGGGCAAGATGAGCACGTGGCTCAGTAGTAAGGAAATAAACAACAAACTTCTTCAGCAGACAGTAAAAAGGAAAAATAGGTATAATTGTTTTAAATCTCCACCTTACTGAGTAACCCCTATTCTGCAAATGAACCCTGCTTTGTCAATATTGACCCAAAGCTTTCCCGTGGTGCTGTTCATGCAGTGTAATAGTAGTGGTTTTACACTGCTTCACTCCTCTGCCCGAGCCTTAGGAGAATAGATTTCCCCTGACCAAATCTAATTTTTCTCTTTGCATGCACAGGGTAAAGGTTGTGAATCGTGAAGAAAACGCAGTTTTCATGGTTTTAACTTTTTAAAAAACAAAATTGTAACGCTTGGCTTTCTGTTTCCTGTCTAATAGGTGGAAGTCTTTGATCTGCTTTTTGTCACTAGTGAGAGCAATTCTCGAAAGACCTATGTTGTACATTGCCAAGACTGTGCACGAAAGATAAGCACGAACCTGGAAAACTTTGTGGTGCTAGAACAGTACAAAATGGAGGACTTGATGCAAGTCTATGATCAATTTACATTAGTAAGTCAAATTAATAAGTGGGTGCATAAATACATTATTTGTAAAGCAGTTGTAGACTGCCTTGGTGCTCCGTTGTATGAGTACCGTGGACTTTCTGATTCAAATGGAGGTTTGGGTTGCGTGTGATATTTGCAGAACAAAACGTGAAGAGTCAGAAAGAATTGTGTGAAATACTACAGTAACTTACTGCAGAACATAACCACTGAGTTTTCAGGAAAAGTATGATGTTACAATTCATAAAGTTGTGGCTTTAAAAATCCAATAGAGATCACCTGAAGACCATAACTGGATCAGATGGAGATGGGAAGAATCAGGACAGTGAAGCTTGGAGAAACTAGCACCAGGTTCAAGAGCATCTCTAATACATTGGTTGTGGTATGAAGTCAGTATAGCAGCAGAGCATCCTATGCACTCAGACCCTTCCTTCCCCTTCCCCACCCATCCCCTCCCAAATCAGCACTGTCCTTCTGCTTAGCAAGTGGATGCTCTCAAACAGTTCTGTCTCTTGGCTTGGGGCCTCCTTTGCATTTCAATTTAAAGCAAAAAGCCTCTTTGCCATTATAGCTCTGTGCTATACATGGCAGCCTCCTGCTTTGAACTGTGTCAGCACAACTGTCCTAACATTTCACCCAGGTTTCATTGTTCCAGGCAAAGATGGCTTTTTTTGTAACCACGATGAAAGCGATGCTGGATGTATTTATAAGCCTTGGCTTTCTGTTGAAGGAGACAAACATTGGACTAAGTGTTATGGGAATTTCATGTTGAATTTAATATGACAGCCCAGTAAAGGCTGTGCCTTTTGATTCATTTCCAGGTGCTGCAGAAAATGTGTGTTCAGTTATTTCATGTATTGGTAGTATGCCAAGTTGTGACCTTCTGAGTTAAGGCCTCAAGGTTCAGCAGTAGATGCTGGTGAAAGTGTGGGACCATGTCCTCTGAATTTAATTCTCTTCATTAGTCCCACAGAGCCTGGGTTGGTTGAACTTCAGTTCATGCTTCTAGGAGGTCACTGTCATTATAGTCTGTGAAATGCTGCAATTTCAAAATGATGGTCTGTTACAGAAAAGCATATAAATAAACACCTGTTCTCAGATACTTCATCCAGTTGAGTGGAAATGGGGGAGAATGTTTCTGTATGGAGATAAGAGGGAGGGAGGGGTATTTTGTTGTCTGTGCTTACACATTATATAAGTAAACAGTGATGATACTGTCCCTAGAACAAGGGCTCTCAACCTGCGAGTAGCTCCTTCCGCCACCAAAACCTAAGGCTGGGGCCCTGAAGCACATTGGTGATCGTTCTTGTACGAATTTGGTGTGCCATTCATTTCTTTTAAAGGGGATACAGACTCAAAGCTTCACATGCACAGCCTAGAAGTGACATCTCTCAGATGTAGGAGGAGAGTTAAGGTTTGTTGTAAATCACAGGATGAAAATAATCTCAACTGGCGAAGGCGCAATAGGCCAAAGAGAGGCTGGGGTAAAGTACCAGGAGCAAACGCAGGGATGAGCCAGTGTTAGGGTTCCATAGCTGGGTACTCTGGTATGATCTGAAGTGTCTTTAAAGACTGTGAGCAGCTTCTTGAAGAGGTTCCACTGATGAGCAGGAAAAGAGGCGGAAATGCCATCAAAGACTCAGTACTTTGATGGAATGCCACAAAGTGCAATACTGGGAAGCAGTTAGTTGTCTCCTAGACCTCACTTCCTGACAGCAGGCAGGAACAGGGCACCTCTCTTCACTCTTGAGGCACTTTGTCCCCATGTCAGAGAATCTGAGACCCTTTCCACAGATACCTTAACCTCAGGGGGATATGTTACTGTTCAGGTAGAGGAGAGGAGGGAAAATGAAGCCCACAAGGGCTTTGGAGAGCCACAAATGGACCATCTCCCCACTGGTAAACAGGTTGAGAATCCCTGTTTTAGAGTGCATAAAGATATATCTGTACTGAGGCCACATGGAGCTCTTTGCTGCCACAGTGGGACTTGTGGCTGCTCACATCATGTTAACACAGACATCCCCACAGCATACTCCAGTCTGCAGTACAGGCAAAATCTTAATGCAGAGTGTTCATAAAATACACGTTGTATTTGAGTAAGGTGGAAGAAAATGCCAGTACTCTCAAAAGAGTGCTGAAGTGTAAAAAGAATAGTGTGTGTGACTTTAAACTCTCATGGTTAACAGTTTGTGCAGGTCTTAGTTAAACACGGAGTTTTGCACCCTTGTAGAAAAGGTAATTTAATGTTTTCTCTTTCAGGCTCCTCCATTGCCATCCTCCTCATCTTGACATTTTTTCATGGACATTAAATGAAAACTTTTCTGATATTCAGGAAGTGACCCAGTTCTGCACCACTGATTTTTGTAGCTATCCCGTAAGGCTGCTGGCTGAAAGCTGTGTCTATGCAACCTTCCAAGTGCGGAGTGTCAACCAACTGGACAGGAGAGAGCACTGCCTCCTACTCCAGAACTCAAAACAAATAAAGCTCATCCAGCTGTACTTCAAAAAAATAATTCCATGTTTTGTATATATCTGACAAAACTGGCAACATTATACAGACTACTGACTTGAAGACCACCTCTTTTGTATTTCTCTGTTTCTGGGCTGATGAGTTGGTTTCATCCATTTTTCCCCCTTCAGAATTTCCCTTGGAAAAAGTACTAGCTTAGCTGGTCATTTCTTTGTAAGGTAGTTAGAAATTTTAAGTCTTTCTTTGGGCAACTTTTTTTTCTTTTTTTTTTTTTTTTTTTTTTTTTTTTTTTTTTTTTTTTAATGTGAAGAGTTAGGTGATATAAATTTTTTACTGCTTTTATGTTTTTCTGTCTTGTTTTGAAACCATGACGGTTACACTTTTGGTTCCTAAATAAAATTTAAAACAATTAACAGCCAAGTCACAAAGATAAATGGGTTGCACATAGACTAAGGAATAAACTTCAGATTTGTGATTTTTGTTTCTAATCTTGATGTAAATTTACACTATTTATAAATACATATTTATTGCTTGAAAATATTTGTGAATGGAATGCTGTTATTTTTTCCAGATTACCTGCCATTGAAATTTTAAGGAGTTCTGTAATTTCAAACACTACTCCTATTACATTTTCTATATGTAAATAAAACTGCTTAGCATTGTACAGAAACTTTTATTAAAATTGTTTAATGTTTAAAGTTTTTCTATTGTTTGAGTTTTAAAAAGATTTTATGTACAGTGCCCAGTTTTTGTTCTTTTTTGAATCTGATTATATATATTTTATATATACTCTTGTGCTTGTGTATATATATAATATATATAGAAACTCGAATATAAATATGTGTATAAAGATTTAGAGACTAAATTTTTCTCGTTTTAAGTTTTACATCTATGGTAGATTTGAGGTGTCTACTGTAAAGTATTGCTTACAAAAGTATGATTATTTTTAAAGAAATATATGGTATGTATCCTCAAGACATAGAATGACCTTCAGACTGGTTTATTGTTAAATTGCACTTTTTGCAATAACAGACCAATAAATAGTTGCTGCCAAAATGTAGTAGTAGAAAATAAGTAACAGCTAAATTTTCAAGCTCTTCAAGAAAATACCAACTTTGACAGGAAGTTTGGCACTAGTTTTAGAGGAGGAATGAAGAAGATTGAGTTTTGGTGGGGATGTTCTCTAGATTTCAACCAAATTGCAACTTATATATTACAATATGTTCTATTAATGATTTTAAAAGTTAAGACTGAATCATCTTGGCGTCATTGTTGACCCCAAAAAAAGGACGTTGTTTTGTGGTATTCTATTGTATTTTCACATATTTTGTAATACGAATTCACTGGTAAATTTTTGAAGCACTAGGTTTATTTAGGACAAGTTTATAATATATCATTGTAACAGTTTGCAGTTTTAATGATGGTATTTATTTTAAGTTGCTCCTTTCTCATTAGCTTCTTGAAAATGCATTAAATCTAAATTTCAAAATTGATAGCTTTCTTATCGATCAGAGTTGACTGATGCAGAAGGTTCTGCATCGAACAGTTTCTCATAATTTCTCATTAGTGGGGTATGTTAGTGATTGCATTGTTAAATTTTTTGTAATCAATGTGAAGTGTTACAGGCACAGAGCATGCGGATAGTTCCTTTTGAACAAAAAGAATCGCCTCTTATGTTGTAGCTTCTAACGAAGGTTGTTTTAGTGAAGAATCAGCACAGCTTATCTAACGCTGTTACAACAGTTCAACCACAGTCAGAGCTGACTTTCTTGCTAGTTCGTACTAGTTGGACAAAAGGGTGTAGAGATTAAAGAAAAGCGTAACGAAATGCTCTTGCCAGCAAAATTATCAACTAGCACTTAGGAAGCCAGTATTTGCAGTTCTGTAAAGGTGTAAGTCTCAGCTCTTGATAACAAACTCTACAAATCTTTTTTTTTTTTTACTTATGTATTTTATGCAGTCATAAATATTGTAATCTTGACAAACCATGCTGCAACTGAAAAGCTACTCCTTTAAAGTAGTCTTAAACCCAAATAAAAGCAAGATACACTTACCTCAACTAATGGTAAACAAAAGGTCCTCATTTTTCAGTGCTGTAAAAGAACATTGCTAATTAGGGAAATCGCTACTGTGTGCTAATCAGAAGGGCTTTGTACCTTTCCTCCCCTTTGGAAAAGAGGATATGGCGTTACCAAGGAAGAATATTCATATTTTGCCAATGAGCAAGTAGACGAGATCAGTAGAGCATCAGGCAGCATTGCTTGTGCTGTGGGGAGGTGTTGTCATGAATTTGAATTGCTGCAGGGCTTTAATATTTTGCAGTTTCCATACTTCTTAATCACACTCTGCTCCCAAGCGATGGACAGTTTGGATCTATAAGCTGCTATGATTTAGAATGCTTTTGTTTCATTTTATTAAAAAAGCACAAGTTAATATTTTATCAGTTGTACTTCTTAAGAAGCACTTCTGCTTTTTCAGTTATGAAGCACATGATGCCAAGCGAAGCATTTGTAATCTCTGGGTGTTTCCAAGCATTAGGAGTTGGGCAGGGTGGGGGGAGGCTGGAGTCTGGAGCTGAACTTTCCAAGGAATCTTGGACTTGGGGCCCTTGAGCTCCACAGCTGAGCCCTACTGCAAGTGATTCTGATCTGGTTGTGGCTACAAATTGTAGTAGCAGGCAGATTAAAGATCAAAATGTGAAAGGTTGAAAATGGCCAAAGATGTGGCATTTGTTGCATGAATTTTCAAAAAGTTACAGGCTGATAGAAAAATGATACTGTTAGGGGATGGATAAAACCAGAGATAAAAATGGATGTTTTAAGAAAAAATAGTTAAAAGTTGAATTACAGATAAGAAGGCATTAGAAAGAAATAGCAGCATTTGCTACTGAGCTGTGGATCAGAAATGTCCTGGAGGAGCTTGACAAAAAGGGATCACTTAAATAGGGAGAATAAATAGTTGTGTGTTTCTGAGTGTAATTAAGTCCTTCCATAAATACATTTAACAGAGCATTTGATTTTAAAGCTTTCCTCCAGGTACATAACTTGGGAGCAGTTTATCTTTGCTTTATTGGAGAAGTCCTACCAGTGGTTAAGTTTAGAAGTAGTGATGTTGGTATCTATGTGTGAAGTATTCAGATAAAAATCACTAGAAAGTGAAAAGTATCTACTGACAGGAAATCCCAAAGCTTCCTGAATTTGCGTGGCAGAGAACTTGTTGATCCCAAAGTACCCTGAATCTGTGCCTTTCTGTGTGGAAGAAAGACTTTCCAAGTAGCATTAAAGTGATGATGCTTTGCTTAAACGAGCACAGCTTGGCTAAGTTGAGCCGATTCTTGGGTCAAAGGTGGGCAGGGTTTGGGGACTCCACAGCTGGTGATTTCCTGGCCACAAACAAATTTATTGGTTAGGAGAAGGAAGATGCAAGGGTTCAACCAAGACCATAGGGAAGAGGGCACTCATCCTTGGTTGCTGCCCTGATCCTGGGAAGCGGTTCAGGCATGTTACTTAGTGCAGGGGTTAGGAGGGAGGAAGGAGGGTGTTTAAGCCTGAGTCTGCCTAGGTCAGAACCATCTTGTCTGGGGCCAGAGCAGAGAGCCATGATGGGGCCAGCAGATGGGGGTGGTAGGAAGGGTTCATGTAAGAAGGACTTGCCCATAAGAAGGACATGGAACTGTTGGAGCAGGTTCAGAGAAGGGCCATGAAGTTGACGAGGAGGATGGGAGCCACCTCCCCTCTGGAGACAGGCTGGGACTGTTCAGCTGGAGAAGAGGTTGTGTGGAGACCTCACAGCACCTTCCAGTATCTGAAGGGGCTACAGAGAAGCTGGAGAGAAACTCTCTTGCCAGGAACTATAGGGACAGGAAAAGGGGGAATGGTTACAAATTGAAAGAGGGGAAATTTGGCTTAGATATTAGGAAGAAATTGTTCCCTGTGAGGGTGATGAGGCCCTGGCATAGGCTGCCCAGAGAAGCTGTGAATGCCCCATCCCTGGCAGTGTTCAAGGCCAGGCTGGATTAAAGGCCTTGAGGAACCTGGTCTGATGGGAAGTGTCCCTGCCCAGGGACTAGATGAGCTCTAAAGTCTATTCTAACCTCTTAACAAATATGATTCTGTGATCTTCCATGGCTGCTTTAGCCAGTGTGGGAATAGGCAGAGGAATCACTCCAGCTGAGAGTGCATGGAGAAGAGGCTGATGCATGTGAGGATTAACCTCGGGGACAGGTCAAAGCCAACCCATGCTGCCTGCATCCATTGTGCTGGTGCTGAGACTGGAGGAAGGAGGGGTGCAGGTGATGCCCAGACAAGTTCAAGTGGAAAATGAAGCTGAAGCTCCACTCCAGGCGAGCTCAGTGCAGGGCTGCTGCCTGAGGGCCCCGTGGAGGAGGGTACAGGGTGCCAGGGACGAGGCTGCCAGCAAGCCAACAATGCGGGCATGGGAAGGGCACAGGGCGGCCTCATTCCAGGAAGACAACGGCATTCCTCCAAAAAGGGGACAGCAGAACATTTGGGGGAGGTGGAACATGGCATTTCCTTGTGGGTGCCAGAAACTCCATGCAGAGCTGAAAACGGAGCGGGGGGAGAGCAGCTGGTGGGCAGAGCCCCTGTGGTGACAGGGTACGTGGGGAGGGGGTGCAGCACAGCTGTGTGTCTGGACTAGGAACACAGGGACCATCCCTGAGCCCCACAGGAGCTGTCCCCTGTCACCACAGGAGGGAAGAGCTGTACTGTCAGCTGCTGTGCCCAGGAGGAGCGGTGCTGGCCTCTCCCCTTGCAGTGGGATAAAGGGAGCAGGGATGAGTTGCAGAGGCGAGGGGTGAGGTGTATGTATCCTTATTTATTTTGGGAAGCCATAAAAACATATGGAAGGATTGGAAGATGGGAAGAGGCGCTTCACAGTGACAGCAGCAGGGAGGGCTCAGCTCCCAGCCTCACTAGGGCAGCAGTGTCAGTGTTGTACAGCTCACTGCCAGCTCCTGCTGCCAGGGGTCTTGTCAAAGGGTTAAAATGCAATTGCTGCTGCCCCTCCCCGGGGAACAGTGGGGCAGTGGGCACCCAAGGCAGTTGGGACACATGTGGAGCTGGGATGGAAATGGATTTATCATTGGAGCCCTCTGCTTCCCTCCTGTCCTGCCCCTGAGCTCCTGACGGGCAGTGGTTCCTCTCTCAGCACACTCCACTTTCTGTGAGGATGGAGCACTGCTCGCAAATGATACATCCCACGATTTTTTTTTCTCATAGAAGGTATTTTCAAGCTGTAGGACAGAGCAATTTAAAAGTAGCAAAATCCCAGGCAAGGGTTAATGGATAATAGTTAAACAAGTGGGCTAAAGCACTGACTCCTTTAATTCATGGAGCTGGAAGATTCTTGAAGGAGTCACACCCGCACAACTCAGCCATTGCCAGAGTCCATGGGAGCATTGAAACGTGGCATGAGAGACTTGGCTCCAAGTACATCCAAAATACTTAAAATCACTGAAAGGGTCAGGAAGGGACATCACAAGGGAAGACTGAGAGAAGAAGCAGCCTAAGATGTGTGCAGTGACGTGGCTGGGCTATCATTTAGTTCAGCCTTGTGGGCACAGAGCAAATGAACAGGAATAAAGAATGTTTTCAGCCCTTTCCTCCTCTTCAGCACCAAATCAGTGGGAAACTGAGCAGTCCTTTGAGGAAACTGGGCTTTTCTTGTGGCAGTGGCCAGTCAGCTGTAGCTGTCAATGCCATGTGAGTGCAACATGCAGTTCGTGTCCTGGATGCTGCTGGAGCTTTAATCTGTTCAATTTTAACATACATAAAATTTAGGGCTTTGGGGTTGTTTTTTCCCCCAGACCATCACTACCAGTGGGCTGTCCCACGGGTTGACCTTCACAGCAGTAACTTGAAGGACTTTTGTGGCACCTGGAGAAGGCTGAGAGGTGGGCAGTGGGTGCAAACAGGGTTTGATCACCTGTCTGCAAGCAAGGTTCAGGTGGGTGCACAAATGACCTGTTTAAGAACCAAAGTGATCCTCAGGTAGGAGTGAGCATTGGCTGCTGGAGGATAAGTGAGCCACCAGGAATAGCCTCATTTGGGCTGTGATGAAATCCAAGAACTAGCAGCCAGTCACAGTTGCCACATGTTAGGGGCTTTTTGGGGGGGTGCAGGGGGGAGTATGGAGGGCTTTTTAAGAGTAGCACTAGGCAGGGTATCCAGTGCAATGTGGTAAGAGCATCTGCTGTGGTTCCAGTAGCTGAAGACCTCCTTAAAGGTCAAATATCCTCATAGCTGAAGATCTGGAAACATATTCCAGGTGCTCAGGAACTGCTGGCAGGCTCAGGACAGACTTACAGCTCTGTATTTACGTCCAGGACTTTGTCTTGCTTCAGATGCCAGTGTTATCCCTGCTGTCCCGGATTAAATGCTGATTTGGGGACGTATCCATTGAAAACAGAGCAGCTGTCCCAACTCCTGTGTTGGGCACCAAAAGGAAGGAGAAGCAGGGGGGAGCTGGCTCAGCTGGCACAGGAGAGCAAATTATACCAGCCCTGTCACAGCACAGTGGCTGATCGAGTCCCCTGGACTGTGTGAACCTTTTAGGAGCACAGCAGCTCCTCAGAGCTTTCCCTGAGTCCTGTTGGAGGAGAGCCCAGGGCATGGCTGGATGCTCACCCACACCCCTTGGGGAGGGCAGACAGCAGGAGCTGGGAATGTGTTGGAGGGGGTTTAGGGCTGCTGCTCCTTAATACTCTGCCCATCTTGTTACCTCCTGATGCTTCCCAGGCTGGTGCAACCCTGGAAGCCCGGTGAGAGCACCCAGGAAGGTTTGTTTTTAGGTGGCAAAGTGATTGTAATGATGCTTGAGGAGGCAGAAGTGCCTGGGCAGCCCAGGGTGCTGATAGGCAGCCATCAGATAAGGGTGAGAATACCGGATACCTGGCTGGGAGATGTAAAAATAAAAAATTGGTTTCGGTGACAGGTTGATGGGGTATAATATTACTGAGAAATGGCAGTGTGGGCTCAGCCCAGGGGTGCCCCATGGCACACGTTTTGCATCATAATACTGAGCTTTGGCTAAGAACCAGCCTACAACAGATCCTGGGCAGATGGACATCCTAGGAGAAAAATAGCTCAGCTCCACATGGATTAGGCTTCCTACATCATTATCCATTCCTGCACTCAAATGCAACGAGATTTTAGTATTCCTAAACATGGATGAGGGAGATTGCTGTGTCCGTGTGCACTGAACTGTGTGTTGTAACCATGTGATTCTAAGTCAAGATGCAGCCTCACATTTAAATCCTGCTTCAGCATCTTCATTCTCAGGAGGAACTTCTTCAGTGAAAGAATTGTCAAGCATTGGAAGGGGCTTCCCAGGATGGTGGTGGTGTCACCCTGAAGTGTTCAAGAAACAACTGGATGCGGCATTTAGTGCTGTGGTTTAATTGGTGTGGTGGTGTTTGGTCAAATGTTGTACTTGATGATCTTGAAGGGCTTTTCCAACTTTCATGATTCTGTGATTTTTTTGATCTTTCAGCTTTTACTTGTGTTCTCCAGTCAGAAATTCTACAGGGTTATCTCTAAGATAGATACAGACATTTCCCCTGTAAAAGAAAAATTAAAACATCAGGGGGAAAAATACCAGGTTTTGTGAGAAGCATCTTAGTGGTGCAAGAATACAATTTTTCAGCAAATGAAGAAGAAGAGGACCAAATTCTGGCAGGGCAAAAATCTGGGCAGGCAAAAAATTGTCTGACCAAGTGCTTGGTGATCCCCCTCAGTCCTGGTTAGCAGAGAAATAATGTGTGTGTCAGTAAGTGATGATACCTTTGAAAAGCTGCTTCAGCAGCTACAAAGTGAAAAGCAAAGGTGGAATGAGCTTTCCAGCACCAAGCAAAATGAGTTGGCAATTATCATAAGTGCAACTTCAGTTCCTAATTTTCAAAATCAGTGCAAAATGCTGTTTACAGAGCTCGATGGAGCCTCTAGCAATTACGGCTGTGTTATGAAGAATGCCATGGCTAATGCTCTCTATGGCTTATTTACACAACCACGAGATGGGAGAACATAAGACAGCATATGAATGAAGTGCTGCTGTGTTTGAATAGGTATTTGATTGCCCTGTGTGTGCCAGGAGCTGCCTTTTTCAGCTCTCTCTGGTGTTTCTCCACCCGCCCGTCCTGCTGGCGCCTGCAGGGTAAGAGCCCCAGGCCCTGCCAGCACAACCCATGGCTTCCCTCCCTCGGGGTCGTGGCCACGAGATGTTTGGGTGTGATGCTGGACTCCGCTGAGCTGCGCATTGATGTGGAAACTGCGCTAGAAAAATCAATTTGGCCTCCAGCACGGAAACATTCCCAGCGCCTGGGCTCGCGGGAAGGCCAGTCCTCTGCCCACAAACCACCTCCTCTCCCCCAGCCCATCCCAGGGGTGCTGGGGCTCACAGGGGCAGCCACTGCAGAGGTGCTGGCTCCTGAGGGAGGGTGCTGGGGCAGCTCAGCACCTTCTTCCCTTGCTGCTCATCATCAGCCAGGCCGATCGGTGCTGCCAGGAAAATGAGGAACGTGGTGTTTCCCCGCACAGGTCTCCGAGTTCTGCTGAGAAAGGGTCCTGGGAAGGAATGAGGTTTGTGCTGGCAGAGATTGGTACCTGGAGAGAGGATAGAGGGGTGGAGCACCTTGCTTCAGTGTTTCCTTTCCTCCCTGCCAGTGATTACCCACATTTGGCGTTTCTGCCCGGGGAGCCCCCACACTGCAGGGACGGTGGGTGCAGGGCAGCAGTGGATATGTGAGTTTAAAAAATGGGTTTTTCTGTGGCTGATGAGAAGGGACGTGCATTTCTTCTCATCTTCCAGAAGCTGGGTGGTGTGACTGCTTTTGAAAAACTTGAATACACAGGAAAAAAAAAAAATCTCACATAGAGAGGAAGTGCTGCTCACTGCTCTGTGTCTTTTTTTTGCACCTCCTTCCTCTTCCAGTTTGTTTGGCAAGCTGTCTTACTTGAGATGTGCCAGAGAAGAAGCCCTCTTTCTCTCTATTCTGGCAAATCTCTTCACTTCTTGAATGTCTCCTATGCCTTATTTGTGTGCTCATTTTGGTGCTTTTCTGTGGTTGTGCTCATCTCTCCTTCTCGAAATACCTCTCTTTCTCTTAACATTTATCTCCATGCTGTCACTGGCAAACATCCCTAGTGCAGCCTTTTTATTCACTGACACACTCCTTGTGTCACAGCCATGCTCATCACCTTCTCTTGGTGGATTTAATGCTCAAAGGGGAGGAAAAATTTGGGTTTGAAGAATAGGTTGGCATTAGGAGAAACTTCCAGACCGAAAGATATCATAAAGCAATTAGCTCAATACTGTAGGTAGACCTGTGCCTGTCACTGATAATGGCAAATCCACTGGGATACAAGAAAAATAGTTCTTTTTAAAACAGGCTTTTATTTGTCTTGTTGCAAGGTGATTCATTTGTTTGGGCTGTCTGAGAAAGCATTAAACATCTTTAAAGTTTTAAAAACTGAAGGCATAATGTCCCTCCAACGCTCCCCCACCTTAGTCCCTATTACCAAAATGCTGTTTTAAATGTTGGTTTGACTTGAATTACTTTGTGGTTCTCTGTTTTTTTCACATTTGGCTCTTGCTGTGCTAAAATGCTCTGAGTCATCACTTCCCTGCCACACAGGTCACGTCTGTCCCTCCTCTGCCTCCCTCCTTTATCCCCCAAGGTTATTGACCAGTATTTATTGGGTCAGAAGAAGAAAAAAACTGTGGTCCAATTAACAGAAAATGAACTAGAAAGAGTTGCGTTTCCATTTTTTGCAGTGAAAACTTGTTCACAGTTTCTGCTTTCTTTAATGTATTTGTTACACCTGTTTGGATGGCAGGTTCCCCTGAGCACAGTTCATCTCATCTGATGTGCAGAAGCACAGAAAACCTCGTGCCTTAGGGTTCTCTGCCCTGCCATGGTCCCTTAATTAAGTTGGAATTGGAGGACCCAGGGGTGGTTTGGGTGATAACGACCTTTCCCTATTTCTTCTCTTTGTAATTTCTTTCATCTTCTCTGGGTGCACCACAAGGAAATTTTTCCCCTGGCACCTCTCCAGCTGCAGGGACTTCGAGGAAAGAGTTTCTCTTCCCTGTCCCAAGCAGCTGAAGCAGCCCTTGTCCAAGAGGTGCAAAACTCCTCTGCAGCCAAACCCCTGGGGAGGGCAGCGACCTGGCACTACAGCCCCTGGCAGCAGGGACATCCCCCGGGAGCAAACAGGGCTGGAGCTGCACCATCCCTGGGTGGGGACAGGTGTCCTCCTCCCTGGCTGCCTGTCCCTGGGCAGAGCCTCACTGGCTGCTCACCAGTCCTCTCTCATTTCGGACCAGAAAACACAACTGTCTCCATTTCTGGAGTGAGGAATTCTCCCTTAGGAAGGAGTCTGGGGTCTCGTCGGTCCTCTGAGAGAAATTACTCAACTTCAGTAAACACAAGGGAGTGAGGATGGTTAGAAGGGAAAAGAGCCTTACAGGCACAGAGCTGTTTTGGGTAAGACATCAAGACAACTTGGTCATGGTAGTTAATTTCTCCAAAAACCCAAGAAGGACACGAGGAGACAGGAGGAAGGACAGTTTCTGAGCCTTTTCCTCCCACTTTCACCTGGGAAGAAAACAAATTCTCTGATCCCAAGATTTCCAAACCCTAAAAAGCAAACAAAAATCAAATCAATTCTCTTGGACCGTTCTGACTCTGTGAGAGGAGAGAAACCTGTATCAATCCATGTACAGCCACTGAAAGCTGTTTCAGATGTTGAAATAAAAAGTCTCTCGAGGGTACCAGCCCTCGAAAATTAAACCAGATGCATTTTTGCCTGATAACTTGCTTTTGATGATGATGAAAGTTTGTTCTGAATGAATATTTCCAGGCATGCAAAATGGCTAATCTGGCAAACCAGTGCTTTAATAGATCTGGGATCTCAAAGCTCCCATGTGCCATTACACAGTGTTCTCTCCCTCCTACTCACAACTCTGATGTTAAGACAGTTTCTTTGGATCGGGATAAGGTTATTTCCTTCAAGTTGGGTTTGGTTTGGGGTTTTTATTCCCCAGAAGGAGATACCAGTGAAAAATTAGGGTGTTTCCTTGAGAAGACAGTGAGTCATTAGTAGCTATGTTGCAATAACTTTATTCATAAATATTGTAAAATTATTCACATCTGTAATTTTACAGACACTGCACAACTTCAGACTCCTTTTCAACTGAGAAAGATGTTTCCTTGGTCATGACAAGTGGGCACCTGACCACAACCTGGGACATCACCCCCGGAGCCCCAGTCCTTGTTCCAGCCATTCCTGTGACATTTGGAGTTCACTTGGGCTGACACACTGGGCCAAATCTCTGGTGTTGTGTTTGGGGAGGAGTGTAAGAAACAAGACAGAGAAGGATCCTTGTTCTGTTGCGTCCTTGCACTACCCTACAATCCCTGACTGTGGGGAATTCCTCGGCAGTCACCTCTCTTCAGGCTCATGCCATCTTGCAAGGCTGACATCTCCTGGGAGAACCCTCCCACACCCGTGCCCCTCCAGTTATCCTGTTTTCCTCTGCGCTGTGCTGAAACCCCACCTCCTCCCAGGCCCCCTTGGCTGCCTGAGCTCCCTGGAGCTTCTGCTCTGCTCCTGGTTTTCTCCCCATGAAGAGCATCTGCCCTGGTCGGAATCACACACAGCCTGAGCAGGGCTCCTCACTCGCACCCACTGGGTGCTTTTTCCACCAGACCCATTTTTCACCATCTTTACTGCAAAACAGCATCAAAGTCTTAGTGCACGACCCCCACCCTCCCTCGTGTGCTCCTGGCTCTCTCAGAGGGGAGGTTGGGGTGGGGTTTACCTGATTTTAGTCTAAACAGAGTCACTTCAGCTCTTACTCCTGTTTCTTCTTTGAAACACCGCCTGTGACTGTCATTGCAAAATACTGATTTCTTCATTCCTTGGGCTGCCTTGCACTGAGATTTCCTGCTGGCCTCAGCAGCTCTCCTGGCAGACTCTCTGCCTCTGATGTGTTTGAGAAAGGGTTCATTGTCAGCCTCCACGCTGTTAGCAAGTCGCTTCTTGGATTTCTCTTCTGGGGCTGCCTTACTGTAGTCTTGCATCTAATTTGCCTAATTTCTGCATCTGATTCCTACATTTTGAAGGGTGTCTGTTTGGTTAGAATCGC
Source organism: Cnemophilus loriae (assembly GCA_013397755.1). Classification (NCBI taxonomy): domain Eukaryota; kingdom Metazoa; phylum Chordata; class Aves; order Passeriformes; family Corvidae; genus Cnemophilus; species Cnemophilus loriae. The sequence continues at coordinate 747,180 of VZTF01009812.1, read as the reverse complement.
TCCCTTGTGCTGCTGTTTAGCCACCTGGGGTGTGTGTGCGTATATTTTTTATTTATTGTCAGTACACATTCACTGTGAACTTCTAATGTGGTGTCTTTAAAGAGATCCCACTTTTGCAGGGCTCTTCCAGAAATATTTGCGCAGAGATCACAGCAGATCCCACTTTCCCACTGGGCTCCATATATGGCTTAAAAAAGATATGAAGATGCTCACAGCTGTTCCTCCAACCTGCAAATCCAGCCTCCAGAAGTTTCCCTCTGGATGAGTTCACTCCTCTGCCAGGGAGCCATCCCTCCACCCTTGTCCAGCAGCAGGAGGGGATTTGGGGGGCTGCATCTAAGGGCCTTTGCTCCCACCTGCTCCAGAAGAAGCTGGCCAGTGTCTCAGAGTGTGCTCATGGATCTGGGTCTGCAGCAGGGAAAAGGGGGAATCTGTCATCACAGCTTTTCCAATCATTCCTAATTTTTGCCTCTGTAGTACTGGGAGTCCTCTGTCCTTTAGTTCAGTCTGTGTTTCTATCAAATATATGAACAACCCCTCTCATAAATTCCCATGAACACAGTCACCTCTGGGAATGACAGTCTTTCATAGACTGTGGTCAAATTAGAAAAGTTCTGGTTTTTTCCATGCCTTTTGACCTTTTCTACTTCTTCTTTGATCTGCCAGTGCTGAGGGGTTTGACTTTTTTTTGATAAATATATACATTTTTTGGTGGCACCTCAAGGTCATACTTGTACTCCTGTCCTCCATTCAGAAGCTCCTCTTTCCTGCCCTCCTTCCCTAGTAATTTTATCTTGCTGCACATGCAATCCCCCAGTCATGCAAAAGCTGTATTTTTAGACAGCTCTGCTTGGCTCCTGCCTGGGGACGTGCAACCGTAAAGTTCATCATCGCTTGGCCAGCCCTTCCCTGGGGTTGGTAACCCCAGAACTCCTGCTGGAATGAAAGTCAAACTGCTTTGACTTCAGAGAGCCTTTCCCTAAGCACACTGACAGAACAAGTCAGCAGCTTTTTGTTAGGTGTTTCTGGTCATTTTACTCACAGAATTCAACAAGACCACTTCCCACAGGTTTGGTTTTTCTCTTTCACACCCTTGTAGACACAACGAGAAACTCCTGTCAGTATTTGTCCCCAGGCAATGCAGCCATTTGATTGAAAGCTCCTATCACCCCTGGCCCTGTTCCTCAGGCAACTGCTCCTGTCCTTTGACACCTGTAAGGTTTGATCCTGTGCATCCCTCAAAAGGCACCCCATGGGGGCCTCTCTCGGGTGGAGAGGGACAGGCAGAACAAGCAGTGCTGTGAGTGGAAACAGGAAGGGATAAATAACTGATTTCCTGAAATCTGGACAATTGTTCCTGTCCCTTCTCCACCTGCTGAAGGGATTTCCATTTTGAAACACCAGCACTGATGCAGTGCCTCCTTTCAGGGATGCGTGAAATGGTGACAAGTGTCCTGACTGGGTACAGAGATGTTCAATCCCAGCACTTGTCCCCAGCAGCATCATTGTTCCAGTACCCTTCTCCTCTTGTCCTTAGCAGTGCCTGAACTGTACACAAATCCCTGCTCTGTTCTGCTTGTTGGAACAGTGCAAACACAGAAAGGCCCTTTCTTTTCTCCATCTTCATCTTCAGGTGCTGGGGAAAAAAATGAGTAAATGTTTACAGCTGCTCCAGCCAGAGCAGAGTGAACACCCAGAGGTGATCTTCTCTCTTACTCTTTCTGCACCAAGAATAGGAACAGAGGGAGGTTTCAGTCCCTGTGAAAAGTCCCTGAATTATTCCAAGTGTCTTGATTATTTTTTTTCAAAGCAAGAAAACCCACTATTTTAAGGTATCACTAGAGGAATGAATCTGACAAGGCTTTATCCAAATGAATGTTTAAATTTTGAAAGGGGAGAAAAAAATCCCGTGTGACTGACAAGGTCCTTTTCAAACACATAATATGCTGAACCTTGCATGACATTTCTGTGGGTGTTAAGTCTAAAGAGCTATCTTCGCATGCAATGTAGCAAATGAACTGTGTAAGGCGAGGGCTGTAGCTCTGTGCATCCTTGCTGAGTAGTACTAGAGCATTGTAAAACCTGACAAGCTGCTGCTTTTAACCCTGCATGTCCCCAGGGAACAGGCTGCTGTATTCTTGTTCTTCAAACACCTGGAAAGTTTGTTCTAGACTAAATATTGTCATTTATACTCTTTGTAGCAAGGAATAGATACGGTGGGGTTTTGTGTTTTTTGTAAATGCCAATTCCAGGCAGTTGATCCCTAAAGAAGTGAGGGGCTCAGGATGGAAGAGAGGCACTGAGGGGAGCTGACAGAGGGGAAGGAGGTGCAGCTCTGGCTCTCACCAGAGCTCATTGTCCTTTTCCCACTGAGGAAATGTTTGTCTGCTCTTTCCCCTTGAACACCGCAGGAGGCATGGAGGCATCTTGTAGCCAGTCCCACCCCATCCTGCTGCTAGGGAGAGGTGAGAAAATCAGTGGTGGGATTTTGATGGCCCTTAGGTCAGGAACGAGGAGTGTCAGCAGCAGATGGGGATACTTTATAATGCAGGGAACATCCTTCAGCTCCAGCTGGAGACCTGTGGGAAAAGGAACTCTTCTTGTTGCTCCAGAAGAGCAGAAAGGTAGAACGATGCAAGTAAATATATGACTGAAACAAAACTGTTTGAAGATCTTTATCAGGTGTCTCTTCCTAGTTTTCCACCTGTCTTTTCTTCTCTCTTCACTTTTTCTGGACTTTTGGATCATCCTCACCCTTCCTTGGAGTCTCCTGTCAGTTGTTCAGGCCATCCTAAAACCTCACTGCCCCCACTGTGGCCGAGACCATCCCCTGTGGAGGAGAGCAGATGAGTCTGTCCATATTCTGTAATCCATAAGGCAGAAACAGTGCATGTCTCTCCCAGCCCCCCAGCCTGGAGTAGCTGTTTCATTTAATTTTCCTTTCCCTGAAATTCCTGTTTGTTTGTTTTTAGTTTCAGGATGGCTACCAAGCTCCTTTCAGCACTGAATTAGGGGAACAGAGGGTACAGTAGCAGACAGACTCACCTATTAATCAAATTAATGTGTCTTGGTGAGCCAATTCAGAACACCACAGAGCTGGTTCTTGTGATTTCATAACATCTCGTGACACTCAATATTTTTGTTAAAGCTCTGCTTTCCAGATTCATGGGATGATGGGAGAAGCTGAGGAAGAATTAGCAATAAAGCATTTAGAGCACCTGGCTGTAGAGAGTAATTGGCAAATGGGACCCAAGTGCATCCTAAAGTCTCAGCAAACCAGAAGGCAAATAAAAAGCACCTGCAAACAACTGATGTTGGCTGAGCTTGCTGGAAAGATACATGAAATGTGCTTGACGGGCTGCTCCTGTGGACTGGAGCTGCTGAGTGCTGATTCCAAGTTCTCCAAAATGCCACCATGTTTTCTGGGTAGTTCCTTGTGGGAAGCTGGGAGCCAGCGGGGAAGGGGATGTGTGTGTGTGTGTGTGTGTGTGTGTTTGTGTGTTTGTGTTTGTGTGTGCGTGTGAAGTGGGGCAAGAAATTATCACCCACAAAAGTAATGGAGTGGGAAATCTGAATCTCCAACCCCCCAGGATGTGTAGCAGCCTCAAGCCCCTGAGAAATGACAGAGTCAAACTATGCTGGTAGTCAAAATAAGGCCAAAAATACAGTTTTACAAACCTCTTGCCATGAAAACTTTAAAAATATATGGGACATAGGGCACTAAGAGAGACACCTGATAAGCAGCTGGGCATAAAGGCAGCTGCAAACTACCCACAGATAAAGGAGGTGCTGAGGTTGACTGGGAGATTGGTGGAAGATCTCTCCTGCCATTCTTGTTCTGCTGTGGAAACAGTTGAAGCTGTTACCAGGAACAGTTTGCAAAGGCTCAAACAAAGCCACTGACAGAAATAACTTGAACGCAGAGAGGAAAAAAAAATTGCTTGAGAGTTCTTTTGGGAAGGATTAGGTTTTAAATAATTGCCATTTATAAGTTAATTTCACATCCTTTTGGAGCTTGGCCTACTAGGATTTGAAGGCTTGACTGAAGCTGGCAGACAGGGTGGGCACTGATTCCAAGGTCTGACTGCCAAGAAAACGGAAAATATTAAGAGTAAAAATTGGCAATTCCAAAAAAAAAAAAAAAAAAAAAGAGGCCAGGGAAATGAGATTTAGTTTAGGAAAATTATTGTTCTCTGAGCCATGGACTGATTTTATGGCTGGCTTATTACTCACAGTCTTACATGAGCCTGGCCTTTGTAATCAATGTCTGAAAAGAAACTGGTGGAGAACACAGCTCCCAATGCTTTAATAATTTGTAAATTCACAATTTCATTATTTTTAATCATGAGAGGGTTTCTTTTTTTATTTAAATTCATATCAAAGTCTATTAAAAGCAGCGGGGAGACTCCTCTCAGCTTTAACAACTTTGAATCAAGCCCTGTAAAAATAGATGCTATGTGTCTCAAGGCTTCTGCTGCAGCCTTGCCAAAGGAGTCCAAGCAGCAAAGTAAAACCACAGCTCTTCTGCTTCTGACCCCCAGCTCTTCAGGATCATGAGTTACCAGGGCCCAGGCAAAGCCTGTGTGACACCTCTCAGTCTTTTTGCCCAATGCTGGGCTATTCCTGAGGGATCTGGGCTTGCTCCTGACATTCTCTAAGGTGCTGAGCACACACATTCTCTGTGTGTTTCCTCTGTGTTTCCAGCACAGTGTGGGATAATCTCTGGAGGAAAAGGAGCCCAGAGCTAACACCCGGCTACCAGGTAAATGCACACCCCAAGAGATTGGAGATGCAGACAGATTCGAGAAAAACTGATGGAAGCAGGTTGTTAGACAGCCTTGTGGATCTCAGTGAAGGACATGTTTTTCTTTCTGGAAGAGAGCCATGATGTAGAAACAGACTGAAACCAGGAAAGAGGGCTGCAGCCGTAGCCGAGGCTGTATATTTTAAACCTCTTTTGCTGTCTGACCATCTGGGCCTGCAGCTAAATTTACCTACAAATTATTTTCAATGTTTCTACATCTTGAGAGGTAAAAGGTGCACTTGATACTTATGCCAGGAATAAAGGCAAAATAATTGTCCTCAGTCAGATTTCCCCCATGTCAGACCTGTGCGTGTGGTTTTGGATGCCCAAACTGTTTTATCAACCTTCACCCACACCTTCCTGGAACCCCAGGCTGGAAGCTCTGCGTGCACAGAGCCCCTCACAGCCAACACAAAATCTGGATTTGCATTCCTTCTCTGTACAACATAAGTCAGAACAACCATTGGCAATGCAAATGCACTCACATCTTTTTCTGCCTTTACGTTGTTACCAATTGATTTTTTTGAACCATGGCTAGAGGAAGATTCTTTCCATGATGAAAATTCTTGTGGATGATCCAGAAAGCCTCGTTTCTCACTCAGCTCAGTCAGATTTGCTTGGTGACTCCTGCGTGCCTGGATCCCAGGAGAAAGCCCCAAACCCAGGTGACGTCTGTCCAACCCCTGCACATCAGGGAAGGTTTGGTGTGGGCTTCTGACACCTCACAGGGAGCTCACATGAGGAGGACTGACAGATTCTGGGTGAGAAAAGTTGTGTTTTGCCACTTTTGCAACCACCTCATGCAAAATGAGGCACCTGGATCTAGCCCTGGGTTGACAACCGCTGTGAAATGAATTCACCACCTCAAATTTTAACTGCCTGAGTCACTCATTTGGGGACTGGTTTACCAATTCCTCCTCTGGAAGGCAAATGGATGAGGATGGCTGTAGCTCTTGTTGGTCAGAACTTAGATCTCCCCAGCTCTTGGGGGGTGCCCCAGCACCTACACTGGAGTATCGAGTGTTTGGCAAGTCTTATCAGGCTCCGTGTAAATTAATGTCTCATCTTGTGCCTGTGTTCCTTCTCCTCTTAAGGTACTTTTCCCATCTGAATGGTTTTGTGCAAACGGTTCCTCCACTTTAGAGAGAATAATGTGAAAATATCTGCTGAACAATCTCATCCCAGAGCTGCGTTTCTTTCTCATCCTAAACCAAAGCCCTGAATTAGTCTCCAATTACTGTCCATTGACTTGGGAAAGACTAGAAGCAATTATATTTGGGGATTAGAGAAATTAAGTCTCAAGAGACATGGAACCTTTCAGCTTTTTAATGCTGTTGATTGTGTCTTTCTGTTCTGTGTGCCATCAAAGTAATAAAATTTAAATATTTTATAAAAGTGATCTGTGACGGGTGATGGTACATAACTGATCCAGTCATTCAGTTTATCTATGATTCTGAGCACATTAAAAATAGCCACAGGGAAAGTCTTAAATGCTTCCTTCCATCCCACATTATGTATATATCATCTCCATCAGAAAGACTTTCTTGGCAATAAAGATCCTCTGTCTAGTTGGTTGTGAGCATCCTGCCTTGCTTTTCAACAAATGGCATGGGAAACTCTTCCAAGGCCAAAGCACGTGAATGAGATTTATTAATCCTGTGGCCCCTTTGTCAGCCATGACAATGCTAATAATCCATAAACCATACATCATGTCTATATCCCATGTAACAAATGCATCTCTGGGAGATGAATAATAAATCCCATGTGCACTCTGCTCCCTCCTTCTACACCGAGAACGCCCCGGGCTCGGGGCAGCTCCTTCCAGCTACCCTGGTCCCTTCTCGCTTCCCGCACTGGGATGGGGCTGGCACTGCCGCAGTCCTTGCCAGGGACGGCTCCCGTGTCAGTATTTGTCGCTGTATCTGCAGTCAGGGTAGCGGTAGGCGAAGCGGGAGTCGCAGGACCGCAGAGGTTTCAGGATCTCCGCCAGCTCCGCCATGGCCTCGTTGGCACCGCGGTCGTCGCCGAGGCCGTGGGCGCAGCGCTGCAGGGAAGCGTCGATCTCCTCCTGCACGGGGGGCAGGAATTTCCCCGTCAGGAGCTTCGGCAGAAGCTCTTGACACACCATGACGAGGCTGTGCTTCTCCCTGATGGAGTCACAGGACACGAATGCAGACTGGCAGTGCACGGTCAGGCAGCTGAATATATCTTTATACTCCTGCTGGCCATCGATCAGCTGGCTCCCTGCTGGGGACAATTAAACCGCCTGTTAGAAACACAGTGGTGAGCTCCTGGACAGTCACAGATAGCGGGACCTCTGTGTAAACACGGGGTTTGTTACTACCTAAAGGATGTGACCACTCTTAACCACAAATTACTCAGTGCTGTAGCTGTGTATGAGCCAATTTTCTCACTCCTGAAATATGTATATTTTTCTGAATGACAGAGCTCTGCAGAGCTGCCTGTCAGAGGAACTGGAGACGAGTCTGTCAAGTCAAGCTGATGCAGAAAAAAAAATGAGAACTGGAGTACAAACCTAAAATGTGGAGTTCCTACAAAAAACTACCACAAACAGCCAGACCTGTAATTTTTTCCATGTTAACCAAAATCATTGCATTGCAACAACAGCTCATCTAGCTGGAGTCAAGTTAATAGTCATAGCTGTTGGGAGAAGAAAAGGAAACCCAGTGGAAAATTTTCTGACAGCTGCTTCTGAATATTTGAGACCTGCTCAGCTGAATGTGTGAGCTGAGAAGGGGCCTTTTGAAAACGTGAATATTCAAAATGAAGCTGTTAAATTATTGGAGGAATCATCTTTGACTAGCTCTACTTCTAGGGGTAGATCAATGTAACCTGCGAAAATTGAATAGTAACCCTTGATTTTATGTAAAAGTGACAAAAAGGGGGTTTTGTTACTACTGTTATAATAATAACCATTATTAGTCAATGTGATAAATGCACGTAAACAGGGTCCAATTTGACCCAATACTTAAACCAAATGAAATTATGAAATTTCTGCTTGCAAATATTGACGTTTGCATGGCAAAAGTTTTAAAAGGAAGGCTTCAAATGAGAGCATTCAGCACACTGTGCCCACTGAAAGCTGCTGCCAGCTACAGAGCGGTCACCAAACCACTGAGTGCACAAACAAAATACCCATCGCCCTCCCAACTCAGAGCCCAGATGGCAGGAGCTACTGATGATAAACCTCTCCAGGATCTTTCCATTATTTAATTTAGTAAGTGGTGTTTGGTTAATTAAAAAAAAAAAAAAAAAGCAGCAGTAGAGCCAAGGGTAGAAGGGGAAAGATTTGTTTGCCCTGCCTCCTGATCCCTCCCGTGACAGATGCGCAGCCACGGAGCCCGCTGAGTACCTTCCTCCCTGTCGATGATGCCCAGCGTGCTGGCATCCCGGATGAACAGATGCCCGTTGCTGAACACGCCGAAGGTGCCAGCGTCCACGTGGGTGAAGTAGAAGAAGTAGTTGAGGTCGTTGGTGGCCATGGAGCGCAGCACGGCGAGGAGCTGCAGGGCCAGGTCTGCGGCCACCTCGGGGGCCGCGCCGTAGAAGTCGCGCAGGGGCCGGGTGCTGGCGCTGACCACCAGGCGCCCGCAGGAGCCCAGGTACCGCGGGAAGGGCCAGCCCTCCACGTCGGGGAAGATCTGCGGGGGACAACAGGAATGGGGAGATTACCCCTGCCCTCTGCCGTGCACCCACCTCCCTCCCAGAGTGCCCTCCCTGGCTCCAAGCAGCAGGGTTGTGTTTTGGTTTCTAAGTCAGCCCGCAACCCTTCCTCGCCCCATCCAGCCCTAGCAGCTGGGAAAGGCACTTACTACCCCATCCTGGAGGAGTTATGATGCTTTTTTTTTTTCTTTTGGTCCTTTTTTTTTTGTAATGGAGGAAGAATCTGGTATTTCGAGACTTACTCTGTAAGAGAGACTAACTGGAAAGTCCAAGATAATAATAGTTTTCAGATTCATGAACATTTTAGCCACAGAACAGCTAATTTTAGGTGTCTTTGATGGGTCCCTCATGAGCACTGAACAGATGAAGTCACAGCTTGGAGTCGAGGTGGGGCTAAAGTAGGTTTTGCTAATTGGTGAGAACTGCCAGGCTCTTTTGCAAGAGATTTGCACTCTCAGGGGCAGAAGTAGGGGGTGTTTCCTCAAGTGGAGACACCTGGGCTGGGCTCCCTGCATCCCTGCAGCTCGTGCCAGCAGCGCAGTTATCCCAGGTGGAAACCAAACTCTGTGACTGCTGAGCTGTGCCAGCACAAAGCTTTCTGTCATTTGCGTTAAAACTCATCTGTGGCCCCAGCACCTCAGATCCTGCCAAGGCATTGTGAACTCATCCAGTTTCATGTTTAAGGTTGCTTCTCCCTTCTGCTGTGAAGACATTTTGGGCAACCATGTGAAATCTAGCTATTTCTCTTTGGCATATTTTTCTCACCTCTTCACATTGCATTGCCATGTCTTCAGAGTGCTAAGGGCCACAGCTTCGTGTCCCAGTGACCCATAACTGGGGTGGCTGAATGACCCCCCAGGAGCCTCCCAGAGCACGAGCACCATTCCCCATCCCTGGGACCATGCAGAGCCCAGTGAGCTGCTGGGCGCAGCGGTGGCCTGGGGCTAGAGATGGATGATGCTGCCACTACCTCTTTTCTTCGTAGGATCATGAAGGGTTGCAAGAAACAGCAACGAGGAATAAGGTGGAGTGGAGAAAGGTGAGGATTCTCCCTTGGAAACATAAGGAAAGAGAGGAGCTGCATGCCAGGCAGGCCAGAAGGGATCCAGCGGAGGGGCGTGAGGCCTCCCAGATCACCGCCTTCAAACCCAGAGTTTTGAAACCCAGAGCTAGTTACCAGTGGCAGGCAAATGGAAAGCACAGCACTGGCACGTGGAGCATGGGAAATCATGCTCTTTCTCTTTGAGAAACAGGCTGTGATTTTATGTAATGCATTAGCAATGCAAACTTAACACTCCGAAATACTGGGGATGTGTAAAACCCTGGCTTTCACAGTGCTCTAGTGGAATAACCCACCTGGGGTTCCCTGTCTCTCCCCAGCTTCACAGACTGATGCAGGGAGCACCTCATGAGTCTGCCTGGCTTCAGCCACCCAACCCCATAGAAGAAACACGCTTTTTGAAGGCCAGGGAGCTGACAAAGGCCAGGGCTGGGACTCCCCTGCACCTGGGGCTGGCGCACATCTCGTGCAAGGGTTTGCTTGTGAGGGGTCGTGGGGTGGTGTTTCCAGCTGGGGCAGGGCGGCACGCACCTGTAAGAGGATGGGGTGTGAGTTCACTGCCAGGGTGTAGAGCAGGCGCAGCTTGTCCCGGTCCGTGAGGTGATCCATGTAGATGCTGCCGGCGTCTGGCACCTCCGCGTAGCGCCGCACGATCCTGTCCAGGAGGCGCTGGGATGGGCAGCGCAGCATTGGGCTAGACAGGCCCTGTGACAGGGGAAAACCCAGCAAGGATGTCTAATTCCAGCCTGAGGTGTTGCAATGTGCTTGGATCATGCTGGGGGCACAGGCACCGCTGTGCTCTGCCCACCGTGCCTCTGCCGGCTGCGGCACAGCTCCGAAGGATATGGGCACACAGGGCATCTCACCCTTCCTAGGAAAAGACCCACGCCATCCAAAAATGCCATTTCCCACCTCAGGTTTCAAGCACGGCCCCCATTCATGGGCACTGCAGACCTCGTATTCCCCCAACTGCACAGCTCCGCGTCTCTCCACACCGCAGGGCTCTTCCCTCTGCCTGAGTTTCCAGCCCTGGCATTCCTGGTGGAGGCCCTCCAGTTGTTAGGACAGTGAGTCACTTCCCTCATTAAATAATCTTCGGATCACTTCATTATTTGTTTAACCTGAGAGCAGCTTTCTTGGAAATACTATTTGCTAAGGTCGGTAAACATGCTTTAAAAATGTAAATAAACATTGTGTGTGAGTATAAGCACAGGATATGTTCTCTCTCTGATAAATTCATGCATTAACTATCAAAACCAAATAGCCTGTGTGTATTTTTTGTAAATACCAGCAACAAATAGAGAACCATTGGACTAATGGAATCAATTATTACTGTATTTCACCGTTCCGATTTGGAGGTTTGGCTTGTAAAATTGCATGAGCGATCTATGGCTGGGCTAAATGGCATAGAAATTTATACCTTCATAGTCAAAAATGGCCTTTTTTAATTTTTCAGTTAGTCTTCCTTAATAGCCAAGGAGAGTGTATGTATGGAGGGTTGCCCACAGTGGCACAGAAGCACTGCCCTGCTATGCCTCTGCTGGGGAAGGGAATCAGGTTTTTTTTAAGCCTCTTTATTAAAATTATCCCAGTAACCAAATTTACTCTTTTGGGTTTTGTTTATAATTTGATGGCTGGGAGATGTGCTTCAGAGGAAAGGGCAGTGGAGCTCACGTTGCTGCCTGCCATGCTTCATGCTGAGAGCAAAGATGTGACGCAGCATCTCCCCAGGTCATTTGGTAACTCTGAGGTAGGTCCCTCTCAGCCCCTCCTGTGCGAGCTGTTCATCTGGCATAAAACACCGAATTACCCAGCCACGACAAAGAAATAAAGAAACATGGAAAAGAGGAGTATGACAGTTGGAGGAAAGTGGGGAGTGGATGTCCCATGTCTCCTCCTCTGCATCCCTGTTGGCCTCAGTGAGACTCCAACCACTTCTTCCTTGGCCATCAGTTGCACAAAACAAGCTCAAAATACCAAAAGCTGGTCAACACTACCTGAGAAACTCAACCACAACTGAAGTGTTGTTTCATGAAAACTGAAAAACCTTTCTTCCCAAAAAGAATAAAACATTTATCAAAAATAATTCCACTCAGTTCCTATTGCGAGTCTTCATACACTCCTCTCTTCTGGTGTAGCCTTATCAGGAAAATATTTTCTCAATTAATTGCCTGAAACCATAGAAGGGGTGCAGGGGGAGGGATGGCTGTGGATTTCTGTCTTGCAGCACTTGCAGGAACATTGTGGCTGACTCTGTCACTTTGCCTTTGGAGGAGAAGTGATGAAAAATGAGCAGAACAGGGCCCTATTAAGTAAGAGATAAACGGTGGAGAAAGTCTCTTGCAGCTCAGCGCGTATGCAAATATTTGCAGCCAAAGTTAGAAAGCTTTGCTGCTTCCAGGAGGCTGCAGTGCAAAAGCTGAGACCCTGAAGAGTACACAGTAGGAACATAAATCACAGAGGCAGAGAAGGCATGCACGGTGTAATTAGGGTTTTTCTGAGGTCAGAGCTCATCCTCTTAACACAGACGTGGGCACGCGCTGCCCGAGGTGCTCATGGCTTCTGGTTCCCTGAGGAACTGTTTCAGGCACATCAGCGGAGGTGTGGGAGCAGAGGAGCAGGGCTGGGTGCCGACACCTTTGCATCAAACATTGGTGCAGCATCCTACAGTTTAATGAAGCCCTGACCCACAAAAACTGGGCAGTGGGGCCTTTTGATTTCGGCAGAGACAGTCATCAGCAGAAAGCTCAGCACCTGCTTGATTGTTTCAGTGGAGAGGGGTCTCACCTTCCTGCAGACTGATGGAAACATCTCTACAGCAAACAGGAGCTGCAGTTGTAAAACTGTCAGACAAAAACTGTCAATGGAAGAAAAATGTGAAGAACACATACTTGAAACACCGGAGATACAGATTTATCTGAGAATATCTTAAGTCCTTTGCAGTGACTTATCACCCCAGAGAATAAGACCTGACAGACAGCCTGACGTATTGTTTGTGATTGATATGGAAAGCTTCTTATTTACTTTGATTAAATACCCACATTTCTATACCTGATAGTGAGTAGTTCCTGCAAAGCCTACAAAATCAGCTATGATTTTTTAACCCCTACTATGGAGTACATGGTGCATTTTAAGCTCCATGGGTTCATACATATGCATACATAGTGCAGACACACCCAGAATTCACCTGGATGTAAGGACAACTTGCAGAAGACAACTTCTCGCTCTCTTTTCTCTTCATTCAGCCCAAGGAGGGATGGCCCCAACCAGGAGCACGGCTGCCTCCTGCCCCATGAGCCATACCTGGGTCCAGCTTCACCAAACTACCAGGTTTAGGGTGCGCTCCAGGAGGAAACACTTGGGTGAAGGTGTCAAAGTACCTACAGCTCCTGGCCATGTGAATCCAAGGGCTTCCTTAACTCCCAAAAGAAAAAAAGTAAGGATGCCCTGAGAAACTCATCCCCACTGCCAGCAGGTTTATGGAAGTCTCTGATGATGAGGTACTGGGTCAAAGAGGTGGCAGGTCTGAGAGGAGGTTCCAGGAGCCCCAGAGTGCCCATCCTTCCCTCGGATGGACAGTTGGACAGGTGAGTGAGCTGCTGCCCATGTGCAGCAAGCAGAGATGTGGACCGGACTCACAGGCCAAATAACCAGGGTGCTGGTGCATCTGCTGTGGGCAGGATGAGGTGCTGGTCAGCAGTTGCTGGTCAGCAGTTGCCGGTCAGTAGTTGCAAACAGTCCATCCTAGAGAGAGGGGCTGCAAATGCTGGATTTTCACCTTGGTACTGCTTTCCTCTGTCTGGCTTCAGCATTTTCCAGGCTGTGCTTTGTAGACAGGGCTGTAAAATTGCCCTGTGGGGGATCTGTGCTGAAACCAACCTGCTTTGTTGCCCTCCAGCAGGAAAGCACCCAGCGTGGTTTGAGGTGATGAGCTCCTGGGTGAAGCAGCGGGCTGCCGTGCAGGCTGAGCCCCAGCTAAATCCTGCTCATCTCTGAGGCAGGCTGGATTTTAAGACTGAAGACTTTGCTGCATCCAATAAAGATTTTCATTGTGGCGGGTGAAATAATTGCTGTGGCAGGCGGCTCAGCCGGTGGCTGGGTCAGGCAGGGCAGGCGGCGTAAAGTGGAAAAACATTACTTCATGGTCTGTCATTTTGACTCAAGCACGTTGTGGTTTGTCATAATGCTCTGTCTATCAGACAAAATTACCTGGGCCCATTAGCTTTCCCCAGAGCTGCTATAGAGGATAAACTGCAGGGAAGGGAGAACGAGCACTGCTGTGTGACTGCAGCTCTGTGAAGCAGGGTGGGCATCGTGTCAGGCATTGAGAGAGGAGTGCTGTTAACACCTCTGAAAAGAGGGAGAGCAGGAAAATAGAACCAAAAGAGCAGTGTTTCAGGTAAGTATTCGCAGTGACATATGGTACCCCCAAGAACCCCTCTCCAGTGGCTCGTGCTGGGTTACCAACATGTGCCTGCCCAGCAAACACTGCAGAGGGGCAGCGGTGCTGGGCTGGGTGCAGGCAGAGGTGCTGGTGTTCATTGAGGGGAGGGCAGGTGGGATGGCCAGCCAGGAAGGGGGTCCCCATCTCTGTGGGGCTGGATGGACAGGGGAGGTCACACTGTAACCTGTGGTGGCCCACACAGCGGGGCTGGGAGGGGGTCTCTCACACAGACTCACACACACAGTGTGACTGAAATGTTGTTGCCACTGGCTGTGTTTCAATTAAGATTACTGTGAGACCAGAAGCCATTTTGCAGAGCACATGCCTGGTCTTAAAAAGTGATCGCTGCTGAAATTTGGTGGTGGGGAAGTAGGTCCCAGGGTCTCTGGATCACTATGTTTCTCTGTCGATTCAAATCTATATGCTGTTAGAAGGCATTTAAATTCCAATTTTTTTTTTCTCTGATTGATTTACAGAACCAAAGGACCATGAAAATATGAGCAGAGCAATGCTGAGGCTGATGTGCAAAGGTCTGGGCCTCCCTGCAGCCTTGCATGCCCTTTCCAACTAAAGTGCTGCAGGGGTTGATGAAATGTCCCAGGGAGTTTGTCGCTGGGCACATCCCCCCAGGCTGGCCCTGAGCTCACTTCAGAGGTGCCCTGGAGCTGGCACCAGCTCAGCTTCCCACTGCTGCTGCTCAGGGAAATTCAAGCTCCTGGGAGAAACTGGATAGGTGCAAAGCCAGGGTGCCCCAGGCAGGGCCTGTGCGTGGTGCTGTGTGTGCACATGTGCATCCATATATGTGTGTGTGCCTGTGTGTGCAACCCGGCCAGCTCAGCTGGCATTTCAGACTCCGAGAGGATGGGGTAGGGAAAACTGTAGCACATGAAGATCCTTTTAAGGAGAAGGATTTGGGCTCAGCTGATGATTTAGCTTTGCGGCAGGTCTGAAATACCACAGAGCCACATTTCTCCAGTTACTTTTTCACCCAGCTCAGCAAATGGAAGTTTTAAGCTCTCGATTCCTCCCCTTTCCTTCAGCACTGCTGGGGGGGCAGCACAGTTTGGCACAAAAACCTGGGACACTCCAGCAAGGCTGGAGGACCTGGCAGCCCAGCTTGCCCTCGTGCAGGCCCTTGCAGTGCTGCCTGGGGGGACAGTGGTGGCCAGCAGGAGCCTGGGCAGCTGCTGCCTGCCAGCCTAAGGAGTTGTCCCGGCCCACAAGCTCAGGTGAGGGATGCTCTGAGCGGAAGTGATACACTGTCCCCTCTCCCTAGTTCCTCTCCCGAGGTTACTAGACGAAGTACAGTGTAGTTTTGCTACAAAAAGCTTTTCCCTGTCAGGCATGTGCCACCCAAGAGGGTTCTGTCTTCAGGGTGACCTGCCGTGCTGGACTGTCAGTGATTTGGGTGAGTCCTTTTTGGTGCAGTCCAGGCATAACCCCAGTGGATCCCTCACTCTCTCCACAGGTGTGCTGCTCCACAGGGTAACAGAAGAGGAAGAACTAAAGCAGCATAGCTTGAGCACTCACCAAAGCCGAGTAGATGCAGCAAGCAGCTGCCTTTATAGAAAAATAAATGAAGCCTCTTTTTCACAGTCACTTCTCTCGTGGGAGGGGAAGAAGTACTGGAGTAATCTTCCTTTGCCTCTCAGGGTCTTGTTCAGTGTATATCCAACCCTCACCCTGGCCGCTGCCCCTTTCCAGTGGTTATTGCAATGTTTTGCTGTTGTTTGGGTGGAGTGAGGGGGATGCCCTGTGCTGTAGCTGCCCGTCTACCTGGTGGTGGTAACCCACACTCACCGTGCTCCTGTCCTGGCTTCACCTGTGACACCCCAGGACTGTGGCAGAAAGGGCAGTGTGCTTCTTTGTGCCTGAGGTCATTTGCTATGGATGGCAGGAGAATGAGTAATTGAGGCTTTGGCTCTGACTGCCCATGCCCCTCGTCCTGCCAGCCACAAGCGAGAGAGACCCACACTGACTTGGCCCCTGGCCCAAAGCAAAATCACTTTCAAGGCATTGGCTGCCCTTTTGGGTACAACTTTATGATCAAAAAAACCCCAAAACCCCACAATGCTGAGACATGATGGAAAACTAGAAAAAAAAAAAATGGCAGCAATCTCTCCACTGGAGCTGTTACCACATTTGTGTGCTCAGCCTGTTGTTATCCCTGTGCCTGAAGCCACTGTGTGCCAGGAGTTTCCACAGGACTTCAGCTTCAACCTGCACAAGGAGCCAGGAGCTGGTGCTCTCCTCGCTGGGGCCAAGCCCATCCCAGCCCTGGACAGGCTCTGCCATGGCATTACCTGTGGCTGGGAGGGCTTGGCCTGCAACCGTGGCACTTTTCTTCCTATCAGGGCATCATTTTGCCTCTCCCCTTTGGCACGTGGGCTTGGCTGGGGGCACACAGGGCTGCCCCATCTCCACCGACCGGGCAGGAGGACGAGTGCCCGCCACCACCCAATCTCACCCTCCAACCAGCAAGTTGCAACCATATCCCCACCAGACCCTTTTCACCCCCCCTAAACCACATGGGACTCGCTCTGCCCCTGCTCCCCCAGCTGTGGTGGGGCACCAGAGCCTCAGGACACAGACCTGGACCAGGTCAGGGGTGAGGCGCTTGGCCCGCAGCCACTTCTGGAAGCGCTGGGTGCGGCGCAGGGCGCGCTCCAGGCTGCAGGTCTTGGTCTTGAGCAGGGAGGTGCAGATGCGCTTGTCCGCTCGGTCATGCTGGTACTTGGAGGTCAGCCGGGTGATGTCCACCAGCCGCCAGCTCTTGGCATCGTCGGTGTAGTTGCCCGAGTAGCTGAGCAGGGAGCTGGGGGGCAGCTTTAAATGAGAAGAAAGCCAGGTGTCAAACCTGCCAAACCAAAACGAGAGCCCCACAGAGAGCGGGTTAAAAGCCACACGGACACCCGCACAGCACCCGCCCCGCCGAGCTTCTCCAGGCCAGCCCCAGCCGAGCGACCCCAGCTGGGTGGCCCCAGGCACCGGGGTGAGGTGAGCAGGCTGAAACCATCAGCTAAGGAAATGTGCTTTGGTAAAAAAGTCCTTCGCTTCCCACTTAAACCATCCCGTGTCATGAACGGTGCCATAGGGCGAGGGGTGAAACACCCAAATGAGCTCTTTTGGGTGGAGGGAGGGAGGAAAGAGAGAGGGTTACAGGGTTTTGGTTCATGAAGAATTCCTGGTGTTTTTAAATTTTGCTATTTCTAGAGAAGGGGTCCCAAGAAAGGAATACTTGACACTTTAAAGGACCCTCCTGATATTAAAACTTCCTGACAACAAAGGTATTTGGGAATATCAAAACAACCTCTTGTGTTGAGGTGGTGGCTTTAGTCAGTGCAGGGGTCTACATGTCTCCCCCAACATCCCTGACTGTATTTCAGCAGCCGGGATGAGTGACCTCCCCGACAGCAGCAGAGTTTGGAGTGTGATGGGGGGACAGGGTGTGTGTGCCCTGGGTGTGCAGCACCTCTGTAGCCATGGAGATCTTGCACTGATTTGCTCCCCCTACACAGGCACAGGAGAGGAGCATATGGGCTGGGTAATTAGGTAATTTTTTTTTGTTTCAGCAGCCCCCTCAGCCCTACCCACACGCGCGTCGCACATGCCGGAGCTGAGGAGCGCGGTGCCTGTTCCGGGAGGGTGTCTGTAACCTGCTCTTGGAAAACGGCCCAGCTCTGACCTTTGGTTTGGCCAGCGTCCTGCCCTCGCTGCCTCTGAACCCTCCTGCCCTGAGCTCCGTGCCCAAGTGCATAGGAAAGCACGTCCTAATTTAATCTCACCGTAAATTAAAGCCGGTAGCTCAGAAGTGAAACAGGAGAGGCAAGAGGTTCCCTGCAGGATTAGCCTACCTGGAGTTTCAGACATTTTACAAGACATTAACCGGTCTGAAAGCTGAAGCTGGTCTTTCCTTTCAAATTCCATTTGGGAAATTGGCACAGAGAAATTTGGGGAGGATTAATTTTCTATGATTTCAGGCAAATAACTGACTCAGTGACATGAGCCACCATCTGCAATCAGAGACTGATCAGATGATCCCTCCTGAAGGCAGCACCTCACTCCCTTCCCCACCACAGACCCTGTGCAGCTGAGCTCTGGGGCAGGCACGGGTGCCCAGGACACAGGAAACCCTGGTGCTTCCCCTGCTTTGGATTTCAACTCTTGCCATGTGCCCCCTTCCAAAAATTTCCCATGGAGGCTAACCAGAAGTGGGGGAGCCTTGTGTGAACAGGTTGGTGGATTCCAGCATTTCAGTTGTTTGGGCATTTTGCCCTATAAAAAAATTGAAGATTCCCTACAATTAAGGCACCTGACGTGATAATAAACACTTTGTTTGGGTTTTTTGTTTTGGTGGTTTGTTTTCTTTTTTTTTTTGGTCTGGTTTTGAGCTAGGATTAAAGAAAAGAGAATAATCGCTGTGCCTCACTGTGATTGTTGTGCATCAGGACCCCTCCCAGTGCCTAATCTGCAAAGCAGGCACAGCATGCCAGGCACGTACTGGGAAGAGATGGCTCTGGGCTGGGTTTCTCTTTCTTTCTTTTTTTCTTTTTTTTCAAGTTAAACACAAATATGCCTCGTGACTTGACTCAAGCTTGTGCGTGCAAGGGAGCTCACATCAGGCAGAGAGCAGGAAAGTGCCGCCTCCCGCATGCAAGCAGCACGTGGATGTGTGAAATCCAGGGCTGAGCGTTAATTTGAGGCTGGATGGAGTGATTCCCTCTGCAGAGCTCTGGGGGGGAGAGCCACACTGGCCTGGGAACCCGGCATGGGCTGCAGCAAGTCTGTATTTGGCATCATTTCTGGGCAGCACAGCGCTGGCCTGGCACACTTGCTGGATACTTTCAAGATTCATCATCAAGTTGTGCTGTGACAACTCCCTCTCATACGGAGCTTTTTAGCTAAGGGCCTGCAAATTCTCTAAGAGCTTCAGTAAGAGCTATCTGAATAAGTGAGTCACAGAAAACAGATTTTAGATCAACCCAGAACTAAATGCTGAAGAAATCCAAACTTGTTTTTCTTTTCTTTTTTCCTGAATGAAATGAAGTATTTTGTTTCAGCCAAAATAATTTCGCTTTCATTTGGAATTTCACATTTTTTAAAAAAATTAAGTAAGCTAAGTCTTAAAACAAAAAAAATAAAGGAATACCCTATAAACCCGCATCAAATGAAAGCATTCCATCTTTTTCAGTCTTCTTTCCCATAATTTTTGGACAAAGTTCAGCATTGGCACAAGTCTTTGAATAGTTTTGGTCAGCTCAGTTCTGCAGTGTTTTGAAAATCTAATATTTTACAAAAACTTTCACTGCACTCTGCTCTCAGTACAGTTGGTAGGCAGGCTTGGAATTCTCATTTACAGATGGATAAAGTTGGGCAAAGATAAGGGAAGTATAGAACATTAGAGCACAAGATGAGTCACCAGCCGTTCTGGGAACAAAACCCACATCTTCTCACTGTGAATGCATGTCAGAGCTCCCAGAAATGACAGAGAATTAATGAAGCATGTTCTAATGTGAATTAACACAGAAAAGCCCAAGTGCCATGCACCTTTATGAACATATGAAAAGGTACATGCGGGTGGATCGAGCGTAAGCACCACTGAAATTTCTCTAGTTTAACCTCTCACTTGCCAAAAAAAATCCCAGTTTTTCAAGAAATCAAGTGGGAGAACAAGTTTTACCCATGCAAAAGAAAGCCTGAAGCTGAGTGACTGCTCAGAACATTTTTAAGTTCCCCTTCCTGAAGCGCTTCGAGCAGAGCTGCACGTTATCACTTATTTGTGGGAAGCTGACTGCGGGCTGGTGGGAGAGAAAAAGAAGTGTCTGGCTTAGGGAGCCCCTCTGTCCCCCCTGAGGCAGAAGCATTGTGCTCCCACATGTCTGTGGCTCTGCACTGCTGGACCCCAGTGGGACCCTCAGCACCCCCGTTCCCGCTGTTCCCTGGAGGAAAGCCAGCGCGGGGCCCTCCTGCCTTGGCTCACGTAGCACCTCTCTCCCACAGCCCGGTGCACTGTGCAGCTGGAACCCCACAGCCAGAGGCAGTTCTGCTATTTTTGGCAGGCCTGAGGGAACCTGCATGGCCCCAGCCTCCCCACTGGCCAAGTGGGAGTAACCAAAAGGGAGCTGCTTTGTACCTGGCAGCTGGTCCCTAAAGACCCTGCACAGGTGAGTGGCAAAGGGGCCGCAGCAGGTTGGGGCAGGGGGCAGGAGCCAGCTGCGGTGCCATCCTGCTGCAGGGAATAAAATGCAGAGTAGACCCTACCCTGAATGCACCCCTGGCCCATGCAGACCCATGCCAGTCCATCAGCCAGCATGAGCAGGCCGATTGCAAATCCATGCTGCATTTTGGGACAGGAGCCCAGGCCAGGCTGGGAGAAACCCAGCACTCAGCCCTGTGCACCTCGCTTACTGCTGGCTCTGGCACTGTGGAGGTGGACAGCCAAAGGGCAAAGTGACAGGGACTGGGACCCCTGTGTGCAGCAGTGAGGAGTGCTCTGGCTCAGCAGAGCCACAAGCTGCCTTTTTCCAGCAGCAGGGGAAGGATGGATGTCTGGTATTACAAGCCCATCCCAGACAAACCATTATGGTTTTACTATGCTACGTTTTATAGGATGGTTTAAGATAAAAATGGTGATTTGTCTAATACTATACTACTTACATTATAGCATTAAAAATACAATTTTACTATAATAATTTCTTCTCCCCCAGGCTTTTATATCTATAAAAGAAAGTGCATATGGCTCTATAAATCATATCAGACCCAATAAACCCTTCCTCTGCCAAGCACTGCCTTTAACTTTCTCCTCAAATACAACAACATTTTCCCTGCTGTCATCAGATACACTCTGCTTTTGAACCTAAAAATGACTGGATCTGTCCGATGACCACTTGGACGGTGTGTGTCTCATCAACAACGAGGCAGATGCAATTTCTGCCTTCAAGTTCTCACACAAATCTCCCCAAAATGTACCAGTAATTTAGCTGCGTGCTATTTTCAAGCGTGTGGGTAACCTCATGTGCAGAAGTCCTCATGCCTCAGGCAGGTTTAGATCCCTTTTGATCTTAGTTAAAACACATGTGAAATTCTGCACATTCATGTAGCTGCACCTGGTACAAAATATATATATAGCATGTTTATATGTTTGTAGTTAACGTACTCTACTGGGAGCGTACAAAGCTAAACCCCCTTTTGCCTTTAGTCAGATGCTCATAATAAAATATTTCCAGTAAATCTCAACAAGCTGATTTCTTCCTTCCCCCATCGCTGCCTTGAATTTTTTCAGAGCCACTCTCTTGGCAGAAATTCGTGCCTTTTACTCCTGCTTTCAAGTTATAGTTCAGGGCTGAAGTCTGATCATGTTTGAGTGGCTTTAAAAGAAAAGAGACAAATCATCAGCTTTTAGTCATTAATTAAAACACTAAGTGCTGTAATGGCAACTGGGTGCTAAGTTGCTCTTTGCATTGTTGTTCATGAAAGTACTTGGAAATTCTAACAGGCAACTTTCAAATTACTATACAGAACACTTTAAAAATTACTCTGCTGAGTTTCTGACCTTATTTCCTCTTTAAAGAACTTCTTGCATATGGATGTCCCAATGCAGGCGTTGCATTTATCAAGTCCCAGGAAAGTCCGGCCAAAACTGTAGCTGGGTTTGACGTGGGGCACAGACGGAGAAGCTGTTGCTGCTGTGGAAGAGTTACAGCCCAGAGCCAAAACCAGGAGCAGCATCAATGGATCTGCAACTCTGGAGCAAAGGCAGCATGTCCAGCGCCCCATCTACAGTAGTGGAGAGCTCTGCTTTTTGCAAGTTGTCCCTCTCTAGGATTTCGGTCTCTTTTTGATGGCTTCAGCCTGCAGTGGTGAGCCCCGAAACGCAGCAAGACACGCTGGGTGCAGGAGACACTGCTGCAGTCCCCATCCTGCCAGCTGGTCACTGGCTCTATCGGCTTCAGGTTTGGGTGGGAAAGATATGCTGTAGGGTGGGGAGAAGGAAATACATGGAGGATGCAGATAACTTGGGTTGCCATGGTTATCCTTCCTTTCCTTGTTGCAGCTGCTTTGGCCCCTGCTGACCTTCCCATCAGCCGACCTGGAAAACAGCACGAAGAAGTGCTCATCTGCTCTTGGTGCAGACAAATGAAGGATATCCTGTTGCTGGAGAAGAGGGCACGTGGGGGACACCTAGTAAAAAAATTGATTTGGAAGGAGTAGTAGCATGGCAGAAATGCACATTTTACCAGAAGCCAGACCTTTGGTGTTGCTTTACTCCTGGAGATTTGTGATGGTGCATGACTTGACTTCTCGGATGCTTCCTTGGCTCAGTTTGCCCTTCTCATAAAAGCACTGGAAAGGCTGTCAGGTGGAATCATCACTGTTCTGTTCCTTGAAAACAGCATTGTTTAGCAGAGGTTGCACCACAGTGTTTCATGCCACAGACAGCAGGATAGCCTGCAGCTTTCGAAAACTCCCAGCTGATAGAGCAGCCTGACCTCTAAGCCCCCATTTTGGGAAACGGGGTTTTCAGCAAGACTTGTGTGCTTTGGAATGTCTTTTTTTGATGGTCCTGGCACTGGAAAGAAGCTAGAGAGAGGGATGGGGGCGAACTCAGGAGAGTGTCAGAGGTTTCAAATAGACTTAGAGATTACTGCGATCACACTAAAAGCTGTTCTCGTTAGGACAAAGACTTGGAAGTTATGGAAACTGGTAGCTACCCATCCTAGCCTGGGTGCTGGGCGCAGGGCTATGCCAGGAGCTCTGGCAGGCTGCTGCTCAGGGCCAGGAAAGCACACCTTGAACGAGCAAGTGGTAGTCTGGCTGCAGGCAGCACATATTGCTGTGGTGGCACTGGGCTTTGGTCCTCCCCTGTCCCCAGCTGCTGTGTTTTCATTGACACGGGAGGCTCTCCTGGGCCATATCTGACCATGGGAACAGTGAGGAGCAGACTGAGCCTTTGGAGACTTCTTATCCCCCCAGCTGGACTAGTCCCACCATGTGGCCAAGCCATTTCCTAGCACATTTTTAATGGAAGAAAAGGGGCACTGTAGCCATCCTTTATTATCCCCTCTGGCATTTAAGCTGAGGGGACTAAGGGATGTGAGAGCCACAGGGATGTGCTTGCGCTCTGCGATTGCACCTCACTTTCTGAAGGGGCTGCTGGGTGATCCTAACAGTGCAAGGCAACTCATTAAAGCACAGATACTCATTCGTTGTGGCACTCGGGAGATGCAGGGTCTCTCCTTGGCTCCACGCCCTCGTCAGAGGTTGCTTTGCCTCCTGGTGCATTTCTATGCACAAAATGAAGATGGTGACATTTAGGGTTTGTCTAGAGAGTACAGCACAGACAGAGGAGGATAACGAGCCCTGCTGAGAGGAAAGGGGGATGTAATGAACGCTGCAGAAGCTGCAAAGCAGAGGGGCTGGGCAGTGCTAATACCCCAGCAAGTGCAGTCAGCACACGACTCTGCATTGAGCCATCATCGCATTTGGCCTAATACTCCAGTATGAAGCTCTTTGAAATATGTTGGTGGAAAGAGACAGAACCAGAGCTAAACACGAATATTAGCTATTTCCCACTTCCAGAAGTTTATCTCTGGCCTTTTCTATTGCCGGTACATTGTTCCTCTCCCGTCTGCAGGAATCAGCCCTGCCCACTGTTTCCTGCCAGTAGCTCTGCAACTTTGGCCATGCCCACATAGCTCCCTGCCCAGCTCTTCCCTGGATGGTACCAAAATTACACACCAGCAATCTGTCTTTATCATCATTACATAACATATAAACCACGTATTCTTCAGTTTCTTTACTAATTCAGTTGCCTTCCTTCTGTCTTGAATCCTCTGTTGTAATTTTGAGAGCAGACACACCCAGGCTCCCCCCTCCCAGTGCCCCAGCCTGTGCTGCCCCATGGAAAAGGGAAGGCTTCAGCCTCTGGGGCTGGTAATTGAGCCTTTCTCATGGCAAACCCCAGGCTCTGGCACAAAAACCAATACATGGGCAGCGGGGTTTCTGTGCTATTAATGATGCCTCCATGTCTGTGTTGTTCTTGCACTTTTGTGTAGTTCAGGCACATGTAAAGCAATGTTTATGTCTCCCTAGGAAGAGCACATGTAAGTGTGCTTTTGTACAGTGTATCACACCTGCACCACCTTGAAGTGTTATAAAAGTAACTTTTTATTCAAAGAACGGGAGCTCGTCCATCATACCCACCTCGAGCTTGCTGCTGGCATTTGCTTTACCCCCAGGGTCTGAGCTCCCTCCTTCCCTCAAACATTTCTGCTCAGGCTGGGCAGTCCCTGAGCACAGATGATGTGTGTAGGAAATGCTCATTCATGCTCACAGCACTGAAGAGCCAAAGCTTAAAGATGAGTAGATATACATCTGAACTAGCCCAGAGAGGCAGGCGAGAAAACACAGCTTGGTGAGTGCTGTGAGAGGGGCTGCGCTTCTGAAAGCGGCCTCTCTTTTACCGAGGTCACTCAGCGGGTAATGTCAAACCTATATTTTTTAACCTTTCCTTCTGGTGACATGGCACGGAGGTATTGTGGACAGGTGGCGAACAGCCAGGTCTACAGAAGCCTTGTAGATCTTCTCCTTGTGCCAGGATGTGGGATTTTCAGGGCATGGATCACTGTGGTGTCTGCTGGAACGAAGGGCTGTCAATAGGACCTTCACAAAACTTGTACCAAGAGACTCCTGTGCAGCGCCATTAACCACGTGACAACATGGCCCTAGCAGAAAAGCCTAGTTAGTGTCCTAAAAGTTATGATTTCTAAAAATTTCTAAAAAGGATCAATATGAATGTACTGGCCTATCACAGTCAGACCAGTTGCAGAAAAGCTTTTGGAGTGGTTTCTACCAACAGAGGTAAAAGTTTTTATCTAGCCTCTGTCCTCTGATCCTTCTTTTCCCCACATGCCATGAGAGGTGTGGAAACACACCTGGCAGCACAGCCCCACTTCTGGCCACAGCCATGTGGGCAGTGGAGTTACTGGGTCCCAAAAGCACCCAGTTCCTGCAGAGCCCAGTGGCTGTGGGTTTGGGTGGGTATGGCTGTGATCTCCAACTGCTCATCCAGGTGGGAGAGGACCTGCCCTCCCTTGCTGCTGGCTCTGGAGGAGATGAGGAGACCACAGGCTGATTTTTCCCGAGCATTCATGGGATGAAATACACCTTTTACTCAACCCTCCTCCTGGTTTCCACCCAATCCATTCCCCACTGCCTCTCTCCACCCCAGTCTATTGCCCATCTTCCCTGATCAATGCCAGCTGCCCCCAGGGATGGGTTTCATGTCAGCAGAGCCTTGCAGCCTCCCTCTCCCCATCTCATTGGTGCTGCTGGCTGGCTCACTTCAAGCAAAATGTGGTGCCAGTTCCATGCTCTGGATCTAACTGGGACACTGGAAGTGACTTTGCAGAGTAGGAGACCTTTTTAATGAGTTAAAATTAATTAAATAATTTGGGATAATCACCAGTAAGTGTTTCAAAACATCCCAGATGCAGAGGATCAGAAGGTGCAGTGCTGCTGCTCCTCAGCTGACATTGCCACCAGGGTCTTTGCTGTTATTTACCTGCACCTGCTCATGGGGATTTTGCTGCTTGGCCAACCTAAACAGCAGGTTTTGGGTGTCACATCATCTCATCTTCTTCAGCCCAGGTTTGCAAAAGAGCCTTCTCAGCAAGGATGGGGTTGCTGAGCAACAGGGTATTGCCGGGCGGGTTGCGGGAGGGCTGCATCTCACTGCCACGCACAGAAAGGAAACAATAGACAGGAAAAATCAAAGTTTTGCTGGAAGAGGAGAGGCTCCTGCTCTTCCTGAGGTCCTCAGTAATCCCTGCCTGGGTGTTGCTGCCTGCAGGGCCTGGATAAGACCTTGGCTGCCACACAGAGCAGCTTCGCAGGACAGGGTGGAAATCAGCTCAGGGTGTGGTGCAACCATGATTATTCTTAATAGTATTTTTCATTAATCATATCCAAGATAATCATTCAACTATTGCCAAATAATCAGTACAGACTTGGTATCAAACTGCTTATCACTTCAATCCCAGTTCTGGCTGGATGTGTGGATTAATAGCTAGAGCAGCTTGACACATTTTCAATTCTTTCAAAACGAAAAATGTGTCTCTTTGAATGCTACAAAACTCACAGCACTTGGGAGGATGCGATCACTTCCTTTTTCCTCTGTTTTCCTCCCGATTGCGTGATTATGAAAGAAACATCTGTTTTGAAGTGATCAGCAACAGAAAATTTTTGTTCCAGTTAGATTTTTAACAGACAACTTCTGTTACAGTCTTATTCTCCCCACCCTGTTTCTTTCCCTTTTTCATTTGCTGAAAGATGAAAGAGAAAGGAAGGAGAAAAAACTCGAGCAAACAAACCCCACTGCCCAGACTACAAATACAGACAGAAAAATGGGCCACTGAGGTGTGGATGGTGTGAAATACCACAGCTGAGTTGGCAGAGAGTGTTTGCACTTCAGTTCTCTTTGAGAAGGTTTGATGTTGTATATGTATGGATTTTTCTACATTTTTAATCAGTGAAAATACTAAAAGAAGGATACAAATTTGACTTTTTTTTTTTCTCTTACCAGGGAATAATTCCTATTGTTTGATAATCTTGGATGTAATTAATCTGAAGCATCAATAATCTAGTATATTAATTATATATAAAAATAAGTATTGTTCTGTATCTGCAGTATTTTTGGATTCTCCCTGACTCCATTCTTCTGCTGCAGGAGAGGAAACCTGTTGTTCTTTGGGAAATCTTTGCATACTGGTAGGCAGCTGGAAGAAAAAGCGGGTGAGAAGAAAAGCCTCAGGCACTGCAGCCAACAGATAAGGCCAGTTCTAGTTTGTGAGAGGCTGAAATGTCAGGACAAAAGGCCACTGAATGCTATCAGCTGCTCTGGTGTTTGCAGCATTTATGGGAGACCATGCCAAGCAGCAAAAAGTGTGGAAGAGGATCATGGATTTTGGTGCATCAGTATCCACAGACAGAAAATGAGATGCAGGAATCTCGAGCCTAAGGGAAAATGACAGTGAAAAGAAAATTGGCTGCACACCAGAACGGGGTGTGCTGGTCACTCCCTGCACAAAGCACGAGGGAAAGAGGGGAGGGCTTGGGAAGGGAGCAAAGCTCCTCCTCAAGGAGCAGCTGTCCTTGGTGGTGACTTTGCGTGGGCTCCTTGACCACTGGTACAACCAAGCAGCTCCTTAGGTCCAGTCCAAATCCACGTGACTGCAACTGCAACACCAGCACCTGCGTTGTGATTTTTTTTTTTTTTAAATGATATTGCAACAAAGAAACAAAGCATCCCTTCCTAGGCAAAATAAATAAATAAATAAATATCTCTTCCTATAGAAAACCAGAAATATTTTCATGTCGTACAGTTTTTCAGAGGGGAAAGACCTACCTACAATATTTTTCTTGGATGTGTGCTATTTGTTCAGCATCTCAGCAGTTAAAAGGATTAAAAATAATGCAGACTTTTTGGTGTCATTCAGATTTTGGGTCATCTTCCTCTGCAAGACAGAAGCAGGACAAAACATGGTCTTCTAAAATAAAAATGGTGTGGCAGGGAGACCCTTTTGGAATAGGTTGGCCAAGGAACCAGAGCTGTTAAAAAACCAGCCTGCTTTCCAAGACCAAAGTGAAACACTTTTAAAATATGGGTATGAAAAGACTCCTTCTGAATTAGTTATCTGGTAAATGAAAAATCTTTAAGAAAACATGCCCCAAAAGGATAAAACACGACAGATATTTGATCCTGTCAAATATGGCAGACTGCTAAGCCATAAATTTGTCAAACCACAACTTTCTTTCTAGATACCCATTGTTTGGCCCCATTTGTTTTCTGTCCATCAGACTGGAATCTCTCTTTTAATCAGCTGTATCATTCCAGCTGTCTGGATGGAAGGAAAAATAGTTTGGGAGAAAGATGTGGAGAGTGCTTTGAGTAACCTTGGGAATGGTTTTGACCGATACCCAGTGCTAGGACTGGGGAATTTCAGTATGAATTTTAACAGTACAAGTGCACTTTAGGCAGTGACCTTTATTTTTCCCACATACCAAAGGGAATATGTGCCCTGTGGTCTTGAATGTTTTTGTAAGAGTGCAACTGACATTTGCAGGTGAGAATTTTCCATATCATGAACAATTTTTGATATTCAGGCATCAATTCCTGTTGAGGTGGGATCAGAGCTGGTACAGACCAGGTTCTGCTGTGTCCAGTGCAAATATGAAGAGGTTCTTATGAACTGGCAAGTATATTAATTGGAAGAAAAAAAGAATAAAGACATGAAAAGTATTGATTTTCTTTGTATTTATTTTTTCATCTCTCTTAAAAGCTTGGCTTCTATTCTCTTCTGGCTATAAATATGGTGTTTTAATGTTTTGGTAACTAGATGTGTGACCTAGGCCACTTCCATTCTCTTTAGCCATTTTCTCCCACCAGCCTCCTCCTTGCATTTTAGAAGAAATGACAATCAATTGCAGGACAGTCCTCAAAAGCCCCCCAGGTCTAAGCAGATTTACTATCTGGAAAACCTTTTCTACATGTAAGCAGTGGTCCAGCAGTGTGAAACAGCAGAGCATAGACATAAATTATATTTGTTTTGGCTTTTGGAGGACTCAGGTAGATGATTCAATGCTTTATTACACTGGGTTTTGCTTGTCTGGATCCAGATTTTTTAGGATAGGCACCAAAATCCCTGCTAACGAAGCAGGGTAAGTGAATCAATTCCTTAAACATGACTTAATCTCAGATGAGGTTCAGTCGTGAACTGAAAGAAAACCTGCATATCTCATGCTCCGTGGTCAATCCCAGCCTGCCCAAACTCTGCAACACAGCCTGTAATGCTTTGGCTCCTCATTAAATTTCGTGTGTTCCCAGCACCTCCAAAAGCTTGTGGCATGTGCTCTATGTGCTCTAGCACACTGCCAGATCAGGAGGGGGAAAAAATGAAAGAGAAAAAAAAAAAAAGCGATGCCAAAATCTGAGTTCCAATGGGTTTTCAGCCAAAAAGGAGACCATACATAGCTTCGGAGGAGAAATATTCTAGAAAACACCTAGAAAGCCATATGCAAGAAGTGTCATTTCTTTTCATCAAATTGCTTCCCTCCATTGCCACTTTATTGCTTCTGCCTTTAACCTCCACAGGGGACAATCGTGCATGTCACCCTCCCTTACATCACATACTTCTTTTTCTTTAGCACTCTCGAAGTAAATTTGAGATTACTTTGAAGATTCGTGTTAGGAAATGAAGTGCACACACACACTCACATGCAAACACCTGCACAGACCCACGAAGGCATCTGTGCTGCTCTTTCTTGCATTTCCAGTGACTTTGTGTCTGCGTTTCTGGCAACAAATTAATCTGGACATGGAAAATCAAGAAAGGGTTAATTAAAAAAAAAAAAGCAAACTTTGCCTTGTTTTCACTGATTTTGCATCAGTTTCCATGGAAATGGAAGTAGAACAAGCCAAGAGCAGTGGTGTAGCCAACTTCAGCTGCTGGCTTCTAGTTCTTGCTCCTGTTTCCATGGAAATAGATGCCAAATCAGCAAAAAATAAGGTAACTTGTTTTAAGATAGTAGAGTTTTAAAGGCTTGTCCTTATTTAACCTCAATCAGGAAGATAGCTGGTGAGGGGAGGCAGCCAGCAACTCAATGAAAACTTTCAGAGGCTCTTTCAGCAGCTGACTGCTTGTTGAACTCTGTAGAGAGTGAATTCACAGGGCAGCCACTGATCTTCAGAAACATTCTGCAGCTTTCCTGCACGTTGTAAATAAAATACATTTTCCTCTTGGCATGGACAGTCACAGCAATCTGTGGGAGCCCAAGCTAACATCTCTTTGCAATGCAACCACGCAAGTGCCTCCTTAGGCTGGCTTTGCCTCCCAGAGTCCAGAAAGAGATGTGCTTTTCCCAGCTGCAATATGCAAACTACTCCCATTCCAAATGCAAAAAATCGTGTCTCAGCCTATGGAGAGAGAAGCAAAGGAGCGTTAGCTGGGGGAATTCCTGACAGTGTTTTACAACAAACACCCCACTTTCCTTTTTTTCCTAATCCACGAAGGCAAAATTTCACTGAGATAAAAGAAGTTGGCCCTAACTTTGCTTATAGCAAAATGTGGATGGGAAAGCAGAACTGAATCCAGCCAGAAAAAAAAAAATCTGCTGTAATTTCAAGAACTGAAATTTCATCCAAAGCTGATTTTATTAAAACAAACTTTAATAGAAAGCTATTTCAAGGTTGGCTTTTGATCCTTAGCTGTTGCTGTGGTGGAATTGTCTGTAGGGAAGAGTATTTCTTGGTGGGAAGTTGTGTGAAGACAGAGGTGAGAATCCCATCCGGGGCCCCATTGTTCTTTGAATTGCTCTTAAATTGGGATCTTTGCCGGCTGTCCTCCACCTCGCTCTTTCCCCACAACCCCTTTGCTTACATGCTCCTCAGACATGTCTTTAATAAGCTGCAAAGACACCCTTAGACAAGGGATCATATCACAGGCCACTTGTGGCCCCTTTTTTGGTAGCAGAATATATCTGGAAGCCATAAGTGTGGGTATATGTTTAAAA
>VZTF01009812.1:658038-716612 GCA_013397755.1 Cnemophilus loriae | reverse complement strand
TGGGTATATGTTTAAAAAAAAAAAAAAAAAATTCTTGGCTGGCATTTATGGCAAAGTAAATGCAATTCTAATGAGGCATTCCTTCATTTGCAGCATTACATTTTTGCTTTTAGGGACATAAAATCTGCTCTTGCAAGGGCACGTGCTTTGCTTCACACACGAAGAATATTCCCTTGGGCTGCTGGGTGAGTAAATAAATGAAAAGTGCAGGCCAACCTAATTTTGAAGAAGTGCATCAGGTCTAGACTGGGGCCTCGCAGTCGTTAATTTTAGGTATTACAGGGAATGTGCTCATTTTCTGACTGGTTTCTGCGGATCTTCTTTGAAGAAAACCCAAGAAACATCAAGCGCTTCAAGAAATTGCCAAAAAAGATAGACTTTTTTTGCATAACGAACACTTAAACACATGGGAAGGTTTTTTCTTTTCTTTTTTGACAGCACACATTGTCTTAAAATTCATGGAACTTTCTCCAGTTGCTCGATCAGACATTTATTGCTGCCGTTGCTGCCATGATGTGATTTCTTTGAAGCTGTTTTTGAGCTGTTTGGTTCCTGTTTGAGGAGGGCAACCCAGTGCTGTGTTACTTATGACACTTCCATGACACTTCACTAGTATTGCCACTGGAAAAGCTTTAGCCTCTTCTGTAGTGGCAAAAAAATATCAGGGAAGCAATGGAAAGCCAACTCACACGTTTCAAGGGGGGATGTGGGAGTTGAGCTGAGAGCACCACTGCTCCCCAGGTGTTTGTAATTCAGCTTTCAGTGTACTTTTTGGACTCTCCATTACACAACAGTTCATCATCCTCTAGGCTTCCAGCAGTGCTTCCAGGCCTCCAGGTCACTAACCTGCACAAACCTCATCCCCTCCATCTCTCCATGGTTAAATCACACCGGGAGGAATGGCAGGAGCTATCTGCCAACTGTTCTGCAAGCAGCTCAGAGCACCATGGCACAACTCAAAGGATCATGAGAACAAACTAGAGAACAACAAGCTGTGCAGCCAAAACCGAGATAAAGAAAAAAAAAAAAAAAGAAAAAGAAAAGAACAAGGTCTGACATGAGGTGCATGGGGCAAAAAAATGTCACACGTGCACTTTTCTGTGAGTTTCATAATGTTGGCAGATCCCTGCAGTGTGCCGACAGCTCTGTCCTGGGAATCCAGCTCTTCCAGCCCACGCATCCGTGGCAGGTGGGCACAGAACAAGGTGTGGCAGGAGGGGTGGAGGCATTCCAAGCAAGCACAGGCTGTCCTCTGCTCCTCGTGCAAAGTGGCTGCTCCCAGAGCACCGGCCACTCCCATCAGGAGGGAGCAGGCACTGGGGAATTGGAGCAGCAGCAGCCACCAGGTGCTTGCCAGGGATGCAGGGAGATGTCACACTGGGGAAACTCCCTTCTCTGGGCTCTGGTCAAAAGTCACAGTATATGAAAACCTCCTCCCAGGGGCACCTGGAAAAGCTGGGTGGTGGTTGCATAACTCGTAAAACCACAGTCACTCCATCCCTGCTGGTTCCCTGTGCTGGGCAGGGGGAGGGGGACAGACAGAATGTGGGGCTGCTGCAGCCTCTTGGGACTGACATCCCAGGGTGCTCCTGTCCTGATCCCTGAGCTTGGCAAGACATCCCTTCTTCCTGGCTCTGGTCTCAGGTTATCATCCATCTCAATTCCAGCTCCATCTCTGGGATCCTCCTTGCTCTCCCAGATTTTTGGGGCAAGCCAGAGCGGACATTCATGACACCTTGACCTGTGAGATGCCCTTCTGGACATAGGGTTAGCAAAGAGCAAATGTGAGCAGTGAAGCAGCACAGCTGCTTTGCTCCAGAGCTCAGCGTTGGCTGGGACGTGACCTTTGTCCAGCCATCTCACCAGTGGGCTCTTAATGCTTGGGAGTTTTCTCAGTGTCTGCAAAATTTCTTATGTTAGTTTAAAGTCCAATTTGTCCTTTGATCACAGGATCATGTCATTTTTTTTTTCCTCCTTCATCCATGACTAGATAAGGCTGCCTTGTGTATGGCTTGCAACATGTACCTGTACGGATTTCTTTATTTTATTTTATTGTTTGTATTAATGATTTTAATCATAGAGGTTTCTGCTTTGGAGATGGAAGGCCTGTAGCTTTCACAGCACAGATGGGAGATAAAAGCACCATAATCACAAAGTGCGATCAATGAGACTTTTTCCAGGAAGATGCTAAAGGCATTATTTGGCATTAACAAAGAAAGGGATAATTAGAAAATAGGCAGAGAAGGCTTTATTCCTGTAATTAATTTCAAAGTTGGAAGTTCCCTAGTGCTCTTCTGTTCAAAAGTGACAGCATATGAGCCATTGCAAAGGAGATGTGTATTAACCATAAATCAGAAACAGGGAGGAAATTGAAACCTGTGTTTCCACCGACTTTAAAAAGAAAAAGCTGCTGCCTGGAGTTAATGTGTATTCTGACTGCATGTGAAGAAAAAACAATTATAAATAGTTATTGACACATTACATGAAAGGCAAGAGGAGGATGTAGCCAAACTTGGTTTCCTGGGAGACTGGGCAGTCCTCTCCAGAGAAAAAATAATACTCAGGAGTCACTCTGATAGCTTGAGGCTGTGCCTATGTTTGCAGCTGCTTTTTTCTGCACTAATTTCCTACAGTTACTATCAGCCCCACCGATGGCCACAGTGATGGAAGAAGTGTTGAGCAAACTTCCTCTGCCTCCCTTCGTTTTAACACTGTCGAAACTGTTTCTGAACACGAATCAGTGGATCTGCTTTAGGAATGCCAGCAGCCACAGCCGTCTTGCTTACAGCCCTGCTCCCATCTGGATCTTCAGCTTTTTAACAGGCAAACTGAACATCTTCCCCCGGGCTAAGATCGAAAATTAGCAAAGGAAAAAGGCATGCACAGCTTTCTGTATGGTTTTTTTCCCTTCTGTCCCCTAGTCCATGGCTGTTGTCCCCACCACCACGTCCACAGTTGTGACATGATTTGGTACAAAGTGCCCAGCTGGTGAAGGCACCAGCCTGGCTACAAGGGGTGAGGTTGGAGACCTCTAGCACTGGTGTTTTTACTCAGAAACACTAGATCCCCTCAAGACAGCAGATGTTGCGCACAGAGCCACATATTTATTTTCATTTTATTATTTTTTTAATACGGACAGCTTGACAGTTAGGTTTTTTATTTCAATCTGGGTTGAACTGATATTGTTGGCTTTGTATCATGGGTGGCTTGGCTGATGACTGCTGTAGGTGAACATGACACTCCACACCACAAGGAGTTCACAGCCTGCACACACTTGCAAGTTCCCATTTGTGTAATTTTGGGGTTGACTGCAGAACAATCATGCCTTCAGCTGCAATGTAGCATATTTGTATTTATATATACCATCATTCGCACGGCAAAGTTTTGCATGTGCACACACACTCACAAGCTCTCTTTGCAAAGATTTTCACACTTACTTGCTAATGAGGTTGGTTGGGTCTCTTTGCTTACATTCCTCTCCAGCTCTCTCTAGCTGTAGACCTTCAGGCAGGTGAACTTGGCATCTCACTTTACAATTGGATCCAAAAAAATGCATAAAGGTAAGAAGATTACATACAGGTTCTATATGGTTTTATTTTTTCAGAGTTCATTCAAGGACAATCCTTCTTTTAGGTCCCATTCCTAAAGTTTCTTTGCTTAAAGCAGAGAAACATGTACATAAGCTTGTCACAGAGCTATACACAGCATTTCACAATGTGCAGTTGGCATTTGCTGATGGCAGCACTGGTGGAGCGCTCTGTGTTTCCCAGTGCATGGGGAGAGTGTTTCAAACAACAGTTTTCTTTTCTATTACTTGTTAATTTCCATATTCTGTTCTCCTTGCGTTAGCTCCAACGCTTTTTCTCTCAAGCAAGTGACGCTATTTAAGTTCTCCTGGAAATACTTCTTACGCATGCAGGAATTAAAAAAAAAGGATACATCTGCATGTCCCTGGCAGAAATATCTTCTGAAACCACTAATGGTTTTCTTACCTCACAGCTATATCCACGGAATGTTCCTGCATTCACCATTCCAAATCGCTGCAGTGATGGCTGAACTCAAGACAGACAAGCTGCTCTTCTCCTTCCAATGAAATGATTTTCTCCTGATGTGTGTCCTTCAGTCCCATTTTTGAACATAACCTGGGAAAATCACCCCAATCACTGTCAGTAGTTAGTTTTTGGCCCGTGGTTGTGAAGGAAGTCTTCTTTTACTTTTATCCATTTATCTCTTCAGAGAATAAAGTTTATTAACTTCGACAGAAAAAACTTTTAAATTTTAATTGTATGAATCCTTTTGGAAGGTAGCACTAATTATTTTTGATTTATAATTATAAATCAAGCTCGTAGAAAGGCATACATATGAATGTCAAGTACCTAAAATATCTTAAGAAGGTACAGAATAAGACAAAGGAAAAAGGCTCCAAAATTACAATTTTCCAGAACATTTAGATTTCATACTAACACAGGCAAAAATACTTGCTTAGAATACAACTTGAAGATGTGACAGGACACAATGTCATCCTTTTACAGCCCACATAAGATACATTATGACGCACTGCAGTCACTGCAAAACAAAAAACTTTGAAGACAACTTAGTAATACCTTGATTAATGCAAATTTTATGAAACATTCAAAAGGATATTAACATGTACTCAAATTTCATCCCTCGTCGGCAAATGTAAATGTAACATTTGGCTAAATAATTGTCAAAACTTCCACATTCAAAACCTTTCAGTAGTTGATTAGACTGCGGAATTAACTTTTGTGTAAATCTTCTTGAACCTTTTGATTAGCTTCCCAATTGTCACTGGGAATTTATCATAAAAATTACAGTAGCAGGCTTAAAATTATTTGAACATCCCTAGAGCTAAGAGCCAACTAAATTGAAATCTTTTTAGTTATTGCACTTTTCCTGCTCTTTGCTCCTCTAGAAGACAGAGCAACATTTTAGCTTGTCCTAGAAAGGAGTCCAGCTTGACTGCAGGCATTTCCAGCCTATGGAGAGACCCAAAATAGGCACCTGGCTCATTCCCAAGCCATAGTTTCCAAGTGAACCAGCTCCCAGCTCAGTCTCAGCGATCTCTCACTCACACAGAGACAGGCTCTGCCGCACCATTCACGCTCAGCAGCGTGTTAGTCCTCAATTAATAACACAGGCTACACCCAGAATCAGGCATTTATTCTCTGTGAATAGGTTTAACACAGTCTAGATCTCCAAAACGGCCTTTCTTTGTGGAGATAGACCTCATTTGCTCTAACCCCTCGACTGTGGCTGTCCTATTCAGGCTCTGCTGGACTACTAAAAAACCCTCTCTTTGAGCCCAAGTCGTCCTGGCGCTGCCCTGGCCAGCAGCTCAAGGAGCTCTGTGTGGGAAGCACAGTCCATGGGCAGCCCCAGGGTGCTCCCACCCTGTTCAGAAGATCCGACACATCTTCACCGGTTATTGGCAAGGTGTTTTGGACTTCCGAGCAAGAAAAAAAAAATAATTTCAATTCGTGGTTTTCTTTGCTGTGAAAGGGAAATTAGTTTCTTACCCACTCCTCCTTCCAGACCGGGATATGACTCAGATCCTGATAGTTTAAGGATGATCAGAGCCGATACTGGATTTCTTTTGTGAGATGTGTCGTAGCTGTACTAAATGCTGAGGATAAAATTACCTTCTGCTGCAGTCTGCTGCTGCTGGAAAACAAGCAGGACTTCTTCCTGTAGATTGAGTCTTACGTAGCTGGAGGTAGATTGCTTTTCATCTGGACTTTAGTCAAATTCACAGTTTTAGGACTTAAAAAAAGAAAAAGACTACATTTGTAGTAGTACCAACTACATCGTAAAAGTACCAAAAGGAACATACTTGTGCAACTTTGATAGTGCTGATAACTGGGGGATGGAACATCTTGGGCAATCATTTCAGAAAGGTTTACGTTTCTGCTCGGCTTCTAAATGAAAAATATCACAAGGAAACACGGGGTTATTTGTGGTGCTAACAATGCGTATTTTTGAGGGTCTCTGGTTTCCTGTGGCGCCTCATCCTTAGGGCACTTCATTGTGAACGTGCTGGCACACATCCTTTTCCCAAGCCCAAAGCCACCTGGCAGCTACAGCAGGAAGGATGAAAAGCAACATCCCCCCCTTCAACGGTAAATTCTCAACCTATGCATGATTTGTTGTAACAATCTACCCGTTCGCTCTCCTGCAGGGATAAATTACTGGTGTCTGGACTATGCTGTAGAAGCAGAAAGATTTCATAATAACACCCAAGCTTATACTCCAAAGCATGAAGGTTTCTCCTTTATTTTAGAGCATGGGAATATCTAAAGCAATATCCTCCCCATGTAGACTTAAAATAGTTTTGAAAGCCATAGTCTTATTTTCCCTCTGGCTTTGCCTTTAACTTAAACATACAAACATGTGTCTTATCGAAAAAAAATTAAATTAATAATTATTCATTTTCAGTACCTGGCTTAAAATACTTTGCAAGTTCATTGATTTTTCAGATGGCTGGAACTGAGCACAGTCTGAACACCGGGTATCTCCTGAGGCATTTCGAATAGTATATCCCAAAGCAGAGCACTCACTAGTGTTTGCTTTTGAAAATCTTGACTGTGGGTGACATTTCTGTTGGCTAGATCCCTTAACTCCAGGTAATACACAGCAGAAATGAACTGCCCCTCTGTACACATGCTCATGCCTTTTTAAAATGATATTTTAAATGTAAATAACTCCCTGAATGCTCGAGGTTCAATCTGCACATAGTCCTTATACGTAGGAAGCCTCAAGATGGCACTCTTGAACTGCGGAGTTTTTCAGGGAGGCTGAATATGAGTTTCTTGCAAGGGGAAGAAAAAAAAAAAAAAAGAAAGAAATGTAATGGTGAGTGTGAACCTGTGCAGGAATAACCAGAGGAAATATCAAGTAGAACAGCAATATCAGACTAAGGCATGAAAACCTATCAGAGTTCACATGGCAAAATGTACTTGAAAGCACGGGTTATTATAAAAATTAGGGTTGATAAATCCCTCAAATTTTGTGAATAAATCCACAGTTTTTTCGAAGCTTCATCCAGTTTTTTATCTTGCTCACCATCCCCTATTCACTACTTCCTTTTCCATCACTGAAGGTGTTTTGATGTTACCTCATGAGTATCCAGGGGCTGGCTGAGGTTTTGCTCGTGTTTGGTACAGATGTGAGGCAGAACACATTTGTGTTTGATACATGTGCCAGTGGCATGTGAATAAGGGATGGCGAGCAGGAAGAAAACCTGGATGAAGCTTTGGTCTACAGAGCACAGGTAGAATTCTGTGGTCTGTAGAG
Organism: Cnemophilus loriae; assembly: GCA_013397755.1. Lineage (NCBI taxonomy): Eukaryota > Metazoa > Chordata > Aves > Passeriformes > Corvidae > Cnemophilus > Cnemophilus loriae. The sequence goes on along the minus strand of VZTF01009812.1, from coordinate 709,301 downwards.
GCTGTGCCTCTCAGTTCCTCCTTCCATCGCCTCCCTCCATGGAACGGAGGCTGTGCTGGATCTGTGACAAGAGACCCTGATGGCTCCTCCCTGGCTGTTCCTGCTTCCTCCTGCAGCACAGGGACAGAGGGAGGAGGCCCTGATGTCCCCAAGCTCAGACAGGGAGGAAGGACACCTACCTGCCCTTCACTTGGGTGCTACAGAACTCATTCTTCAGACATCGTAGCATCATTCCCTGCAACTGCACTGGGCTCCTGGGTGGGAATCCTGCATGGGACTGTGTCAGCATTGCCTGGGGGTTGGACAGGGCTGCTGTGCCCTGGCTCCCAGGATGTTCTGGAGCAGCTGGCTCCAACCAGGCACTGTGGTGGGTGGGGAAATGCTGGCACCAGCAGGTCATCAGCCCTGTCCCGTGGGGTAAGGGGGACCCAGACTTGTGTGAAAGAGAAGCTGGGAAGGGGGGCATCAGCTCCCAGGCCTCCTAGAGCCTTTCTCTCCCTCTTCCTCTTCATCCTTCTCTTCCTCCATAAGAGGAAGTTGTGTGGGAATCTCGGAGATGCAATAGGAAGCAGCCATGGGAGGGAGGATGAAGACCATGATGGACCCTGGCTTACAAAGACTTTTTGGTGTTTTCCTCCCATGGCATTTTCCTTCCCTGCCTCAGCAGTTTTCCTCAGGTGTTGCTTCTCTCCGTGTTTGCTTTGGTGACTGTGTCCTGGCAGGTCGGGGTCACAGCTGGCACTCTCCCAGGCCACCAGGGGGAAGAAATTGCTCGCCACGCTGGAGCCGCCACGCTGGACCCACCACGCTGGAGCCACCACGCCGGAGCCAGCTGTGGATCGCTCTTACGAAATCATCTGCTGACTCACCCTTCCCTTGCTTGCCGAAGTGAAATCACGCCTGCCTCTAAAAATCTCATTGCAGCATTACATGACACATTCATCCACTTCTTTCACTGTCATGAACTGCTTCAGATAAGCAGCTGTGAGGTTTTTGGGAAAGATAATGTGGTTTTTTCTCTTTGCTCCAGGGCCTCTGAAATGGGCATTACTTCTTCTCTGCTTGCTGATATAAATACGAATCTGTTGAATCTCTGAGGTCGTTCCTGGAGATGCTGGGAACTTGCCTTCTGCATCGCAGCGTGGACTCAGACAGATCTCTCTGGGCCAGGTTGGTTTAGGGACCAGCACTGTGAGGATTTTCAGTTGCTGTGCCAAGACTGGAGGCATTATTTATGTGCACCCTATTTTGCAGAGCCAGAGTCATGCACTGAATCCTTGTCCAAGCCAGGCTCTGGCACAACAGGGAGATTAGCTACCCAAAGCAGGAGCCTGATGAGTGAGGGATTTTAGAGATGGACAGACAGGTAAAAAATGAGTGGAATTTTTCTTGGTTTGAGTGAAACCACAAAAGGTTTTTTTTTTGTTTTGTTTTGTTTTGTTTTTTTCTTTTTACTACATTTTCATCAATATGAATTTTGGGTTTGCTTCTGATTTCATAACTTTTTGATTCAATGTTGGTTTTAATTCTGATTCACCTGGCACTTTAAAAATTTTTTCACTTTATAGAATAGTAGATTTATTTTTAGTTGAGAAAAACCTGTCAAAGTTGAAGGTTTGATGCTTCTGAAATTTAACAAAGAGAAAGTTGCTTTTTCAGAAGTAAAGTATTTCAATCCGACTTTAAGGAGACTACTACCTGATTTTTTTCTTTAGGAAAACCTACTTGCCAGTCATGATAAATCTTACTTATTTCATTTTGTGATGATTAGTAAAACAGTATTGAAACCATGCTTTCGTAAGTGATTCACTACTGCACCTTGATTTTTCAAACACGGCCATGCCATGGGGCGAGAAGACAGTTTAGGACTTGGTGTTGCATCTCGCCTTTTGAGGTGCTGCATCCCTCATTTTCCTGTTAGTTTCTTCTGCCATTTTGATTGCTTTGTATGTTTGGTCCTGTGACATCTCTATGATGTTTTCTACAGCTTAAGCAGATCCTCAAAAGCACGAAAAGCTGTGTAGAACTCATACAAAAGTACAGTTCATCAGTTCAGAAAGGTACAAATAAAGACCTTTAACAGCCTAACATACAAAAAGCATCATTTTTCTGTCACTCCTGTTACACTGGTCATTTTCAGACCTCAATTATTTACATACCTCCCATTTCTTTATGATATGAATAAATTTCAGGGGTTTTTTTTTTCAAATATAACACCCCCTAAAAATGAAAACAATCTTTGAGCTTTGTACTAGAATTTTTTACTTTCTTAGCTGCAAGATGAAAACTAATGCTCCCCTCTGTCTTAGGCTGGAACAGTGATTTGCAGAACTTCTCACTGGAGGACGTGGTAGATATTTTTAAATCATGCTTGCTCTTTAATGTGGAGAGCTATCTCTGGGAAAAGTTTGCAAGATCAGGCCCACAGTCATCATTTAGTCAAACTGAATAATTCTTAGGTCTTTTAATCTTTTCTCATAAATCAATCCTCCAATCCCCTTAGTCGTATTTGTTGCTCGTCTCTGAATTCCTTCCAATTTTGCAATTTACATTATAATTAGGGCTTAGTGAAACTGATGAGAAAGTGATTTTTGGGGCCAGTTTTTATGCTGCTTGTAAATATTCAAAATCTGGCTTTCTACAGGCTCGTGAGGGCCCCCTGAACTGCGTGACAATGGCAGGGACCTGAGGAACTCCCACTCCTGGGGCAAGGACAGATGTTTTGCCAGATTCTCCCACTGTGGTTTGCCACTAATTAGTATTCATTATCCCACTGATTTCCGTGGGACTGTAGCTGCCTACAGCACAACTCACAGTGAATGAGGACGGGAGGATCTGCCCCAGCCTGCACCCAGGATCACTAAATCACTCCCTGGTTTGACTCAAGGTGAGCAGGCAGGGCACGGGTTGGGACTGGGCTCTTTGGGGGAGCGAAAGGCATCAGGCAGAGACGTTCTCTGAAGGAATGCCTGTGCTGGTGGAGGACAGTGCTGGGCAAAACACCTCTCCTGGGTGGTTTTGGGTGCCATGCCATGCTCTGCAGGCAGCTGGGACAAATGGTGGAGTTAGAGTCTGCACCCCGTGACTGCTGTCCCTCCCAGCCCTCGGATCTGCCATGGCTCTGCTCACCTCTGCTCCATGTAACCACTGTCTGGAAGAGTGTAGAGGCAAACCCAGAGGCACTGAAGGTGGTTTGTTGATGAGAGACCTGAAGAAGATGTACAACTGGGAGAGGAGCGGCCACTGCCACCACAGCCACCTCCCCTGCTGCTCCGCCTGGCTGCAGGACATCTGCCCACGGCCAGAGCTTGCCCTGCCACTGAGCAGATCCTTTGTGCTGGGGGGAGAACGTGGCCACAACAAAGACCTGATGGATTTAACCTTTCTCATCCAGCACAGCCCACTGGGGTGTGTGCTTGTCCACGGCTGGAGGGGTGGCTCAGGGTAAGGCCATCTGTGAGCCTTTGTAGATGCCTGTGCTGAGAGTCTTTGCTGTCCCTCTCAGATCAGCTGCCATTTACGCCTCTCAAGGACCCAGAATTGCTTTCTCATCCTCTTTTTCGACCTAAAGTTCTTGTTTTCTTATGTGATAGCTACAGTGGATTGGAAATCTGCCCCACTGGCAACAGGCTGAAGACTCCTGAGAGAGTCTTAGCTCAAATGCAAGCTAGAAAACAACCATTAGAAAACAAATAAGTAGCTGAACCCCTGCCTGCCTGTTTTCTGCCCTTAGCCATACCAGCCATACTGTCCTCTTGGTTCTACCTCCTCTGAGTGCACAAATGAGAAGCCACTAGTGCTTCTCTGTCACACAGGTCAACTAGAACCTTTAAATGGAGGATGTTTAGACCCTCAAAACAAATTCCTCCTGTATGCACCTTTGTAACCTCTTCTACCAAAATAATTTCTTCTTCTCTACACAAGGTGCAGAAGCTTACAGAGACCCTCCCTCAACAGGGTAGGCATATGAAAAATGGCAGTCAAAATAATGACTGCAAAGTCAAAATTTCAGGTTTTTAAGTCCTTTATCAATTTTGTTTGACCTTCAGTAGAAAGGCTTGAATTCACAAAGCTGCTCGCTGGTGCTCTGATGAATTTAAACAGGTGGTTTAGGATGAAGAAAGCATGAGCTGGCAAATCACTCACCTCTTTTGTTATTTTTTCCCAAGGACTAGAATTAGTACTGGTGCTTTCTGGACTGAACCAAGGTGCCATGTTAACAGCTGCAAAATCACTGGAAGCAACTTTGGAAATAGCCCATCTGTGCCAATTTGCTGTAGCTGTGCCTTTCTCCTGAGGGACTATCTTAATTTCTGGAAACTCTACAGGGTTGCAGGTGCTGTGATGGGGAAGGAAAATCTCAAAAATGAGGAATTAAGGTAAGCAAGACAGATATGAGTCTGCAGAAAACCTGGGACCACGGATCCATGACATGTGAAGTGTTCCTGAGGCTGATACTGAAAACTCTATGTAAATCATTGTGGTGTTCCTGTAAGAGAGGAATAGGATAATGCCAAATATCACCACTTCAACACCAGACACATAATTTTTGGTGCCACAAGTCAGTAACATTTAGAAAGAGCCATGATTTTTACTCTGCCACGTTCAGGGTCAGGAAGAGACTGAGCTCAAGAAGCCTGAGATGCACCTTGACATTCAAGAAGAGCAGATCTGTTGGTCAGAGCTTGGTCTTTCACAGGATATTATGGCTGAATATGGCTGAGTCTTATAACTCCTCTGGTTCCACCTCTCCAGGCAGAACTGTCCCTCTCAAATCAGCCCGTCCATAGATCAGATTAACTAGAATATCAAACCAAATCTGTGAGATCTGAGCAGCTCAAACCATGACGTGACAATTTTTTATCAGATGAGCAGTCTAGTGCAGATGCTGTGGCACCTCAGCACCCCTGGCTGGGAGCCAGTGGTGGACTGATATGCAGTATCTGAACACACCAAATACTGAAGCCTTTCAAATTGTGAAATGCTCTTGAGAAGCCCCTGGCCAGCAGCTCAAACCACAGAATCACGGAATGGTGGAGGTTGGAGGGGATATGGAGAGGTCATCTGGTCCAACCCCTCTGCTCAAGCAGGATCACTTAGAGCCAGTTGTCCAGGACCATGTCCAGGCAACTTTTGAATATCTCCAAGGATGGAGACTCCACAACACCCCTGGGCAACCTGTCCAGTGCTCTGTCACCCCCACAGTGAAAAAGTGTTTCCTGGTGCTGAGGCAGAACCCCCTGTGTTTCAGTTTGTGCTCACTGCCTCTGGTCCTGTCACTGGACATCGCTGAGAAGAACCTGGCCCTGTCCTCTTTCCACCCTCCTTTTGGGTATTTATACACATGGATGAGATCCCCTCTGAGCCTTCTTATCTCCAGGCTGCACAGTCCCATCTCTCTCAGTCTTTCCCCACAGAAGAAATGCTCCAGTTCCTTAAACATCCTTTCCATGGCTTTTTGCTGAAGTCTCTCCAATATGCCCAGTTCTGAGCAGAGTGGATGGATCGGCTCCCTGCAGCTGCTGGCAGTGCTTTTTTCCAGTGCAGCTCAGGATACCTTTAGCTGCCTTTGCTGGAGGGCATGTTACTGGCTTATCTTCAGCTCAGTGTTCATTGAGACCCCTGGGCCTTCTCTGTAAAGCTGCTGCACCTACACTTCATGTCACTGATCACCATCCTTCAGGCCAGACTGTTCAACAAAATTTTAGTGCACCTCACTGTCTGCTCGTCCAGTCCACACTTTATCAACTTGACAACAAGGACCTCTTGTGGGAGAGTGTCAAAAGCCTTACTGAAGTCCAGGCAATGTCCACTGCTCTCCTCTCACCTACCAGGCCAGTCATTTCATCACAGAAGTTCAGCCATGCCTTCCCCTTGGCGAAGCCACTCGTGGTGACTTTCTTGTCCTTCTTGTGCCTGGAAATGGTGTATGGAATTAGCTGCCTCACCGAGGATGGCGATGAGGCTGATTGACTGGAGTTCCTTGGGTCCTCCTTCTTGTATAGAAAAACAGTTGCTCAGATTTGTAGATAATCACCTTTTTTTAGGCCTAAAAACACGAGTGTTTCTAACTATGTTCACTGAGAACAGGAATTAGACTAAGCCATGGCCAAACTAGTCCTGTGGGGTGTCTCTAGAATCTCCCCAGCACATAAGGCTCCTAAACAGGTACATTCAACATCTTGCTGCCTGGTGTAGCTTGCAGGCCAAACACAGAGCATGGGGAGTTGGGGGCAGGCAGAGAGGAGTGAATTGAAGTGGTTTCCAAGAGGTAATGTTAGAGGGTCGGTGGAAAGGCTGGGAACTCAGGGACAGAGCTGAAAATGCTGAAAACAACATCACTGGCACTGAGCAAAGACTTTACCTCTGTGTTTTTTCTCCCTGTGTGGTACAAAGACACCAATGCTGAAAGAGTTGTCTCAAAACCAGCTTTTCAAAGGTGGGAAACTGGTGTTCTAACTGTGCTTGCAGTGCTGTTGGCAGGTGTGCCCTCTGTCTCTTGCCCAACTATCCATTTGCACAAACTAAAAGAATGGGAGAGAGCTTAAGAGTTGCAAGGTGGGTTTTGAAAACTTTCCTTGCTGTGGACATAGGAAATATTGGAAGGGAAGCTTCCCTGGGCCAGATCACTGTTAGAGATTTGATGTTGAAAGGTCTTCCATACTCTGTGCATTATCAAAGGTCTATCCAGGGCATGCCCAGTTCTTAGGTCAGCTTTGGGGAATTGGCTACCACAGCTGGGATATCCCTGACCTTTTTCTGACCAGCTCCTACAAGCTGAGCTTGATTAGAGAAGAGGTCCCAAGAGATCAAAAGCTGCTTGCAAAGTTTTGCATTCAAATATAAAAATTGGGAACTACCCTTGCTTTCTCAACCCTTTTCCCCCAAACTGAGTTATTCCCAGGTATTTCACCACTTCTCACATGTTTTTTTTTCTTTCTCATGGCAGATTGGTCTCTTCTGCCCTTCAGACAGAGCATTTACCACAGATATACTTACCATGTCTCATGGAGTCTTTCCACCAAGATGTGCTTGTCACAAACATCATCACAGGTTAGGGAAAAAATAATCTGGATTGAATTTTTTGAAGTTTTACACCATTCTTCAGAGGTAGGTTCTTTTCTCTATGTGCTGCTCCACTCTTTCAAGGTCAGATCACCCATGTGTCCAGATGTGCTGGTTTTGGCACTGACCAGTCCCTTCCCTGTCAGAGGATGGTGGGAGCAGCTTCCCCCTGCCCCAGGTCACAGTGAACTTAGACAATTGTGGAGTTCAGAGCAGGTCAGGGGATCAGCATCTGCTGCTGCTGCTGGAGAAGCCAGTGTTATTGAAACGGCAGATTAAAAGCAAGAGGAGGACTTTTTCTCTCTCTCGTGCTGTCTTGTTTTCTTCTAGCTCAAGCTCTGCTATGTGGCTAATCAAAGGAGGGAGTAGCAGAGAGATCATCTGAACAAACAGAGCCCAATATTTGATCTGGATGATGACAGTGAAAATGTCTTATCTTGCCTTGGTGGCCAAGTGACCATCCCCTACTGCCCGGCCTTCTGTGCACCACGGAGCAGCCACCGTGTGCTGGTGTGCTCAAAGCCACGGCACAGGTCTCGCCCTCGCAGCTGCCTTTGAGGAGAGCTCCAGTGGGGAGAGGATGGGTGTGTGTGTGTGTGTGTGTGTGTGTTTGCCTGCAGGCGATGAGGGAACGAGTCTGGAAGGAGCTCCTGCAGCGAACGGGGGAGTTTCTCTTTCTGGCAAAAAGTTTGGATCCTTCGCCAGAGCTTGTCACCACCTCCCAAAGCACCGGCCTGCTCTCTCTCCCATGCTGGTATTTGGCTCCTGCCTTCTTTCCTCAGCTGCTGAGAAGTTCCTCTTGGTTTTGGCAAAGGAGTGGAAGCCCTGGCCTGGGGCTTGGCACCCTCCTGAGCTGGAAGGGAAGTTGCTCAGGTGTCCAGGGTGCTTTGGATCTCTCAGCCTTGCTGCCACACACCCTGCCACAGGGCTCCTCGGTTCCCACGGGAATGTGAACACCTCCTCGGGTGTTTAAATCCATTTCATTCTGGCCAGGGCTGGTGCCTGCTCAGCTGCCTCAGCAGCACCTGGCCAAGAGGTGCAGGAGCTGCTCAGGGACAGAATTTGAGGGCGATGGATGAGCTCAGGGCAGCGCAGGCTGAAATTGTTGCTCAGCCCTTGGAGGCAGGGGATGAGGGGATGAGGGAGCCAGTTCGAGCTCTGCAAACAGGAGGGAACAAATTCCAATGTTTAAAATGTACTTAACCTTAGAAGTGTGTATATAAACCATCCTGAATTGTCCTGAGATTTGGATAGAGTTCTGGGTGAGGTTTTTTATTTTTTATGGTAGGAGCTACCATAAGGTAGGGTAAGTAATAAGTGTGTACATTCTCTTCCTTTAGAAAGGACCATACATGGCCTTAGAGAATGAACATAATTTTATTAGTAAATTAAGTAGTATTCTTCCCTTTGAAGTATGTTTTCCTAACCTCTACCGCCCCGTCACATTAAGGCATTGATTTTAGCTACTTCAAAACTTATGTATGCATAGATATGGACATTTTCTCTCTCCTTTTCTCCTTTTGTCATTTGGTAATATCAGAGTTACTCTGAGTGAAAATCCTCTGGGAGATATTCCAGGAGAAATGAAGGCATTTCAATCAAACCAAAAAGTGAATGTAAATAACATTTTGAACAGAGTACAATTGTCCAGTAGAAACAATGATTTCCTTCCCTGCATGTATATTGGAAAAACTGATCTGTGCTCTTCGCACAGAGATGTAATATCAGAAATTTGAAGTTACGTATTGTTAGGTTGGGTTTTTTTTCCCCTCCGTGTTGTGAAGAGGTATTCCTCATGGAAAATTTTCAGAGGCGCGATCAATACACAGAATGAATTGTCTGTTGTTAGTTCTGAACTGCAAACCTGGAGACAGTCCATTTTTGTACTCCAGGGTGCTCTAACAAACATCATGGCTGAATCATAATAAACATTTGATTTTCCTATCAAAAACACATGTACCCATAGAAACGAACATATTTCACTCCACTTTCAGTGTCTTCGATGGCATAAAATTTAAATACCTGAGGCAATTTATAAAGCAGATATAATGCAAAATCCATAGCCAGATCACTAGAATTCAAATATCTAAGCCTTTAAGAAACAGAAAAAAGCCAGGCAACATGCAGTTGCATAAATGCTCCATTCTCTGCTTTCCTTATATTCGGAAAGAATTCATAAAAAATCCCCTGCCATCTGCAACATCCCCACCTATAAGGCATGCTTGCAAATTCTTTTGATGTGCAGATCATTACTCGGGATTAAATTTCCATATATGCATGCCAGTCTCTTCTTCCCATTCTGCTTCCACGCTCCTGCTTAGGTACCAGGTGTGCCCAGTTGGTGGAGGCCTGCTTTTCTGATGCTCAGGCTTGTGCGGATGGCTAAGGAAGGACTGGAAGAGCACTGTCTCCATTCACACCCACTCAAGGCTGGTGGAGATTATAGAAAAGCTTCCCTCAAAAAGCTTGGCTGGAGCTGATCTGCCTGCCCAGAGCAAGAGGGAGATGGGGAATCCTGGCAAGTTCCTGCTGCTCCCTTAGCAAGGGCTTGCTTCAGTTACTCTCCTACTCCCTTTCTCTGTAAGAAATATACATATAAATAAGCGTACTAACTAGCTATTAGTTGGTGCTGAATCATACTGAATCATTTTCCCAAGAAGTACAAAAAAAATTACTCCTATTATGATGGAAACCTCCATTATTTAGACCAGCCTCAATTAAACCATCCTGCTGGCCAGGACTGTGTATTTCTCTGCTGTAAACACCACTCATATTTGCAGTTCTGTTATGCCATGGGATCCTCTCCATTTTGATCTCGTTAAAAAAGTTTTTACTCCTCAGTTTGTGGGTACAGAAAAGGGAGGACTGCGATCCATAAGGGTACAAACACTTGCTGCTCGTTTCTAAATCTTACCTAGGCAGAAGCTTTTTGCTTAAATGCATCTGAAACCTGACATTTCAGAGCAGAGTCTTCTGTAAACTGGAGGGAACTGAAGCTGTTAGACTTGCAATCTGGAAGCTGCTAAATCTACAGGGGATGTACTTCTCTGGTTTGCATTCCCAGATTTACAGACAGTCCTCAGAAAGAGAACTGGATTGAACCACTGGGGGTGATGGTAGCAGCACCCAGAGATCCTCAGTGCCAACACGAGGTAATTGAAAGTCCTTAGAGTTGCTGTTTAAGCAGATGAAGAGAGGAGAAAGATTGATGAGGAGAAATGAAGTTTTTTTCCTCAAGATGATGCCAAACCTTGGTGGCAGAGCCAGGTTTTAATCGCAGGTTTTGTGATTTCTAGCCCAGTGTCCAATGATGTGTCCTGCTGCCCCCCAGCACTTGTGGAATACATTTCTTTCTGTATCTGCATCTCTCCCTCTGCCTGTATAGACACATCTATGTTTAACATACAGACAGAGTTCTCTGTATAGATGGATAATTCTCTATTCATTTACTAATTTATCATACATACCACATTCCAAACAATGTAAATATTTAAAATACTTCATTTGTAATGCTATCTGTTTATTTTTCTCTTTTAGAAATATCCAAAATGTCACACACTTTCCCCTCCTGTTTTGGAAAGGAATCCTTTCTTGCCTGCAGAGAAAGAGGCAGCAATATTGAAATTTCCACAAAGAGAGTTTGTCCCCTGAGTGTTCTTGCAGGCATTTGTGCTGAAGAGATGTTAACATAAGCAGCATTTTACATGAAATATATTCCCATTGCTGCTTGATGCTTGTGATGCTGCAGCTCCCCATGTTTGCCAGCCCTCCAAGGTACCCTACAGCACAAATAAGAAAGCCAGGACTTAATATTTAGATTTTTTTTTTCCCAAGCAAAAGAAGTAACACTTCAAACTTTTTCTTTTACATGCATAAAGATTTGCTTTGGGATCACTTTGAACAACTTTTTTAGTCCTGTGGGGCCAGAGCAGTCTTCGCTTGTGGCAGGTGGATGCTGACCCCCACCCCTGTGTTATCCTAAGTACAAACCCCCTCAAATACCTCACTGCGGGGAGAGCCATCATCCCAAAAGGAGCAGGGGGCTTCTTCATTGTGCCTGGCAGTCAGAAGAGTCCCTTCCAGGGACAGGGGCATCTGAGGCTGGGACATAATCCTTCACTGACAGCAGAGTGCTTCCCAGGTGACCCCAGGTGTTATGTAAATGCTGATTTTTATTGCTGTGGGCACAGGAAGAGATTAACCACACCAGCTGGCAAGGGATTTGAAGTGAAGCCTCCTTCCCCACCTCTGATCTCAGATCAAAAGCTCCAGCCCTGCCTGCCACACCCTGCACTGAGGGTGATGCCAGAGGCACCCAGATGGCAGGGCCACCACAGGGACCCGGCTCTCGCAGGGCACTGCCAGCTCTTACTGACACCTGCTGTGGATCGAGGAGGAGGAGGAAGAATAGGAGAAGCAGGAGAAGGAGGAGGAGTAGGAGGAGGTGGAGGAGGTGGGAAAGGGAGGGAAGAAGGACAGAAAACACCATACCAGGACATGCTTTGCACAGATGTTAAGACCCAGGAGCATCTTTACTAATTGCGGCAAACTTGGCAGAAATTAAGCCTAATAGGCCTCCTTCGTATGATTGTGTGACTAAACACCAGATGCCCTAAAGGCACAAACTGACAAAGCTGTGGAAATGTTCAATAAAGTGTCTCTGATCCTTTGGAAAGGGAGAGGATGTCACAGGGCAGCCTCCCCAGAAGACACCCCCCAGGGATCAGACGGATGGGGTGGGGATGGAGGTGCTGGGGCTGGGTGTTATAAAACCCAGCACCAAAATCAAATTTTATGTCAAAGATGCTCTTGAGAGTGCATTTTCATGAAACCATAATTTTTCTGGAAAAGTGGCAAAGCTCCAAATACTTCCTTCCTATTTTGCTCTCCCAGCACAGCACTTCTGTCCTCTGTCATGAAGAGAACTGGATACTTTGCAAACGGCCTTGGTGCGTCATGGGATTTATCCAAGAGTGCTGTAAACCACATGGCCCTTCTCTCTCCAGCCTTATCTTTTAAATGTCTCAAGAGACATCTTATTTTTATGACTGCTCAAGGACTGTAAGCCTGAGGAGCTGCTTTTGGGAATGCATATGATCCCTGTCACATCAAATGACTGCATCGTCATGTCAGCCCTGTCTGTGCAACATAAAGTAGCTGCTGAGTCCCAGCTCTCCATCTGCAGCTCCCCAAAATCCAGGATTTTGGGGTCTGAAATTCCTATTTCAGTATTTTCAATAATTTGAGACTGTTTATTAAAAGCTCTAATGTGTGATATTTTACTTCCATGTGTTCTGTGGTCAGGAAAACATACAGAGGTTGCTCTTGAGAAATTTTTATCTGCATTTGTGGTTAATGTGCATGATTGCCTGAGGGAACAGCGTGGTACTGTGCCAATGATTCTTGTTCCAAAGCACAGTAAAACTTTACAATTTTAAATCACTGGCACAATACCTTTTTAGTTTATGTCAGAAATACCAGCTATCAGTTTCAATAAAGTTGCAGCATTTTGTTTTGATCTTTAAATTTATTGCTAGCATGAGAATAGTAATCTGCAACATACCTGCAGATCAAAATGAAGAAATTAACCTTGCTGGAATGAAGCTTTAAGGGTTTTATGCTCTGTTTTAACATGCTACAAAACAGAGATTTGAGGTTTTTAAAGGCACACTTTTCTGATGGACAAATTCCATGGGAAGATGTGTGACTGACATGAATTATCAGCACAAATCTGGGAATTTGAGGATGCTCAGAATAAGAAAATAAGGAAAAGTTGCTGCACATATGAGTGTAAGTTTGAGGGCTTGGGATAACAATTCTGTCTTTCAGAAGATAAAATCAGAGAGTGTTTCTCCAGACTGGTTTTGTGAAGCTGACATCTGACTCAGCCTCCTTGACCCCTCAGTGGACTTGAATCTGGTGGAGCACATCACTAAGCATCAGAGGAGGAAATAAATAGTATTAGTGAAGACATATTCCTCTTTGGTGATGTTCACTGTCAGGTTTTTGAATTTGTCCTGGCTCTCCTTGACAAAGAATTAGCTGACAAAAATGATACTGCAATGTCAAGAGAGAACTAGCAAATTTCATCCTCCAAACTACCTCACCTATTTCTCACTGTGAGCTTGGTTACTTATTTCAGACACCCATTTATTTCTGTTTCACAGACCTATATTTTGCTGCCATATGTCCCTGGAAACCTTGACGTCAGAGATGACTACTCTTGTACCTGAGTCCAAATGTTAGAGGTTCATCAAATGTGTCTCTAATGGTTGCTTTTTTCATGCTGCTACCCAGAGTTTTGGTCCCAAGCTGAAAGAAATATAATCTAGGAAAAGAGAGCAGCCTGGGAGGATGACTGGATGACTTCACAGGAATACTTGTTTTCTGGAATCTGAAAACACACTGGTAGTGTAGGAGAAGCAGTAGGCTGGATGACTGGGGTTTTTTATATTAATGACTAAGTGTGCATCACGCCAAAGGTCACTCATTTCATGTACCCCACAACTATGCAAGCCTAAGTCTGCCTGGTGGTGACTAGTGGTGACACTTCTTGTTTGTCTCCATCATCTGAGCTTGTGGCTGTGGTGGGAAGGCCTTGGCTCTACGATTTTATTCCTGCTGATGTAATTATTGCACAGCTAATAGTCGTGGTTCCCCAGGGGCTGAGGAAATTGCAGTAGATGGGAGAAGTGGCTTCTAGAACAGTCAGCCCTGTAACCCGACTGCTCCGCCTCTCTCACCAACAGGCAGCAGAGTTTGGGTGAGCACATTTCTGGTGAAGGAGCAGGAGGATGTTGTATCTGAGCTCACACAGAGCCTCACAGTTTTAAGGCAAGGCAGCAAAAGGCGAGTTCATTTGTCACCTAAAATAAAAAACACCCAAACCTCTTGCAACAGTGTTAAAACAGTAAAATAAAAAGCAGGTCTTTATTGGAAGCTTCCAGGTGCCCCCATGGTTATGGGCACACCTGGCATTGGATTTATATGATTTTTATAAGTTTAACAAATTAGCATATCTAACAAATATTGTTCAGCTAGAAGAGCAGTTGGTTAGGTAATTTTCCCTCGGGTTCTGCCCCACTGGAGTTGGTCCAGGGGCTTCTTTGCCCCATTTCTTGTTGTGTCTTCTCAGATTCTGGTTGGAAAACAAAATGTCCTTTTGGAGGTTCTCTTCTTGAAAATAAGACTAAACAGTATTTCAGGAATACGTTAGAAGGTGAGCTTATTATTCTAAAATCTAAGAGAAAGGGTAGGAAAAATACCAGGAGCTATATAACCATGTACTAACAGTCTACAAAGCTACAAATACATGAAAAAATGTATAAAAAGCTAAAATCTTCAGGCGTCACATTCACTGAAATTGTAATTTCTAAAAGGAATCTCGTAGACACCGAGTCCCTCCAGACAGATCATGGCCAGGAAAAAAGACTTAGAAACCCAGTGTCTATATCTGAGAAATCTGAGTGTAGAACTTATAAGCAAGTAGGTTTATCAGCAAGTTAGGTTTCCTTCTGTCTGGCAAACCTTGAGTCTATCTGCAGGGTAAAGAAATAACAGCATACAAGTGACCATTTCACCCCGTGCCGTACGAGCCCTCTGGCAGGAGTCCCCCACCCACCCAGAGGTGCTGTGTGAGCAGGTCCTGGTGCACGGGGAGACAGCACAGCGAGCAGCAGTGCCAGTGCCCTGGAGCACCTGCAGGCGCAGGCACAGCAGGGCCAGAGCTGCAGGGGACACTGGCTGTGCCACCACACACCCAGTCAGGTCACAACCCAGCCTCTGACGCTGGAATGAAACCAACCATGATTTAAGAAACTTGGATGGGAGAGTCCTGTTACAGAACTGCGCCTGCCACAGTCAGAAGGAAGGAAGACTTATATTACCCAAATCTAAAGAATCATCCTCTCCTTCCTGCCTTGGAAGCTGTTTCTTTGCTGTGAATGCTGACTCAGCTGAACGCTAAATAGCTGTGCTTTGCTTTCCAGTGAAAGAGACTCTTAACAGCACAGACACACTGTAATGTCTACCCCAGAAAATTTGGTTTTTTCTTAACAAAAGTGTCACCTTCTTGCACTGGTATTCCAGAACTTTTCTATGCATAAGAAATAAAATTTCTTAGTCATAGCTGAGTTAGGCTGAGCATGGCCTGAGTCAGACTCTGAGAACCTTCTCAGACCAGATATTTCTGTACCTTATTGTGGAGATACCACCATACAATCTTCAAGATGCACCTAATTTCCTTAAGTGTGGGAAGAGAAGTTATCCTGGAGTTAGGCACTTCCACTGAAATAACTATGGACAAATGGGACCTGAGTGAACAATCGAGGATTTAAAAACAAATAATGTTCCATACTAAAGTATCCATATTACATCAATAATTGAATGAGAACAGACTTTAATCAAAGTGTAAATTCTTTTCCTCAGTTGTTCAGAAAAGGTTTTCTTTCCATTTGAATCCTATGCTGTGATATATTTCATTGCTTTTTTTATTAAAAATGCTTTTATTGAAAGTATTTCTATAAGTCTCAGGAGACTTGGCAATCATTTTTATTGGATTGATCAGTTCCACTTGCATACAAATTGCTCTCTCCGAATTGACTCTTGCAACACATCTTTTTTATATAAACTGTTCTATTGATTCCGACATAAATAACATATGGAGTACTTCAAATAATAAAAAAACATCAGTTTGGGGCATTCTTACCAGAACCTACTACATACCAGACAACAACGAGCACAAAACCAAAATGCAACAGTAAGGATCCGTGAAAACATTAGCTTTTAGAAACTTTTCCCTCCTGGTTTTGGCAGCTGCCATTTGTCTGTCAATTATATCCTTAATTTGCACACGTTGCACATATTTTAGCATTCATGAACCATGAATGGGAAAAAAAATCCCTTCAGCAGATCTAATGTGTCTAATGAGAGAAAAAGAAAGAAGAAAATGGGGGGGGGGAATTACATTCAGCTGTTCTATTTTTGTTTTGAACTATTATTTTAGGAGGGGGTTTTCTTACCTTATAGGTGTGGCTGCCTTTCTGCTCAAGTTAAGGCACAGCTTGATGTTCCCAAGAAATATCTGTTCTACCACAAACATACCTGTTGCTCTTGGGATAGCTTGGCCAAACTGCAGCTTATTTGGAAATCGTGTCTCTCAGCTGTGGTGTGGTTTGCTTCTCAATCTACACTTCCTGCTCCTTCATTCCTGAGTCATCACCAGCAATGGATTTAAGGTTGGTCTCTATTTCTCTTTCCACTGGGACACCCCTTCCATGAATGACCAGCTTCCTCACGTTTACATTCTAATGACTGTCTGCGGTTTAGGTTTACATTTGTTTCTCCAAAACCCTGCAGTTCCCTGATTAGTAACCCTAATTAAAAGCTAACACTCTAATTTCCTTAGCTGCCAGTCAGGGCTCACTAACAGGAGCTCAGGAGCAAGGCTGAGCTGGGATTTGCAGAAACAAGGGTGGATTGATGCAATGGGATCTGGTTTGTAATAGAAGTTAGTGAAATGGAGGTGTAAGGATGAAAGTGTCGTCCAAGGGAGGATACATCCAGTCCATCTATGTTGTAAAAGATACAACAGCCATGAGTCTGGGTTTTGTTGATCTTGTCTCATGTTCTGGCTGGAAATATCACTCCTTCTGGACTGCTGAACATCGAGAAATTCAAGCCAAATGGACATGTATTTTTCAGATTCTGTCCGCACAGAGTTTCTGGGCAGAGAAGGAAGAATCTGAATCCTAGGCAGATGTTCTGCCCAAGCACGGTGAATCCAAGACACTGAAGATCGGTAAAGGCCTGAGAACATTTAGCATCCTGCATGGACACATGCATTTCTGCTCAGGACATCTCTGGCAGACTTGTGGAAATCCTAGGAAGAGACGTTGTTGCAATTGTAGGCACTAAAAAAGGGTGAAATAAAGATGGGAGAGCATTCACTGTGCTGCTCCCCAGATGAATTTTGTCTTTGGTCATGTACTGGCCTTGATTTCCTGCCTTGATTTTACACTGAAACCTGGGGCACGCTGCTTAGATGTCCTTGCCCTACCATGGTGGTGGTCTTCTGTTTGCAGCAGCTGTGGAGCACAACTTGGATGTGTCAACAACTGTTACATGAGTGCATTTCTTGCACAAAATGGAAGAAAGTCTAATGCCCCAGGGCATGGTAGGGTTTTGATTTTATCTTTTTAAAAAAAGTTATGTAAATCAACAAGGGGTGCCCGTAGTTCCTTGGACTGCAGAGGAATGGCTGGCATTTGTTTTTTCCCAAGGGGCTGCGGGTTTTTTTTAAGAAATTAAGAAAAAGGAAAAAAAAATAAAATAAATGTTCTCACCCATCTGTCAGCAGTCCATTAGCACACAAATCCTTGGCAGTAGGGAGAGGAAGAGCTTTTAACATGCTCTGAGGTGGATGGTGGGGCAGAAGCAATGCTGGTTGGCTTGTGGCAGTGGCAATATGTCATGTCATGCTGGAGCTACTCCTTCAGCAACAAACACTTTGATGCCTCTTGTTCCTCCCTGCCTCCTACTGATTGAAATTTTTCTTTGCGTACAATGCAGTGCTGTGGAGCAGGTGAGATTCCACATCTCCTGACAGTATCTGGTTATCTCCCAAAGAGAAAGCTACTTCCCAAGAAAACCTCACCATGTGATCTTGAAATGCTTTGCAGAAGTTACCTCACTGATACTTTGCTTGTCTCACCAGAAATCTGTGATTATATCCTTGTTTCCTCACACTTTGAGCAGACTCAGGAGAAGCCAGAAAGCAGTGAGGCTGCCCTCTCCAAGCAGCCCTGGCCAGCTTGCCTCCCTAACATGTTTTAATAACACTTTAGATGCCCCCATCCACACTGTGGAAAAATTCTGTAAAAAATGGAAAAGTATGATCAGCTTAAATTATGGTCTACAGTGACAGGATGGGGAAAATGAAGCTGTTTTTTTCTATTTACATTGTGCTCCGTGGAGACAGCGAAGCTTTACCCGGGCTTGGTTGAATAATGAGCCACTAAACAGAGAGCTGCATATCACTTAACAAACAGCTCCTCACAGAATTCATGTTAATTATGCCGTTCCTTCTGATTAGATTCAGCTGATTTCTCACTCACTCTCACATGGCTCCGTGCAAGGCTCTGTGATGCCTTGTGAGAACGGCAATGACACATCCGTGCTGATAGAGTCACTAGATAGCCTGAGAACTCGCACTTCCCGGCATGGTCATTTGCTTGCAAACCGATACTGCTGCCATGCAGGGAAGGTTTGTGCTCCTGGAAAAGTTGTGGCCAATCTGCAGCGCAGATTGTCAGCTGGGAACGGGCAGAGGGTGAGATCTGCTTCCCGAAGATGGGCACGATCCCCCGGTGCTGGGGTATGGTTGTGAAACTTTATTCTCATTACAGATTTGATAATGTGAACACTGGCAATTAGAGCTTTAGCAGTTTTTAAATTTTTCGCTCCTTGTCTGCAGCTGGGCAGGTGACAGATTCCATGTGGCTGAACGGCCATAATCCTGCAGGAAGAAGTAAGGAGGGAAGAGGAGCACATTTTCCTGGGAACTCGGGCATGGTGACAAGGGAGCCCATGCTGATTCAGGCAACAGAATATAAAGAGAGTTTTAATCACAAGAAAATAAAATTAAATGTTCAAACGCAGTGTTGGATCGGTATCTCCTTCACCTGTTTGTCCAGTAGTTCTGTGTTTTGTTTGGATTATGTTTATTATTTTCCCCCTAAGCGGTAATGAAATGGCCAAACCTGAAGAAGAGGGAAGGGAACGGGAACGGGAAAGGGAAAGGGACAGGGAAAGGGAAAGGGACAGGGAAAGGGAAAGGGACAGGGAAAGGGAAAGGGACAGGGAAAGGGAAAGGGACAGGGAAAGGGAAAGGGAAAGGGAAAGGTACCCACTGCTTGGAGCTCACTGTGGAGGTGCTGGCAGTCCTGCTGTCTCTGGAGGGGAAACACCACAGATGCATCGTTGCTGTCCTGCTGGTGAAAATCTAATGGCTTGAGTCTGGTGGCTTGCCCAGGTGGGGCTAAGCTGCTAAAGCCGTTTGACTTGCACCACTGTGAGCTCAGGACCCACTGAATCACACTGAGCTGCAAAAGGCAATTCCAAGGTTTTGGTTTCCTCTCACAATGAAGGTTTCACTGGCTACCTTTTCTGAACCTTTCCTGGTGGGCTCCCACCTTATTGCAGAGGAACAGAAGAGCAGAGCTCAGCTATGAGCTCGAGGTGGAGGACTGTATCTTGCCAGAGTTCTTTAACTCCCTTGCTCTCACAGGGAGTGCTGGTGCCTCATTTAGAGATCTTCCAGGCCTGGTACTGAGCACCACACTGTATTTTCTGTATTTCTGCTTTCAAATAAATTAGTTTGACACAGCTGAGAAAAGAAAATAGTGGTAGCATTTCACTTCGGTAGCTTTTAATAGCAGTTCTTTTATGCTAGCTAGCAAGTACTGATTTCATCCTCTGCCTGTGTACCAACATTTGTCTCTGAAACACTTCAGCTACAGCACCAGAAATGGTGTTTCTGCATTAACCAAGGCCCACAAGTGCAGTTGTGAGCCTCTGCTTCACAACACTGCTAAAAATACAAGCATTTGTGGTATATACATACTTTGTTTATAATCTCATCACTTCGTATATGGCTTCCATTGCAAACTGTGGGATGTATCATTCTCTCTCTTACAGTGTAGAAATAGTGTATAAAAATCAGATTGAGCCCTTTATTTATAGTTGTCAAGAACCAGATGACAGAAAACATCTTCTGCCTGGAGAATGATTACTGCTGGTGTTTCCTGGGTACCCTCTTCATCAAACAGTGGGAATGTTTCTTGTCCTTAGCATCACATCTGCAATGCTAGAGCCAAGAAAATGTCAATAACTCCGTTATTATGAATCCCTGCTTTCAAGGATTAATAATTTCACACTTACTCACACACAGGCAAAAGCATCGGAAACTGAAATTTGGCACAAACATTTGTAATCCAAGAGCAAAGCTTAATTCTGCAAAATGATCTCTGCAGTTCTGAGTTTGAGAGAATTCTCAAGGTGCCTGCATTTTATATTTTTTTCTTTGAGTCAGTTGTTTGGAAATGATACAATCTCACTTGCTATCTGGCAAGAACTCATTTGTATGCCTGAAGCTCTCAGTAGGGAAAAAATTGTGGTTTACTTTGTCATGCTTTCTTGCTTTTCTAATGGAGTTTTCTCTAGATGCCAAGGACAGGAAGATGGTGAAGTCCAGTTGGTACAGTGGAATGCCTCCCTCCCTTCTAAATTTGTCCATTAAATATTCCAGCCTCTCCTCATTGTTTAAAACCCCTTTATATGCAGCTGAGTGTATAGATATATGTAAAGAAAATTACACATATATTCTTTACACTGATATGTGTAAAGAGTATTATGCAGGAAAATGTAATTGCATAAAGAAACCAGAACTCCAAGTATCTCCCCAAGCATTGGAAAAAAGGCAGTCTAGTTTACTGTGGGTTTTGTTTGAGTTTGATCAACTTCAGTTTTACTAAGATATGAACTGTAACTGAAGTTTTCCCTTATAGCTAGTCATTTATAGTCTCTCCATTTATAGTCTCTCTTATTCTTTCTCTCATTCCTGACCTTTACTTTCTCCCATGAAGATTTTAATTAGCTTTTTCTCTCTCCATTTCAACAAATTTGGCTGAAATTTGTATCCTTGACAACTTTTCCCCCTCTTCCTGTTAGATCTTTTTTCTTTTAAATCGGTGAACAGGTTCAAAAAGTATTGCCAGGTCTCATAGTTGAATGTAATTAAAATACACATACACTGGAAACAGACAAACCTCATTAGCTTAGAAAAACAGGTTTAAAAAAGCCCTCTGTCTCTCTCAGCTTTTGTGTGACATTATCTCAGGTGTCCAAGAATGACTAATAATCTAAGAACCTGCAGTAATAGTGTGAATTTCTCATCAGTCATTGCCCGATGATCTTTGGGCACCTTTGCAAAATGTAAATAAACCAAAGTGCCAAACATAAGGCAACATGCCCAGTTTGATTTTATTATGCAACTGGCAAGTTGCTAAATTACAGAAGTGTTGGTGAAGAAAATGTGAACAGATGTTTTTTTCTGGTGATGCACAATTTCATGTCAAAACCCAGGACTTGGTAGCATTCAGAACACCCACACTGTTGTTGTGGATGACAAGGCAATACAGTCCAGTTTAGCTTCTTCCAGAGACCTGACATCCCTCCTTTGCATTTCTGGACTGCTGGCTTAAATAATTCACTCATTCTGAAACCATGCACTTGCTTCCTCCCTCAGTCACCAATCCAAAGCATGAACAAACTTCCTGAAGTTATCACTTCATATTTCAGCTTGTAAAACATGGCATTTCAGGCCTTTTGCACAAGCTGCCTTGGCTGCTGCTCCTGCTGTGGGGCCAGGGCATGCCGGGTGCCCGGAATCCAAAATTCAAGTGGAGGAAGTGTCAGGCATTTGATCCTCCCATCCTTGCACGTAGGGCTGCAATGATCGTCAGTCGAGTGGAATATTAAACACTGCAGGCGAGACAGCTTGAGTGGGAAGTCTGTGGTTTCATGAGGAGTGCTCTTCATTCTCTTGTTAAAATGATGCAACTGGGTCAGAAACAACCAAAGTCAGTTCGTGATCAATGTGTTAAGGGCAGCCTACTCTAACTGTGACAGAGCAGTTACCTTTCTTCACTCGAGGGAAAGGGCTGATTAAGCTCTTGAGTAATCTCTGCATAGAACATATCTCCTTTCTCTTCTTCTTTGAAATGATGCCAGCTTGGAATTAGAAATATTTCTGAGACCACCAGTTGGATTTGAACTGGCCTTTGGACTTCACAACATGCTGCAAGAGCACCTCATACAAGAAATCTGGGCCAGCCAAGCCCAAACGTCCCCCTTGCCCCACACCAAACAACAAATCCACAAGCCTGCAATGAGAAGCTGAATTTGTGGAAAAGAATGTCAACCTCCATAATATTTGCCCAGTACAGACCTGCATGCCATGCCAGGTCAGTTCTGTAACAATACAGAGAAACCAGAAAGTCACCTCAAAGGTGATCTCCAGATAACCTCCAGGGGAAAAGCCTGACACAAAAACACTGACTGAACGAAGTTCCTGACTACTTTGGCTTCAGTCAGAGTACCCACATAATTCAACAAGCTGGAGTCTCCTGCTAAGGGGTGACCTCAAAAGGGAAAGGCAAAATATGATATTTGAGTGCCGGGTAGGGTTCAAAACCTACAGTAGGCACCCTATATGGCCTTTTACCTTCCCAGAGAGTACTTTAAGGGCTATTCTGGTGTTAACTGAAACCCCTCATATGCCTCATACTTTTATTCTGTTGCTAACAGGAAGTTTTCATATGCCAAATATTTTTGGTAATGACAAATCCCCTGTTATTATCAGGTCAGGGGAATTTGCCCTGTAAAAATAGCTTTTGCTGCAAGGCTGGCAAGACACCTTTAGTGTAATCAAGACAGGTAACTCTAGACCTGGAGAACTGGGAGAAAGTGTAAAAGTCAGGGCAGTTGTTTAATGGCTGATAAGTAATTTCTGTGTACATCAATGACAAGTAACACCGCTCATTTTCTCAATGACTTTTGCAGCATGCTGCATCCTCTGTTCTTTCTGCAGAAACCACCCCAAAACCTGTGTGAGACATTCTGCTTTTACAGTTTTCCCTGCATGAATTATAATGGTATAAAACTAATGGAATAGAGAGGAGCATCGGGACGTCTGTCATCAATGTCCATACCAATAAGACAAGCACTAAAAAGCACCAGTTCCTCAGTAGTGCAGAGAATGAGGGCTGGGTGGATTGTATTTCTGGAACTATTATTACAGAGAGACTTGTAAGAAGGATACATGCTGTGGATGAAATGGGTATGGAATCACAGAGGCTAATGATAGAAAAAGGCCATTTATGTCAACTGCTGTATTTCCCTGCTGCTATAGGATTGTTCCCAATGAGATACAGTGTATTTTTAGTGCTTTGTCCAGTCTGGTTTCATATGTAAATAATAAAGATTGCCATCCATAAAAGATCCTGAAATAGTTTTGTTCTAGTTCTGTCTTTCCTCTTCCTTCCCTCTTCCCCTCCTTAATTTCTTATTCAGGCTAAATGAGAACAGGAAAGACAGCCATACTTTTTTTTTTTCCCCTTTCTGTTCTCTCTT
The DNA here is from genome assembly GCA_013397755.1 of Cnemophilus loriae. Taxonomy (NCBI): domain Eukaryota; kingdom Metazoa; phylum Chordata; class Aves; order Passeriformes; family Corvidae; genus Cnemophilus; species Cnemophilus loriae. The sequence goes on along the minus strand of VZTF01009812.1, from coordinate 686,045 downwards.
CTTTCTACTGTTTGACCCTCTTCATAGACAGGATTTATCTGACCTGATTTTTAAAAAATTGCATTTGGACAGTTGAGTTTTATATGCTCCTCTATTACGGGGCTCTTCGAAATACAGCGGCTCAGCTTGACAGGAAACAACCTACTTGCAAAAAAACCTGCAAAAGCAAGTAATAAACAAGCAGTGATTTCTGCTCAGATAGGAACTGAACTGAAGCTTTAGCATTTGCTTTCTTGTGTTCCATGTCTCACGTCATCTTATGAGTTGTCGAGGGTCTACTCACAGCCCACCTGTCCATTATTGCACAGCATTCCAGCACGGTGAGCCAGGGTGTGGTTTAGCTTGAAATCAATTAGACCATGCCACAAAAGAGCAAGCAATGTGACAACAAAATAAAATCATCTTTTTGGTATAGCAAGAGAGCTACCCTTTCATATTTGGAGGTACTATTTCCCTTTTTTGACTTTGCAGCCTTAGACAGTTGCATCTCAAGTAGACATAAACTTGTATGGCACAGCTTTCGGCAAATGAAGTTTTTGGGCTGCAACTGATGTGTGTTAGGAGAGAAACTTGTCCTCAGCGGTTTGTCACTGCACGTGCCAGCAAGTCAAGTGGAGAGGCTGAGGGAGCTACAGCTGAGGTGATGCTGTCTTGATGAGGCAATGGCCCTCAGCAAATCTTGTCTTTGATCCATATGCAGTCACATCTCTGCTCTGAATCTGGTGAGCATTAATACCTTTGAATCAGTGAAACAGTGGACAAATTAATGGCCTCTTTGTTCCTCATGGAGAAACCCATCTAAATGGTAGCCTGAATGGGAACACAGAGAACAAAAAGACGTAGGGACTGAATTAATACCAGCTGAGTGTGCATGCCCTGTCTGCAGGAAAAGAAATAGAGAGAGATGGAAAATGAGGACACACCAGAAAATTACTTGTCATCTGCTGTTCTGATAAAGCTGTGGAGAGAGAGAGAGACCAGGGGAAAAAAGAAGTTCTGTTATGGATTGTGTTGGCTGAAAAGAGTCTTGAAATAGAAACTGCGTCCCATTGTCCGTGCATGCTGAGTTCAGGGAAATAGGGCTCCTGACATCCTTTTTCAATAATCAGCCTTGCACAAAGCACCCAGCTCCAGCAGTGGCTTCTTTTCCCAATAGAAACAACCCTCAAGGTATCCAGTATAGGCTAACTGCTGTGGTTGCTTTGAGGGGAACAAAAAAAGGTGCTTTTTCTAAGAAGAAAATGAGAGGTGAAGCTAAATGTACTTACCTAACCCATGTTATCCCTCAGTGACAGGGCACCATGTCCCATGACTTTGGGAAGCCCTCCCAGAAGCTGCTGAGAGTGAAAGAAGCCTTGGCCCTTACTTACGCCAACTTATTCCTGATTTACTCCAGGGAAAGAAGAAACAATGTCCAAGAGGTTCTGAATTTATAGTTGTCCTACTCCGTATGTAGTTCCTCATGCTTGTGACACTGATTTCTGTATCCACAGCAAAATAGTCACTTTACACATTTATTTCTAATAGAAAACTCACTGGTAGTCATGTTCAGGCAATCAGAAAAATCACATCTATGTCTTAGCAACAGAAAGCATTGCTAAATTGAAAAACGGCCAGCAACAACCTCACACTGCTGTCCTTCCACTGTCACAAGAGAAGTGAATGATATTAAAATCAGTTCAGATTTGTGAAATGGTGTGAATTTTTTCATGAAATAATTACTGACCCAACTTTTAGGATAGCTTGATTTTTATTTTTCATCATCTTCTATCTTGCCATGCTACCTTACAACCTTCCTCCTCAACTTGCTGTTGTATGCTGGGTTTTCTGAGTGTGGTCTTTGGGTTTTGCCAGTTCCCTTCCCAAGAAATGTGTCTTTTGCTGCCTTCTTCACATTGCAATTACACAATGCATCTTACAGACTGAGTCCTTCAGCCTTTAAAAAAGTTCTGTCTGTAACAAGTTGCTTTTTTTTCTTTTTAAATTCATTTTTAACCATTCACTTCACGGCCCTCATGTCCCATTTTGTCTTCTATCACACAACAACCAACATTTTGATTTCTTCAGTGTACTTGTGTTTCCATGGTGAAGGGAATGTGATCATCTTTTCCTGTGGCTTTACAGATTTGAATGGCATAAACCACAGATAGACTTTTTAATCTTCTAAAATGTTTTTCTGCCTTGAATCCTTTGTGTTCAAGTTAAATACATTTTATAATCAGGTGATTATTAGATATCAGTACTTCAAGGCCAAGTAAGCTAGTGGTCTGACTTCCAGAAAATTTCACCCGATTACCTTTACCTGGGTTCAGCATCTTGTATTTGCCTAAAGCATCTCTTCCAGAAAGGCACCTGGGCTTGAGATAAAGATTCACCTCTTCGTATAGTAGTTTGGCAAAATAATTAATCATTATCTTAGAACACTGCGCCTCACTTCTCATTTGAATTTTTCCAGATTTAACCTCCAGATATTGATTCACGTTTGGCTTCTGCTTGATTAAAGTACATAAGGTACTTATAATAAAAGAGTACTCGATCTTTCCTTTGACAGGCTAAACATATGGAGCTCTTCAACTCTCTTGCTTGGTGCTCTTCCTAAACCAAATCAGGGAAATGAATTATGCTGCACTCAGTGTCCTACAGGGGAAACAATGGGAGCGTGTTTGGCACAGAAACATTGTGCTTCACTGGGGCTTGGGAGAGGAGGAAAAAGAGGAGGGAAGGGAGGTTAGGCAGGGCAGGAGACAGACATTCCTAGGCGAGCTGCAGAGAAAGTCATCTGGGGATGAACCCAGGTGCCTGCGTGTGCCACAGCTCTGCAGTTTCTTACCTGCTGTTCTGGAAAAGCGGTGAGGGGCAGTGCTGCCTAAAACATACCTGGTCTTTAGCTCTCTGCATCAGCCTGGTTTGGACCCTAACACGTCCTGAAACTCACCTGGCAGGGACAGGATCCAGATTTCTCTGCAAACATGACCAAGTGATCAGACAAAAGCTTTTAGTCTTCATCATAATCTGCTTTAGCTAGAATAAAGAGAACATACTAGGGAGAAAAATAAAATAGTTTTTATTTCGTTCTTTTGAAAAGAATGTTTGGGCAGTCATGTGTCATAGAATTGTTTGGGCTGGAGACCATAAAAATCATCCAGTTCCAACCCCCTGCCATGGGCAGGGGCACCTTCCACTAGACCAAGTTGCTCAAAGCCCTGTCCAGCCTGGCCTGGAACACTTCCAAGGACACGACACCCACAGCTTCTCTGGGATAAAACCTATAGCATAAAACATATTTGGAAGATATCAAACCTCTATCTGTATCCTCATACCGAAACAGCTTCATTTAAAAAAAAATTAAGTTGAAAACACTATCTCATTTCTATATATGTTCTATATCTGCTTGGGTATTTTTAAGTAGGTGAAGTTATTTTAATATATATTTGAGTTTTATATGCTTAAACAGGTAAAATTAATACTTCTTTTTAGCTTTTAAAAAATTGTATAGAAAACACAAAATTAAGGACAAGATTCATGCACAGCTCCATATACCGTTTCCAAAAATTATAAAAAGCTGCTCCAAGGAAAGAATATTAGGGTGATTTGGCCCAAGTTACAGGTTTAAGTTTACAATATTAAACTTTTAAATATCACATTGCCAGGTCTGAAATAGCTGGTGTGGTGTTAATTCTGTGTCCTTGCAGAATTTTAATGCAAAACCAAAAATGAGCTTGGTGAGCCTAGGCAAATACCTTGAAGCATATGAGATTTTTCCAAGCTGGGCCAAATTGTTTTTTTCTGGGTTGTATTTTACGTCAGCTGCACCACATGAAATGTATAAATACATGGAAAACTATAAATATTGCCAAGACTGATGTGATAATCTATTCTTCTTGACTGTTGTGAACACTTCCTATGTCTTGCATTTTGTTAAAGTGCTTATATTTACTGTAAGCCCGGTGATTCGGAGCTTGAGAGGTAAAAAGCTCTTTACTCCCATCCATAGGTAAAAAGGGAAAGAACAAGCACAACACTGCTTTTCAACTAACTGTAAGCACAAAAGTGCTTCAGAGAGAAGAGGTCGCCTGCTATCATGGAGTGGTAACCAGGGGAGGACATGCAGCTCCCATTTCCAGAGAGCTGCTCTCCAGGGTTTCTCCTGCTGCACAGCGCAGAGGTGATCAGTGTGTGCTCACACACAGCACATGAACCAGGATCATGGTTTGCCAGCTCCAAGAACACCACCTTGCACCCTTCTTCCTCCTCCTCTATTCATGCCTTACCCTGCTCCCACTCCTGCCTGCATGGTCCTGATCCTTCGTTTCTTCTCTTCAGCCTCTGCCATGAGTCAACACAGCCTCTTTGGTCAGGAAACAGCTACCCTTTTCTTTCTTTTTAACAAGTTATTTTTCTGCCTGGCCAGGGAACTGCACAATGAGTCCAACAAGCCCTGGAGCTGATGCACTGATGCCTTGTTATGAGTCTGGGCTCCTGGCTCCCCTTTCCTAGGGAGCAGCAATCCCTCACTGCCCCTCAACACTGCAGTCCAAAAACTCACAGAGCAACAGGGCAATGCCTGCTGGGCCTGCAGACTGAGGTAGGATGTGGCAATAGTTGCTTGAGGAATTTAGAAAAGCACTGATACTTTCTCCTGAGGATGCTACCCCACCAAAGTCTCTCCATACTGGGTATCAAGAAATGCATCTCAGCAGGCTTGGCCTTGGGGACTCCTATGACAGCACAGTACCCGAGGTGTCAAAGGACCTGGCTGCCACATGAGGGAAAAATCCCAGACAGATCCCAGACCATAAATCTTGCAGCCAGGAGCTCCAAGGAGAAAAGTGTCCTTTGCTCCCCTTGCTGGTGAATGAAGGAAAAGCCCCAACACAGAGACCTCGCACAGGCAAAGTGCAGCAGGCTGGGAGCACGTGGGGAACATCACAGCTCCCAAAGGATGGCCATGGGGTACAGAAACCTCCTGGGATGGAAGAGTTTCTTTCTAAGCAATGATGAGCCCATGCAAGCTTCCTACACACGCTGAACACTGGAAGAACTGGCCTGTGGGAAGGTGGACATGAGTGGCAAGGACCTGCTGTGCTGTAATGTGTGGAAGATGGGAAGATGCACGTGGATGATGTGTAGAAATTGCATTCACCTGCTGGGCATCCACACATGGAAAGTGTGACATTAGGTAAACTCAGACTGCTGCTAAATGTGTCCCTGTTATTCATTTGTATAGAAAGTGGCTATCAGCTTTCCCAAGCTGATGCTTCTTTCCCTTTTCTCCCCTCTTGAAAGCTTTTCTCCTTGCTTGTGAGAGGGGAAAAGCTGCTTATTCAGGACACAGTAGAATGAGCATCTGCCTGCAAGGCTCAGCTTGTAGAGATTGGATGCATTCTTCTTAGGAAGAACCCTCACATTTTACATGGTCAGGTGCTGCCTCCCACAACTTGCTGCACAATTGTGTCCTCCCACACGTGTGGGGCCTGACAGTTGCTCTTCACCTTTATGAATTTAATTTGAATACCATGTGCCAAGTTCAACAAGAGCTTAATAGATTCTTTATTGCTGGGGATTTTTGATACCAGATCAGACAGATGTCTGTTGGGTGTGGAGAGTCAAGCCCTCAGGAAAACAACAGACCAATGATTTCTGAGGAACCATCCAGCCTTTTTTCTGCTTTTCTTTGTTGACTTCTGAAGAGAGTAAAATCTGGAGGAAGCTTATGGTAATATATAAACTCTGCCCAATAGATGTTTGATACGAACCTTGCACTGCTTTTCAAGACTGCTAGATACTCTACTACTGCTATCTGGGAAAATTTAGGTTTTCTCCATTATTTCAGTATTACCTCATTACTTCATTATTACTGCATAGTACCTAATGTATTACATTGGAATAAACCTGAATGGATGTATAGCAAAGATCAGAAATCAGACCATTGGCACTGACTCAGACAGTTTTCGGTACCAATTTACTCCTAGAATGAAAGTTTATGATTTCATGCTTTGGTCTTTTCATTGCCCCAGATGGAATTATGATCAGTCACCCTCCTAGTTCATTAAGAAACATGCAAAATCCCTTCTACCTAACGTTCACTTTTTTCCCTTTTCCCTCTCTTACTAATGTGACCCTTTAAAAAGTGCTGAAATCTAGAAAGCAGAAAAAATATAATATCAAATTTTAAGCTGTTCATACCAACCCTGTTAGAAATGTTTTGTGTATCCAAAAGCATATATAAGTTGCAGTCTTCAGACCGGTGTTCATTAGTGGTTTTAAAGGCCCCACTTTCTTTGGCCTGGACTTGAAAAGATACAGTCTGGGCATAATAATCACATTATTGAGACTAAACAGCACACCTTGAGTCCCTTGTAACTCTTCCTGTGGAAGTCAGTGGATGGCACAAGGGCTTTGTCCACCTTTGCTAGCAGGACGAAAGATGAGTGTCTTCCACGTGAGGCAACTCAAGAAGTCCGCTTTGAAACACCCATTATTGGGTATGAAAAGACCAGGTGGTAAATTCATCCCCACCAGCACGACTCTCAAAGGGAAATGTGCAGTGCTCCTTTGGTTGAGACGTACATGAATTCACTGAATTCAACAGCTCAAACACCTTCTCGCAGTGCTCGCTCTGCTCGCTTCCAGTTGGCTCCTTCAGCACGGCTTTGCAGCAAGCCAGATATTTCATTTACAACACAGAGGTGTACGCCTGAACATATTTGCAGGCCAGGAGGGGATTTTGGCTGGAGAGATTTTTTTTTNTTTTTTTTTTTTGGAACAAGGAGTTAGAAAATTCCTGCCTGGAGCTGGCTGCGGTGGCTTGGTATGGGTTAAGGTGCCAATTCAGCTGTGCTCAGCCTCTGACGGGTGCGGGCAAGTGCTTTGCTGAGAGCGTTTCTGGGTCACCTCTGAGGTGTGCCCTGCTTGTAAAGAGACTGTGTATCTCCCAGGGAGATTTGGGGATGCATGCAAGCTGCTAAATGTATGAAACAAAGCATCTGATTGAAGTGGAAGTGCCAGAATGAGAAAGGACTGTGTTTTTCAGAAATAAATTTTTTCTCTGTCCTGGATATTCCTGGTTGGTTTTTTTTTCTCTTTTCCTTAAACTGTATAGGAAATGAGAGAAGAGCGTGGTGTCTTTTTAACTGATGTTAAGTTCGGCTTGTGGATGAAAAGCTGGCCCAGGTTTCAGCTTTCACAGCAGGTTTGAGAAGTCTGTATCTCATGCTATTAAAAGTGACTGAATCTTGGAGATTTATCTCAATTTCACATAAATTTGAATAACCCAGAAATTTAAATCAAGCTGCAACAAAAATTTAAAGAGGTTTTTGATTCATGGGTAGCTCTGTTTATAGAGTCACTTCCAAGCAGATTCCAGCTCAAGTTGTTCAACTCTCGTTTTGTAAGTATTTTTAAAGAGATTGTCCCTGCTTGTTTCCTGGTTAATAATTGCCTTTCCAGTGGAGAGAAGACCCAGCTGAGGATACTGTGGACCCACAAGTAGAGCCACAGTATTTGAGGGCATTCAGACCTAGACTTCTGTCCCGGCTCATATGCAGAACAGAGATCTGGATTCAAATCTCAAGCAATCCAGAAGTCCTGAGGTGCCCATATTTATGGTTTGGATTTGTGCTGAAGTTCAGTTTTACAGGAACAGTAAATGAACTAAAGCATGGAAGGGAAGCATTACCAAAATCATTTTTCGAGAAGCCGCTATTAGCTTCTTCTGTGAACAGAGCCAAAAAAAAAGATGTATTTTAAACTACCATCACCTTTCCCCTCCTTTTATCCATCACATTCCTATATTATTCTCTTATAATCTCTCTAAACTTATAGATGACTCAAAAGATAATATTTGGTAAGCATAGTCCTATTCTTTTCATCAATATTTTATTTTGAAACATGGTAAAGAGCTGTGTTGCACAATAAAAAATGTCCCTCTCTAAACATTATTTTCTAATGGGCTTTTTTATGTCCCATAAAATCTGCTAATTTTTACTTGTCCTCTCTTGTCAGTGAAACAAACTATTATTTCTTTCTGCAGAACCAAACTGCAAACAAGAATGTCTGGAATATCAAGAGTAATGATGTACAAAGTCCCTCCTGGTCCCAGCTTCTATTGAAAAATAATTGGATGAATCGGTGATGCTTACATTTCATTTGGCCTGCCGCTGTGAGTAATTCCATGGTGCCTTCTTGGCCAAAGTTCAGCCATTTAAGCACTTGGTGAAAATCTGTTTGGATGGACTCGGGGTAGGAACGTGACAGATAACAGCAGAGTAAGAGTGAAAGCTCTTTGGAATCGTGTTGCATTTGTTGTCACAGCATCTAACTCTGTGCAAGCGGCATCCTGGTTGTGACTTCAAGTTTCTGCCACAGTATGAATAACACACGGTGGGGATGTTAACCATAAAAGTCAACCTGGCCTGGATACAAGCTGCAATGTGATGGGCAAAGGAATTCAGATGGTGGAATAGGCCCTTGTGTGGTATAAATTACTGTAGTACCCTGTGATGCCAGTGGAGTTATGATTTACCCAAAGAACTGCCTCTTTGCCTTGCCAAGAAATCATTATATGGGCTGTCACCTCTCAGAATGGATTAATGAACCAGAACAAAATAGATGCCAGCTTGCCAATGCTCTTACTGGGGTCATAATTTGTTACAAAATTTTAACAGGAAACAATTCATAGAAAAATGATTTTGTTTTCTCCCAGATCTCTCAGACCGTAATTCTAAAACATGTCTGTGTTTCTTTTTGTCTTTTAGTTCATTTGTTTTCAGTGACTTTTTCTTCTGTTCCTTTTCCTGCCTTATTGTTGATGGGTTTTGGAAGGTTTTGTCAGATTTTCCCAGACTTGTAGATCATCAGAGAAGAAAGAGATTTGGGAGATGCTCCAAAGAGGTGGTCACAGTGAGGTGAGACCAGGGAGCGGGGCTGACCGATGCTGTGAGGTGGGGACTGCTGGGATTCCTGCTGGGGTCATTTTGCCAAACCCCTTTGCACAGCCAGTTCTTGGGCTGATTTCTCCTGGGTCTGGGCAGTCCAGGCTGCAGCCTGGGAGGGAGGGAGAGAGTGAATCACAAACAGCAGCCGTTCCCCAGGCCTCCCCACTGCATGATGAAGTGAGAGGGTGAACTTTAGAAGGAGGACGTAACTTCTTCTTTGGAAGGTAAAGGTGAAGAACCATGTGTGAAGTGGAACCAGCTCCATGTTTCTCTTGAGCAGGCACTTATTTCCATGTGAATAGTTGCATTTGAACAATTTTTTTTTTAATTTTTTTTTTTTTGGTAGCTTGAAGTTTGTTTATTATTTAACAAACCTATAATGAAGTATCCCATGGTGACAGTACATCAGCCAGCAAGTGCACCCCTCAAGGGCTGTGAGGCACGAAACTTTGCCTGTTCATGCCTAAGGTGTGCATGCAAGGCTGACAGACACAGCCTGGTATGTGCTTTCTCAGGGCAGTCTGAAAAGGCGGGGGCTTGACTTCACCCTGGCAGTGGGGTAACTGCAGAGAGGGAAGCGGGAGGACTGGAAAGGATAAGTCTTGTCTGGTGTGGAGCCTTCTCAGACAGCCCCATGACTTCATATGAACTTGTCACACGCCGAGTCATTATTTTGGACAGGAACACAGCCCAGGCAAAGCTGTGGTCTGAGCTCTAGACACTACTGCAACACGCAAATGGGGATATGAACTTTTCTCTCTACCCAAATAAATGAATACATAAAACCAACATACACACACACACACAAACTGTAAACCCCAATGATTCAGACTGGGTGATGCAGGAATTAACTAGAAGGATCTCTGGTCACTTTATGGTGCTCCTCATCATGCACATGAATTCAAATGATTTTCCTGTTCTGGTAACTTTTAACATAGAGGAGAACCCACACTCCAGGTGACTTCAACTTCAGTTAGAATCATAAAATACCAGGTTGGAAAGGACCTCAAGGATCTCTGGTCTAACCTCTCTGGATAAAAGCACAGTCTAGACAAGATAGCCCAGCAGCCTCTCCAGTTGCATCTTAAAAGTGTCCAATTCACCACTTCCCCGGGCAGATCATTCCAATGGCTGATTGCTCACATTGTAAAAATTTTTCTCTTGTTTGTAATCAAAATGTCTCCAGGAGTAACTTGTACCCATTACCCCTTGTCTTTTCCATGTGGAAAATGGAGATCTTTGTAGCCACCCTTTAAATACTGGAACAAAATTCTTAATGGGTGCTGCCTTTCAGTGAAATACTGCATTCTAACTGGCTGAGATTCTGTCCTTTCTTCATAAAGCATCTCTTATTTCCTTCACTTTGTTGTAAAAACGCTTCCTGGAAAAGGCTCTTTCCCTGCAAGTCATCTATGGACACCCTCTAGACAATAGTCTGAGAAGCAGCTTGGGATTTCCTCAGATCTAATGAATAGATGCATTTCTACAAGGGTCTGAGGGATTGGGGATGATCTTTTCATCAGAAAGGGGCAAGACTTTCATCAAAAACAGGGTAACTGCAAGGGCTGACCTATTTGGTGCTGAGGAGCTCGCAGAAGAGGAGACAGTCCCACTGCTGGAAGACAGGGTGTAAGAAGGATGTGTAAAGGTAGCAGCCAGGTGGTTTATGCTCTTGTTTATTCTATATGGGAGCTGTAAAGAAATGGGATAGTGTGTCTTGGCACTGAATGAATAAGGAAGCTGAAAATGTGATTTTGGGGTGGGGAAAGAGCTCGCAACAATGAGGTTGTAAAAACAACTCCCATAAAATAAATCTTGGTCAAGTTCAGTTCTGCTTTTTGTGAAATTAAAGAGAGCTGATCTTACAAAAACAAGTGCTTGTTGAGGTTGCTGTTGTATGGAATTGGCGTGTGCTGTTTTTCTAGCAGACTCTCTTCACTGTCATCAGAGTGCAATTTCTCTAGAGTCGCTGTGGGATGCAACAGATTTCTTGGAAAAGAAGGCTGTGTTGACACCCACAGGCTAGTAATGTTTTCACAAGAAGGAACATGACTTTACATTTGACTCTCTTGAAAAGAGATTAGCAACACTGTGATTTATAAGAATTGCCAGGATTTGAGGTTGCTTTTTCTCCCCTCTCCCTGAATCTGAGCTCCAGCAGGTAGGTGTTAAGTGAGTGAAGCATTTCTGGCAAGATTTATGTGCCCATACAGTAGAATGGGAGTGAAATCTGACAGTCTAAAGGAGGGGGAGCAACTGACAAATAGAGGGGGTGGAAAAGGCAGATTGGCTTGGATTTTTTCTTTCCTTTTCCTTTGCAGTCAAAACCCTTTGAGACTCTTCACTCTTAGGTTGAAAATTTCCTTTGCACAGACATTTCCCTCCCTTGTCCTTTTGTTCTAGCAGTAAATATGGGTCCACAGCATGTACATGGAAAGCAGGCACAGCCAAGGCTAAGTCTCCCTCAAATAATGTCTTTCCTAGAAACAGATGACAAGCATTTTCCCTAGAAATGAGATATCTCCAATGATGAAGTTCCCTTAGCAGAAAGAAGCCCTTTCTCACCATGGAGTCTCGCAGTTAAGTCAACAGTACTAAAAGACACTGTGTCCTCATACAGGAGGGTGTTCCAGCTTAAACAGCAACGAAAGCCTTTGCTTTTCAGAGAGATGTACACCATCCTGTCTGGTCGTGTGGATCAAATGGGTGCTGGACAGCACATGATCGCTTTTGCAGGACCATGGTGGTCAGCAGTTCCAGGACTTCTTGGCTGTTAGACAGGGAGCAATCTAGAGGTGTAAGGTAGTTGATATAATTTGTAAAATGCCCAGAAGCTCAACACTTGATGAATAACAGATTACAAAAACCAAAATGAGTGGGAATAGTTCCATTAGCCCCATGATTCCTACTGCGCAATACTATAGGAATACAAAGTAGGGATATAGTTCAGATGATAATGGCTTTCTTCTGGCTGCAAAAAGGAACATTTTCAAAGACTAAACTACTGAATATATATTTAACCATCAGATTTTAATCTTAGGTTTATTTCTGAAACTACATCTGAAAGACATACCCTGAGCCATGGGTGAAAATAGAGAGGAAAAAAAAGCCACACTTGCTAATAGAGTCTTGCTTTTATAGCCCATGGAAAGACATAGACACAGGGGTAATGGACAATCTACTATCTGAACAAAATCCAAATGTGCAGTTGTGCCTATATTCTAACAAATTTGGAGTGCCCATCGGCCACAGAAACCCATCACCTCACTCATCAGAAATTTAATAAATATAAAGGACTTCAGAGGAAACACTTTGACTCATGTGGTCATGAGTCCTCCTTCTTATGGAGGTACATCATGAAGAAATTTGACACCAGCCCTAGAAAAACCCACTGCTACAGGCTGTGTGTTTGTGAGGTGACTGGAGTGACCTCCTGCTTGGGACTGCTTCTGAGAAAAACAGTGAGTACAACTCACTGGGAATGTTCTGTAGTTCTCCTGTTCTGTGACAACTTTAAAGGTTTGGAAAACATCCTGCTACTCGGTGGGAACAACTTGAGATTTTTTGAAGCTTCACTGGAAAATGAGAAAGACTAAAAAAAATTTGTGGTTTTCCTGAACTACCAGTCACCCAAGGATTAAGCACTGATGTGAAATGGAGAAGATATCAGGACCAAGTTCCGATAACACTGACTGGTCACTTAATAAAACAGCATCAGTGGGAGACCATGAACTTGCTCTATCCAAAGAGACGATTGCTGTTATGGCACTGTGGAGGATAGTGGGGCCAGGTTCAGATCCCTGCGTAGCCAAAAAGCTCAGTTTTGCTATGTCAGTGACCTAACCATTGGTGTCTTGGCTAAGCTGAGCTGTTCTCCTTCTTTGGATGCAAACACTTTTTCTGATGAAAGCCTAAGCAAAACTGGTTTGTTTCTAAAAAAGATTTATGTTCTAACAAATCAACATCTTCCAACAAAAAAAAAGTGTGGATCACTGGAAAATTCCCATTTAGCACTACTGATGAGTAAAAGTTTTGCTTTACAGATGGAGTTAATAATAGTTTATAAGCTAAAGTGAAAAGGATTTTGGGTGAGCTTCCTAAAGAGGAAGTGAGTCACTGTCTCGGCAGGAAAGTGTTCCAGATAGGCAGGGCTGGACAAGTTACAAAACACCCCCCAACTGTGTGGTCACAGGGAGTGGACATGGGATTATTGCATCCCAGATTGCAGAAAGCCAGTAATTAGTAGGGGGCCTTGAATACCCCCCAGCCCAAGGTATGGTCCTCTCCCATCTCCCAGGCTCAGAGCAGCCAAACTGAGTCATCCCAGGGAAGGCGTAATAGCTAAGGAAGAAGCAGGTGTTGCAGATGGGTGGGTGATTCAGTGGATGGTGTTATTCCCACTGAGTCAATGCTAAAGCAGTTTGTAAGCAGGAAGTTGGGGACACTGTGTGGCTACAAGATCTGCTTTCTAAATCCAGTGACATTCAAGGAGTCTGCGGTTCCCTCAGTTTGCTTTGCACAGGGTGAGTTGCTTTTAGTTGTTCTTGGGCACAGCATTTTGGAAAGCAAAAACCAGACAGGCATTTTTAAGGTGTCTATCAGTGGGATTTACAATCTTGAGAGTCCAGGTCAGTTTTGATCATGGTATTTCTACATTAGGGAGGCATTTTCGGAAAACAGAGTCCTATATTCTTGTGACTGACTTTGCAACCCTCCCCACTGGTTCCTGGAGTGTCTGGGTTGAACCTTTACAAGGAATTCATCTTAATGAGGGCTCTGTACATTTTGTATTCGGCAGAGCACCAGGAATGATGCTGGCACTCCTCAGGTGTACTTAGTGACCACAAAAAGCAAGTTCTCAACGGCCACCATGTCCTTCGAGGTGCCAATATTGTCTTATAGAAGAAAGGTGGAGCTGCTGCATCTCCTCTGACTTGCTTAACTCATTGAAAATTTTAGAGAACATGTCGGGTAGTGTTCTAAAGTTCTCGAGTAATTTAACTTCTCAGAGAAGAGATGATATTTCTCTTTCTCCGTGTGTGTACACAAGTCAAAATTGCACACACTGTATAGCACAGAGGAGGAGATTTAGACCTTCAAAGCCACTGCTTTTTCCTCTGTCCTTTTTGCATTTGGGTGTCTCTCTTCTCTTGCTGGAAGCATTACAGGTTTGGAAGGTGGGTTATTTTTCCTTCAGCTCTTCAGTAATTCAGCACCCGGTCCTTCTGTTTCCTTTTATTCCATGGCTTTTCCACTCAGTACTTTAAAATTTGACAGCATCTTTCCCTCCAGTAAGCAAGAGGGAAAATGACAATGACCGAATCCCATGGGAACATCCACAAGTTCTGGTCCATATGGTGCCTGAGAGGATGGCAGATACTTCCGTGCATCTCTGCAATGTGATGAAATGGTCCCAAGATCTGGGTTGGCAGAGGTGGCCTTCCAATTTCACGTGCAGAGAGCAGTTTCTGGGGAGACCACACTGTCTGGGGGCACAAACTAACTTAGCCAACCATTCCCTCTGAGGCTGAGGAAAATGAAATGGGCAACTTTCCTTAATTCATGCTTGACATTCGTACTTACTGTTTTCCACCTATTTTATCAAGCACTGCTCTTGGGTTTTATTGGCTGAGCTTTTCATCCACTTCTCTGCCATCTCTTCTTCCTTCACTGAGGTCTGGGTGCCCACAGGAGCTCAGTGGAGTAAGATTTAGAGAGCAGATTTCAGATGGGCTTCATTTCTGGAGTGCAGTAATGACATACACTTATTGTTGTTTGCTTATTATTGTTTTTCCTAAATAGCTGTTTTTGCTCTTAAAGGATTTAATTTTGTTTTTACTAAGAACAAAATCATCCAAATTGTTATGTAGGGAAAACTCACATCACAAGATAACAGGGCAAATCTTGATGTTATGTTTCTTTTAAAAATTATATAGTTTTTAAAAACCAGACTGTTTCTAAAGCTGAAATGCTATAAACTCCACTGTTTAAGCACTAGCCTGAATGCATTTGCCTCATTACATTTATACTTTTTCTTTGCATAGGTAATTTGTTCAGCATTAGGGAGAAAGTCTGTGTCAAAGCCTGAAACAAAACCAATTCCTCCTGAATGCTTTGGTCACAGCACCATCCCTCTGCTGCACAAACAGCAGCCACATCCCAGTCCAGCCCAGTGCCCATAAAAATGATAGTTTAAAGCAGCTAAAGCAGAGGGACTATCAGGATCCAGAACCTTCCCACTACCTTTTGCTTCATCATTTTCATCACAGCCTTTCTTTCCTAAATAAGGACGTACTACATTTTTATTTCTAGAGAAGAATTGAGGCAAAATCCACATTAAATAGGAATTAAGTTCAGTTACCTCTTCTCCATCTCTTTCTGAGAAGCAAGTCAAACCTTGGACGGGATGCAATCTCCTTCACTCCTTGCCTTCTTTCTAAACAAATCCAGAGCTGAATGACTTGGCTTGAATTCATATCAGTTATTTTTCAGATAATAAAATGAAGAGTAACAGCATGTATCAATTAATTTTTCCTCATCCACATCCCAGCACTGTTTTCCACAGTGAAAGCAATGAATACAACCTCTGCTTTCATAAAGCTTCTCTGTGGTAAAAGCGCTCCACAATTGCTTCCTACTGAGTTTAGCCCCAGTTTCTTCACTGAACACCTTTACTGACCAGGTACAACGAGCAGAGCTGTCACTGACAATTAGACAGGAAAGTAAACTCTAATGAAGCGACAAATTATTATTTTTAATGCCTGTAGAAATCTCACGATCCTCCCTGTTTCCCATAAAATGTCAATAATTTTATACATCTTTTTGTTACAGGTCAGGAATTAAAAGATTGAAAAATAAAAAAAAGAGAGAAGACTACTATTATTTTTTACTACATATTAGTCTGCTGGACTTGACAACCTGTTTTCTGATGTCCTATCTTTCAAGCCCTTTGAACCACTGGAAACACTGCTGGAGAGTTGGAAGAAAGAAAATAAGGCACTGATTGAAAAAATACAGAAGAACCAGGCTGATCATTATTATATTTTTTACTTTAAACCAGAGTGAGACAAACAGTAAACAAAAGCCCTATGAGCACTCTGAGTCTGCAGCAAAAAAAAGATAGATATTGTTGTTCCCAGAGCAGGGAGCAGCTTTAGGTCTTGGATCAGAAATGTCCAGCACAGTGGGGCTCTGACCCTGACTCTGCTTCTCTTTAATGCTGTGACAGTGTAGATATAAAAACCTGTCTCCTAAACAGGTAACTGCATCAGGGCTGGTGAGAAAGAAATGTCCTCAAAAGCAGGTTCTCTCCCTTGTTCCCATCCCCAGAGAGAATCACAGCAACTTTTACCTGGATTCCTCATGGAGGTTCAAAGAAATGGTTCCCACTTCCCAGGCCCTAAAAAGCAGCTCCTTGTTAGCAGCACAGGGAAGTTGTGCTACAGATTTCCAGAGAAGAGGTGTGGCCCTTGGGAGAGCCTCAGGAATAGACACCCCTATTTTGGGTATCTGGACTAAGCCAGACTCCAAGACCTCTTCTGCAGTGCTGTCTGCTTTGGTATCCTCTTCAAAATGAGTGTGACCAACCAGAGAGAGTTCAAAAAGCCTTGGATATGTGGAAAAATTTGCTTCACAAAGGCAGAGTTGAAGCTTCATGTGTTTAACTTACTGATGAAGTCAGCAGATGGCTTGCTCATAGTTTATTAGCTCTTATGTTAAGAGAAGCTATTTGATAGTGAAAGGTGATGTAAGCAAGGCTGGATTATTTTTTTTTCTTGAGGAACAGATTTTACTTTAAACAGAAGTTACTTGGCTCATGGGAGTTCATTCACTTAAGAGGGAACAGCAATTCCCTTAGGGGTATTAAAGGATTAAGCGAGTGAAAAACTGCAGATGATGGTGATGGTAACTCCTGGCCTTGAAACTTGACTGTTCCATAAAACTTCTGGGTGGAGGGATCATAACAGAATGCACCGCGGGATTTCAGAGATGTGTATAAAATCCTACCTCAGCATTCTCTCCGTGTGCCTGGAACAAGCACTGTGCTGTCCCACGCATTCAGACTTGGCTCGGGAACGTTAAACTGGTCATAAAGCTAAATGACAAAGTAACGGAGCACAGGAGGGGTGGCTGGTGATGTGTAAAGGCTATTTGAGATCCTTACAAGCGATTGTGAGCAGGAGATAAACAACTCACTTCTTAATCACGGTGTGCCGCACTCAGAGGAAAGGCAAATGTCATTGCAGAATAACAAGTCATCTGATGGCACAAAGGAACCTGCTTGTAGGGCTTTCAAAGGTTAGTTCAAAGCTTGCAGTCAGAATGTTATCAGGATCTCAAGTTTCAATATTTGTGTTAAGCCATGATGTTAAAAAAACCTTAAAACGTTTCTAAGGTGGAGTTTGAGCAGGTTTTTGAAGGTAGTTCTGGGATGTAGTCACCTGTGGGGTCACCTGAGGAGGGGGAATGGTGGTTCAAGAGGTCTTTTCCCACTCTATACCTCTGCAATGTAATAATTAAATAAAGAGGGTTGTTATGCAAGGGAGCAGCAAGCTGATCGAAAGACATGCCAAAACCCAAGCTTTTACAAGAATTGGAACTAATCTGTCTTCCTATTTCTTCTCCATGTCTGTACAAACTGGAGTTACAACAAGCAGCACTGATTTCACAGTGGTCCCCAGCTAGAAGGAGCTCGGAAGGTCGCACCGATGAATGGGGCAGTGCCACCACCCTGCTGTGCCTGCTGGCTGCCCCCCAGACACTGAGGATCCTGAGTCCGTGTCCAGCTCTGCTCCCCCCCTCTTCAAGAAGGACATTTTGGTGCTGGAGTGAGTCCGGAGAAGGGCAGTGAAGCTGGTGAAGGGTCTGGAGCACAAGTCCTGAGGGAGCTGGTGGTGTTTAGCCTGGAGAAAAGGAGGTTCAGGAGAGACGTTGTCACTCTCTACAGCTCCTTGAAAGGAGGTTGTGGCCAGGTGGGGGTTGGTCTCTTCTCTCAGGTGACAAGTGTCAGGACAAGAGGACATAGTCTTAAGCTGTGCCAGGGGAGGTTTAGGCTGGACTTTAGAAGGAATTTTTTCACAGAAAGGGTGATTGAAACATGCATTGAAACAGGCTGCCCGGGGAGGTGGTGGAGTCACCACCCCTGGAGGCATTTAAGGAAAGCCTGGATGTGGCACTCAGTGCCACGGTCTGGGTGACACGGTAGCGATTGGTCAAAGGTTGGATTTGATGATCTCAGAGGTCTTTTCCAACCCAACTGATTCTGTGATCACTTTGATCCTTGTCACTGCCCAGAGATCACTGTAGCATGCTGCCACTGAAACATCACAGAACAGTTTGGGCTGTAAGGCACAGTGTTTCAGAGGAATTGTTAGTGGTCCATGGTCATGCCCAGTACTCCTGCTGCCAGGCCTTTAACCAATCCACAGATGAAACCCCATGCATTAAGATACAGCATTTTAAGTGAAGTCTCAGAATACTGCACTATTTTCCACAGTTACCAGAGTTATTAAATTTCTGCTTTGTAGGAGTTCTGAAAGTCTTTTTGTTTTAAATGTGAATAGTTTCAAGTGGCAAAATTCCCTTTGGTTCACGGAAGCCAGCTCAATAAGGCAACAGCACTGGCTCAGAGAAAGGGGAAGAAAGGTCACCTTGAGAAGTGAGACTGACTTTATGCTGCTTCTCTCACTTACTGGTGCTTTCTTCCTTACACCTGAGGACTTTTGCAGATGAAGGAGAGACAGGTCTTCCCTGCAATGTCCTACTTCCCCAGATCTGTATCCACAAGTCCATGAACTGTTTAGTGGTTGCATGCAGTTTTTCCCTCATCCCAGTAAAAGAGACAACATCTAGGATCATGCCAGTTCGTTTCCAGGAGGATGCTGTTTTGACACTGATATTTAGAGACAAATATTTATTTGGGGCAACCCTGTTTATTTATCCTGCTTTGTTTTTCTTCCTGGACCAGTGGGAACAATCAACAAGTTCATTTCCTTGTTGGGAAATGATGGCTGGACTTGTCAGTAAGCTCTCTAACCAAAAGAAGTTTTGGGTTCTGGTTTCTACCCAGGGCCGCGCTTTTTTTGCTGTATGATTGCTTTCTCCTTGTTTTCACTCTCTGGCTGATTTTTAAGAGACCTGCAGTCAAGCAGCACTCCAATGTCTTGATCTGCAACTTATCTCCAAGGAAATCCCATGGGACACATCTCATGATATGTGGTCAGTGGCATGGGAATGGTCACTCACCATCAAAGAAAGCAAATAGTTTCATTATTGAATGTAGGATACTTAGCCCAGCACCAGCTTTTACAGAGCCTGTGATTTATAGCAGCTGCACAGCATAACAGCCTCTCTTGGCAAATAATGTTTGCATATTGCCCAACCTTGCCTAATTTCTATGTGCATTTCAAAGATTGTTGGTTAAAATGGTCAAAGGTACCATTACCATAAAACATCAGATGCTTTATGCTAGAAAGTTGTGATCTTCTTCAGTTTAGACAGAGGTTCCCATATCTGCACAGGCAGAGGAAATAGATATCTTTTATTTTAATGTAAAGCCTGTATAATTCAAGAACTGAAGAGAAAGAAGTCCAGCAAAATCAAGGTTATTGTGTAAATAGAGCTGAGAGGAAAAAAAAAAACAACACCTTGAAAGAAATGTCATGTTTACATGGCACATTTAGGAAAAGTTCTTTCTCATTTCCAGGTCATTTTAATTGTAAGAGGGCACCCGCTTGTTAAACCGTATGGTTTGAGGATTCTCGGGAGGTATAAAGATCACAGATTATGGCTTTGGCTACAGTTCAGCACATGCAATCAGGGAGAGGAGGAATTTAACAAATGTGAGAGTGTTGTAAAAGCTGTCACCAAGCAGTGGTTGTGCTGGGAGAACCAGTGGGCCTTGTGCAGCTTTGGCACTTGATTTTCTACGTGTGCAGTCCCTGCAGTGCCCCTTGAGGAAATCAGAAATGACAGTGCTTGGCCTGCTCGAGCCCATCAGCACAGGGACAGTGGGAACAGCCACTGGAACAAGCGGTGTGTGTGTGTCTGTGGGCGAGCAGCGTGTTAAAAACACTCAAAGGGTCTTTGATTTAAGGGCTGCAGGGCCTCAGTGCTTTAGGGAGTGGATCTGGCTGTAGACAGAGAGGAAAAGTAGCGAAAGAAGAGACAAGAAAGTGCAAACCAGAATTGTTGAAAAACACTTGTTTTACCCTGCCTTTGTTAAAAATTAAAACAAATACCCACCAGCTGAAAAATTATATTGAATAATTGCACTTCAGATACTGTGCCAACAAAACACACATGGGCCGTGGTGATAAAACATTTTCTCCCAGTGGAACAAATCACTTATCAGGCTATGATACAAAGTAAGGAAACATTTCAGTACAAGTGAACTTTAGCTTCACAATAGCTGCAATAAGGGAATGCTGATTTTCAGCTGCCTTATTTGGAGGAGAACTATCCAGACCTACCCACAGCCTTTACTTATCTGCTATTGTGTAATTTTTAATGTCATATTTGCTTATACGTGCCCCATAATTATTTTCCACTAGAGACATGTACAGCTACTATTTTGCTGCCTCACATGTTTCCTTTGAATTTTCTTCTCCCTCTTTTCTCAGCCACTTTGTCTCTTACTTTCTTTCCATACCATAGCCATTTCCTCTCTTTCATTCATTTTTATATTATTTCTTCCCTTTCTTTTGTCTCTTTTTCCTTTCCCATATTTCATATTCTGAGTGTGACACAAAGACCAGTCTGTCATTTTCACTTTTCCATATTTCCTCCTCCATAATGTTTTCATCAAACTCGAGAGAAGAGAGAAAAATTTTGAGAAGGTTTTCATCTATCCTGAGCTCTCCAGTCTTCTCCATGCCCTTTCTCCACGTGAGGAAGCTAGCAGCTCGTCCAGGAGAAGTTATTAGAGCCACATCTGTACTGTGCTTTGGGGTGCCAGGAACCGGAACAAGACACGGGGCTGCAATGTGGAGTAGTGGTCAAAAATAGCACCGAAATTTTTCATTGCTCTGATATGAAAAGGAAGCTGAGATTCCCCTAAGAATCACAATTAAGCTGATTTGAAAAGCCTTGTGAAAAAGGAGCTTGCAAAGGTGGTGTAACAGAAAGGTCTTGCTGTGAGGTCGAGGCGTTTGATCGCAGTGTGTCATTCCAAGGGCTGCTTCTGCCTAATGCTAATAACACTTTATTTTTTCTTCACCACAGATAGTCTTAAAATATGGGTATTTAAATCTCATGAAAGTGAAAAAAAGAAAAAAAGGAAAGCAAAACAGCCCTCCAAGCTCCGCAGGTGATACCACACTGGTATTATTTAGAGTTTTTCCTCATTTTTAAATCTGATTTTTTGCTTTTTTGTTTGTTTTTACAAATACTGGAGAAATGAAGGGAATCTCCAAATTCCACCTGAGAAGAGACACTTTTTATGTTCAATACATAAGACATCCACGACTTAACAGGAGGTAAAGCAATCCCAAAAACACCACTCTGCACTTGCATTAAGGAGACTGGGGGACACTATATATGTTTTAGCACTTGGATGTGTACAAAACGACTAATTTTGCAGGAAAAGGGTGCATCAGCTCTGCTCATATATAATTCCCATTTCGTGTGAACGTTTTGTGACTAGAGAGAACTTGTAGATGCAGAAAGTCTGTTGACACTACTTAGCCTAAGCCAAGACTGTTGCATTTTTCTTCTTTTCTCTCCTTAGCAAAGCAAAGGGGTTGTAATGTGCCAGGCTGCTGCTTGTTGGAAGCAGCAAGCAGTCCTACGTACGACCTTTTGTTGCTTTGACATGCTACCTTATAAGCTGGTAGCTTTAAGAAATGCAAGGCAGAAAAATTTAATCTCCTGGAACATGATGTAAAGCCATTTAATTATTTTCAAGACATTCTTTGAGAATGACTGGGCTTGCTGCTTGAGGTGGGGCGTGTGTGTGTGACTAAAGGTTTGCACTTCACCAAAAAAGGCCTCCCGGGTGTCCCAGGGTTGTTAAATCAGGCTGTTTCCTGGGCTGGCCTGTAAACTCTGGGCACTTGGAGATCACGGATGCTTTCCGACCAGGCTGCCAATTTTCAGACAAGCCTGGGTAATTCTCAGGCTCACCCACCCCTGCCCACGAGCTGCAGTTTCTGTGCCCCTGACAGCACAGTGCTTTTCTTTGGCTGTGCTCCCACCAAGCACCCACAGCACGACTCCAGCCCTGCCACTGCAAAAGATGCAGGCTCCTGAGTATCAAGGATGGGTGAGAGATGGATTTTTTTTTTTTTTGGTCTACAGGGAAACCAGTGGGTTTGAAAAATTCTTCTTTCTCAGAATGAAAAAAAACCCACTGATTTTTTCCCCCCAAATTGCCTATGAGGCCAAACCAAATCTTCCCCAAAACACTCTTAAAACCCCCTTTTTGAACTGCTCTCAAGGTTTCATTCTGATAAAAACTCAATGTCTCATTCTTACTCCACCTTGAAAAATATTTTTTTCTTGTACTATAAAATGAAAGTCAAACCCTGGTAACCTGTCTTTTCAAGCTGAAAAACTGAAACATTTGCTTTCAGAAAGTTCAGGCAAGACCTTTGAAGACTTTCTCTAAAAATTTGTTTTTCAAAATGAGTTTTCTTTCAATTCGTCCTGCTTAGTGAAAACCCTTTATTTTTAACAAATTAGCATGTTTATCTTTCTTTTTTTTATTTTTCTGGTGGGAAAGGTTTTACCATGGAAGATTTCTGTGCAGCTCTGTAGTGAGCTGGCCCATGGAGATACTGTGAATGATTTTACCAGTCAGTGGTAGAGACGAGAAAAGTTTGGAACAAAACTTGAGCTAGGGTTTCCTCAGCTTCTCCTCTGCAGTGAGGTACCTGCTTCTCCTCTCTGTCTCCTTGCAGAAGCCAACCACTGCCTTAACCTGCAGTATAGGCACAACTGGAGATTAGAGAAAAAGGGCTTCAGACCCTGAAAGAAGCTGGAAAGCTACTCTAATCAAGTAAATAGACCTTCACAGAAATGTGGGAAGATCTAATTCTGCTCTACAGTGGCTATGAGGTTCAGTGCTCTTCTCCCTTGACACTCCATTTTTTCCTAGGAGTATTGTCTTCAAGGACTGGATCCAAAGATTGTTGAAGCCAGCTGAGAAAATCCCTTATACTGAATTTTTCCATAATTTTGAAAATCCTGAAATTTATATATTTTCTTTCTTTCTTTTTTTTTTTATTTTTTTTCAATTTTGAAGGAAGAAGAACTGCTAGCTTATTTAGCCTCTCTTTTTTGCCAGCTGTGGTAGCATTAGGTTTTGAACTGAGCTCTAAACCTTAATTACTGTAGCAGCACTGCAAAAAAGCCATTCTAATTCTGGGAATATAAACATTCCGTTGTCTCTCAAAAGTCTCAGCTGGAATAAAATGTCTTTTAAGAGGCACTTATCTTTTAAAGCCAACTGCTCTGCTCTTCTTATCACCACCTCCAGCCTCTAGTCCTAAGAGTAAGTTTCATCACTTTCCTTATACAAAACCTGACCTAAAAGAACCAAAGCAGGGTTGTGGGTACAGAGATGTTTCTCCTCCCAAGGTGGGTGGAAGAATACATAGCACTGCTTTGTTAGAGAAAGGTTTTCCATCCACTCTCAGCCAAGGGAGACACATTTCAAGTTCACATTTCAGCTGACCAGACAGGGCTACATGGCTCTCAAGGAGTTTCTGTGGCAATGGATGAAAATATTTGTATCTGGATTTGTCTTCTGCTGTTTTTGTCAACACTAGAAAAGGTCAATGTTTTTCCTTGGTCAGAGAAAGATGATGTCTAGATTTACAGCAGCATGAAAGCTGAAAGAAGAAAAGCAAGAAGTAGTTTTGGCAAGTGGTAGATCCTTCAGTGTCCAGGAACCATTAACCTATTAAAATGAAACTGTTTCTTTTTCTGTCCCTGGGACACTTCAGTCATTCCCATAAGCTCAGATCCTTCCAAGCAACTTGGAGAGAGCCGACTGCAGAAGCAAAGCTCCCCAAAAGGTCCCTGCTCATCTCTCCAAGCAGACACTGCACAGGGAAAGCAACAGCCTAATCAAGCCGTAATATAAAGAAAAGAAATGAACTATACTAATTATCTCTTCCTCTTGCTAGCCCCAGCGTTTAGTTTTTGACTTTTAGAGTCTAAACATAGCAACACGGCACTGAACAGAAGGCTTTCTAAATTTTAGGGAATCTCTAGTCTTGTATTTAAAGTCTAAGGGAAATATAATGCCTATTCTGCATATCTTTGAAGTAAATCAACAATTAAGCATGATTCCTCTCCTAGTGTTGTTGGAATGAGAAGCTAGATTCATAAAATGTTACACTATGGAAATCTAGAGTAAGAGTGCATTAACTCTGAGTCTTGCCCTGTACACCGACAGTTTTCTGTCAGATTCCAATATCTGCAACCTCTTTTTTACACAGTTTATTCCAAATGTAGCTCCTCTACATCTTTTGACTAGGAAATGAATTCACGCAAGACCGCAGACCGCATGATTCCGGCAGTGTGAGGGAGCAGACATTTAAAAGCACATTTATCACTTCAAGGAAGCCATTCCAGGTTGCTTTTTCAGAGAGTAACTGAAAGCAGTTTAGGAAATGTAGAACACTAAAACAAGAGGAAGATGGAGACACAACTACTGGTACGCTCTCAGATTTGTTCAAGGATATTTACTCAAGAGCATGTAAGAGTGATTTCCACAGAGTTGTAGTTTCAAATCAAAATTCTTAGTTTTCCTCAACTAATGCAGCAAAAAGTTGTCAAGTGGCACATTTCAAGGTTAACAAAGAACTGGCTGTTGCTCATGCCCACTGTTGTATATAAGTGAATACAGAAATAACTCATCAATGGTTTGAATTGGCATTGGATTTTTAAATCTGGTGGTTCTGATTTTAATTTAACATATCCTGTGGTGCAGTGTGTGAAATATGTACTTAACCCAGATTGTTGTGAGATGAAAGCACACTCGTGTTTATTTTACATTATTTGCTGTAGTTTGTTGAAAGCCAACATTCCTGGGCAGTGAATGCAGCAGGGATGAATCATTTGAACTAGGTGAGGGGTTAGCAGCTGGAAGAAAATGAAAGTTAAATAACTACATTAAATTTCAGCTAAATGGGTTAAAAAATGTAATGCTAGAGAAACTTGTATCTCCATTCTGAGACAAGGAATTATGGTACTTATTTCTATGGGTTTTCTACCAGCACTTTTAGTGTCAGCCGTGATTAGAGGTAATTAATATCACACATTTCCTACCTTCAGAACTGAGGTGCTGAAGCAAAGTTAAATACAAATTGCTACTAAGAGCTGTAGCAAATGCACCAAATGACAGTATAGCACCAGGGAATCAATCCTAATGATTCATATCGCCATAGGAATCTTAATCAAGGACCAGGACATCACCAGACTGAGCACTGAATGATTAAGGAAAAAGATGGGCCCTGTGCTAGAGAGCTTAGCACTGAAGCAAGGGTAAAGGGGAATGACAAAGTAGGCAAAGAGAAGGGAAAGCAGAACAAAATGATGGAACAGCAGCACCAGAAATGAGCCCAGCACAGGGACAGTCCATAGTAAAGATTTTCTGAGAGCTTGTAATAGTGATTTTGACAGAAGACAAGAGAGTGGCTGCGTGGGTGTTTGTGGTAGGCCCGTCTCACACCTGAGTGGTGGGAGTGATGGGCAAAGGTGACTGCCTGAAAACATATCAAGTGGACAAATGAAGCTTATATTAAGGGCTAGATGAGGGCAGAAATTGTATCTGGTTAGTGAATGATGCACTTGAGCCTTGAAAGCAGAAGGAAGGGGCTTCTCCTGAACATAGCAGGGCAGGGGAAGGAGGCCAGAGGCAGCAGCAGCAGAGCAAAAGCCACCCCTGAGGAAAGGATGCTCATAGCAGTGTTTGAGCTGGGTACAGTTTGGATAAGACAGTGCTTTTCAAGGCCAGAAAGAAAAAGAGGTGGGAGTAGCTGAGATTCGAAATGCCAGAAGCCTGCACAGGAATTTTAGTTGAAAGGAGACGAAAGGCCACAGAGTAAAGATGGTATCGAGAAAAAAAAAAGAAAATCACTGAGGATGTGAGAAGTCTGAGCCAAAGATGTCTCCTAGGATGCCTGTGGGACAGGCAGCATCCTCCTGAGGCCATGTGGTACCTCCCAGAGCTGTCAGCTGAGCAGCTCTGCTCCCACCACGCTGGGCTGCAGCTGGAGGGGAGTTGTCTTTTGGGTGGTTTTAGAGGGAGAGGCCTCATCTGGGAGAGATGGAGCAGGGAAGCAGATTTGGAAATCACAAGGGACAGGAAAAGGGAATTTGAATTGGGTTGCATAGAGACAACATGAAGACACAGAGAGGAGCAGGAGAAGCAGATGCAGAAGTTTCTGGAGAGTGGGGCAGTGAAGAGGAGCATCTGCAGAAGGAAGGCTTGAGCAAGGAAGAGAAGCCAGTGGGTCACCAAGAGAGGATGGTGGCTCCATGCGTGCCTGGCCAGTGAAAGACTCAGGTGGTGTCCCCAGGGCTGTGCACTGCTCCTTGTGATTTCACAGGCTGCTCTGCAGAGGTCTCTTCCTGGTCTCTTTCTTCCTCTGTCTTCAGCTGCTCTGCTCTCCTTGCTCAGGTGTGAACAAACACCAAGGAGACAGAGGACAGGCTGGGACATCCTGCATTATCTTCCAGCACTTGGAAGATCAGCATTACCGAAACCCAGGAGAAGAAAAGGTGTTGAAAGCTGTCAGAGCCAGGGAATCAGTCGGGCAGGTGCACCGTGGAGTGCAGAGAGCTGGGAAAGAAGGGGCAGAACAGCAAGAGGCTTTCCTTGGGCTAGCAAACACTTGAGTTGCACAGCTACAGGGTTCATCATCACCCTACTCCCCCGATTTCAGTTTCAGAGACAGCATGGTTTTAGTCCTTCATCATCCTGTCAGTCTGGTCCAGATGGCAGAGACTCAGAGCAAAGCAGTTATTCACCAAGAGAGGGATTGGGAAAGGACAGTCTCTCTCTAAAAGCAGTAAAGTTGCATTCAGTGAAGACTGCACTATGGCTAAGAGCAGTAAGGGCTGGACTGATGTAAAATGAAGGTTGGTCCCGTGATTTTGGTCATTCTTATGTCTGCATTTAATATATAGCTTCCACAACTCTGAATAATGCAAATTTTTGTTTATCATAGGCTCTTGTCCTTCAGAAATTGTGGGAATACAATGTCTGGCCAAATAAGTGTTTCCTGGTTGCTCTTTCCATTAATTCTCTGTCTTTACTGAGGGATAGCTAGATCAGGATGCTTTAATTTCTAGAATCACTAAGGCTGGAAAAGACCTGTGAGCTCATTGAGTCCAACCCAGCTCCTCCATGTCCACCACTAAACCATGCCCTCGTGTGCCATACCTTGACGACTTTTGAACATTTCCAGGGATGGTGATTCTACCACTTCTCCGGGCAGCCTGTTCCAATGCCTTATCACCCTTTCAGTGAAAAATTTTCCCTGATATCCAATCTAACCACCCCCTGGTGGAATTCCTAAGACTCCTTTGGAGATGCACGCAGATTCAGTGCGCAGGTACCTGCCTGAGTTTTGGACTGACCTGCTTGAGGTGCAGAGGTTGTCAGTGCGGGTGCTGCTGCTGAAAGCCCTTGCTGCCTCGCTTCTTTGCCAGAAGGCCGTAACTCGCGCCCTGAACTGCTCCAGGACCTGGTGGCGGATGGATGCGGCTGTGCCAGACCAACTCAAGGCGGGTGTTCTGCTGGCTCCACGCAGACGCTGCGGGGCAGGCGCGGGGCTCGTCCCGCGGGGCGGGGAGGGATCGGAGAGTTCCCATCCCACGCTGGCGGCTTTGGGGCGCGCCGCAGCAGGGGGATGCGGCGGCGGCTGCAGCGCGGAGCCGCGGCCGCCCGGGGGAGCGCAGGCACCGCCGCCCGTGGGCCCGCACCGCGCCTCGCTCCGCCCGCGGGGCTCCGCACCGAGCTGGAGCGGGCGCCTGCGAGCCCCATTCAGAATAAAACACTTCCCTCCTTCTGTGCGTTACATAAATTTAAACTTTTTTCCCCCCTTTTCTTCTCTCTCT
>VZTF01009812.1:644127-657958 GCA_013397755.1 Cnemophilus loriae | reverse complement strand
TTCCATTATCGAAGCTCTCAAATATTCCGAGAGAGGTTACAAAATGTGTTTACTTACAAATTTGGAAGTAGCGACAAGACGCAATGCAGTGAATTTGTCATCTGCTCATGACTAGCAGATGGTCCTCCTTCTTTGCAAGCAAACTGCGTGAGTCACATCTTGCCTGGTTTGCAGGATCGAGCCGAGGCGCTCTCTGGCACCAGGGTGGACAGAGTCGCCCATCCTGATCGTGCCGCCTGCCCACACAGCCAGTGGGCTCTCTGGCACTGGGTGCATCTCACCGTGCCTTTTGGAAAGGTTCCTCATCCCTCCTGCTTCCACGGCAGATTAATCCGGGCGCACTCCTGTCTGTAGAGACTGCTTCACGTGGCTCTTGCAGTGCAAAGGGATCTTTAAATGGGAACACATTGCATTAACATTTTACAGACGAGCTGAAAGAGATAACTGTGAGTTATGCTTAAACAGACTCATTTTTTAGCTCTGGATGAAGCCAAAGTGGGAAATGCAAAAAAAGAGCCTGATGAGACCCTTTTGCCTGGAATCAGTGCTGCTGCAGACCAGCGTCGCTGTGAAAACCCAGTTCCCTGCATCAAGGCATGATATGTTGAAGGTGGCTCTGAGCTGTGCTCTTAGTCAGTAATAAAACAAAACAAAATTAAATTAAAATAGTGCAACTCTGCATTGGTTTAGAGGTCTGTGCAGAGCTTGCAGAATTGGAGTTGCTTGTCCTGGCAAACAGATAAGGCTCAATTTTATTACAGGTATGTTAGAAAGTTGCTTTACAAGATTAAAGTCATCTAACATCCTCTCCTGCCTTCCCTCTCTGGTTTGTGTTGATTCCTCTTGATAGTTTTTCCTCACTTGTGACACATTCCTGGTTTTGTCTTATCATGTAAATCTGCATAGATGATTGGTTTTCTTCTAGATTTGTGTGTGTGTGTGTGTGTGTGTGTTTTCTTCACAGCAGAGCAAGAGGGAGCAAGTTTAAATGATACAAAAACGAGATACTAAGAGTGATGGGGAAAATTCAGGGAAGATATCAACATGAATGCTTTGAAATGCTTTTTTTTGCAAAGTGGACAAGTTTCAGGTTGACAGGCTCTTTTAAAATGAATCCATTTCCAAAGCAGTCACTTATTTATATGGCATAATACTTGTTGCTCTTTGCTGGATGCGAGAGGTCCACTCCCTGTCACCAGCCATGGGTAGATTGTGCACTCCTGCCAGATGCTCACATGTTTGCACAATGTGACACACACGAACTGTGCTTGACTGTCTGTAGGTAGCAGAGTCCATGTGAATAATGTAAAGGAAGTGCTGGGTTTCTTTGCTTTTCAGTTTCTTCTGGAATGTTTTCTTGCCTGGTTTTCATAGAAGAACACTCCGCATAAAGGCACTCTTCATAGGTACAAACAGAGAATCCTCCTGTTTCTGAAAGAAATGCTCAAATCTATGGAGGACAGTGAGGAAACTCATGTTAACCTGGTAATAAATCCAAGCCTGGCACTAGGAGCTCTGATTTGGAGATCCTGGAGCTGTAACCAACCTGTGAGCACCATGGTGTGGCCATAGTCCATCACTGACATTTCTTCCAAAATCTTCTTTTTCTGTTTCAGAGGTCAGATGCTGGGAATTGCCTCCCTGCAAGGAGACAGAGTTTGAGCTGTCTTCTCTGCCTGAGCTACTCACCAGTAGCTGTGAAGGTGTTGGTGCTGAATTATCATCCAGAATGTGGGAATGAGAGAGGAAGGGGAATTGAGGGCTGGTTGTAATGGGAACATGAGGGGGTTGCTTGCAGAGGTGGATTGTCTTTGGGTTTGGGAAGGGTGACATTTATGGGGGCCCGTGGGGACTCCAGTGCATCTAACCACCACCAGGAAAGTCCTCCAAGGTGCTGAGAATAGGTTTGTCCTCTTGGTCCCTGAAATGAGCCTCCTCTCTCCTCTCATTGCTGCCAATAAATCCAGGATTAGGAAGCTGACAGCCGCCTACATGCTCTGGAAGAACAGTGACCACATACAAAATTTATAGCCTACAATATTGCCGTAGGTGGGGATAGAAAATACTTTTGTGGGGTTTTTAGTCTTGGGATTCCCCGTGGGTGCTGGCAGTGACATACCTATCCTGATACATTATCCCCCTGCAGTGAGGCGTGCTGGAGGAGAGGGCTGGTGTGCTCCACGTCAGTGCAGAGTCCCAGGGAGAGATGTTCCAGGTGCTCTGGCAAGGTGCAGGTTACCTTATGCTTGATGCACCTTGAGCCCAGCTTTTGCTCCACAGTCACATCCATTTGCCTCAGGTCAGTGCTGTTCTTCTTTTGCTCTGTCAAAACCCTACAGCCCCGGCTGGTTGCCGTCTTGGGCAGCCTCATTCACCACCTAAGACCCTCCCTTAGGGCCTTAGCTGATAACTATGTAGATAGGGAGCAGGCCATGGGCTTTCTAAAACATGGGCACCACCGTTCATCAGCATTAGCCTGGCGGGTTTTCCTTGCTAACAACATGCACTGCCTGCCCTTGATTACTGTTGCTTCACCAGCTTTGGTGACCCCATGCTCACAGAGGGGAAGGAGACAAAAAGGAACGCTTGAAATGGTCCATGGGAGGCCCAAGTGTGAAGTCTGCAGGAGGAAAATTAATTCAACAGAAGTTGTGAATAAAAAGGAGTGGCATAGTGAGCTCACACAGGCTTGACATTCTTTGGTTTCTACAATGTCTGGGATCTGGGTCTGAAAATCCTGGGTAAAATCATAACTAAGGAAGATGAAGTGGTAAAGGCTCTCACCTGTGTCTTCTTTGTTGATGCTGGAAATGGAGAATCACAGCTGTGAAATTTAGATGCTATGAAGGTCTACTAGCCAGACAGCTTCTGTGAGGTTTCACCTCTGAGTCGAAGTTGGCTTGTAGCAGGCAAGTTTCTCATTACTTTTAGGTTCCCTTTTGGGTTTACTGGGATGAATACAAAACATAATTCATTCCAGCAAAAGAAGAGCCGCGTCTCCACTGGAGGTGCTTTGGGTAAATGGGAAGCTCTGAGATATGTATTCTGCAGCTCACACTGACACTTTAAATAAGATACCTGGGAAACTGAAAAATGAGCAGCCACTGCAAAACCCATCATCTCAGTGTTGGATTTGCACAAGGCAGGAGGGTTGGAAGCAGACAATATTTAAAGCCCCTTCCAACCCAGGCCATTCTGTGGTTCTGTGATTCTGTGATATCTGGGAAAGGGCAGAAACCCAGATGCAAAACCAACAGAGCTATCTTGCTTCTAAGTTGTTTAGTTTAAAGCTGACTCAAGGAGAGCCATGGAAACTCCTCATGGAAACCAGATAAGCCTATGGATAAAATAGTGAAGAAAAACTTCAAAACTTGCTGTTAAATAACTATAATGAAACAGACAGATGTCCTGATTGTACTAATATATGACAATAGCCAGTCCCTACACCTCATCCATGCCCCAGCTTCCAGCACAAAATCATGAGTGTATTCAGCTATTTCAAAAAGACCTTGCCAAGATCAACTGTTTCAAGTTTAATGCGTGCTTTGTGTATTTCAGGCGAAGAAAACACAGTAGAAGGGCAAATCTTACCAGAAACAGCATTGCATTTCTGGATTTCCAGACCTGTCTTAGCCTCAAGCAAGGGAGAAGTTTGTACAGCAGTTAAGGTGATTAACCATGACTGACGCCACATGTATCCTAGGCTGGAAGAACTGCTAAGTCTCCAAATTTTGCCCAGTCATGTCACTGAAAGTGATTCCATACACCTGAAGAAGATTGCTACACCCAAATGTTTATTTTTCTGGTGATACTGGTTGACCTACTTTTGCCTACCAGGGGAAGTACAAGCTGTTCCCATCCAAATGTCCTGAGACCATCCCAGATGAGCTTTCAGACCTGTTTGAAGTTATATTCTGGGTCCAGCCTGACACGGAGCTGAGCTCAACACCTTGCACTCCCTTTTCCAGCAGCCTTCGTGTGCCTGGCTGCGGCTCCGAATTAAAAAGATCTCTCCCAAAAAGTAACCCAAGGATTTGACTTTGCCGGGAAAGATGTGATAAGAGCACGGATGTCATCCAGGGCACGTAAGGGAGAGCTTCTGATCCTGCTGCACGGCAGGTCTCCTGCTGGGAAGTCCTGTGGGAGGAAGGAGTGTAATTTTGTGGGACCAGCATTATGGATGAACTCAGCATCCACTACTGGATGTGAAATAGCCACTTGCAGCTGAATCCAGCTCTTCTCAGTCTCCAAAAAAGAAAACTGTAGTTTTTGCTAAGGAAAACCAAGCCTGTGGTCTCACGGGATATGAGATACGCTTTTATTGTTAATTTGTATATTTGCCTTGCTGCAAATGTCATCTAAAGCTGTGTAGGAGGAACGTAGCTGGAGGTTTTTTTCCAGATTTGTTGTATTTGGTGTAGACACGCTCTGAAATAAACCTGAAGCCTGGGAGGGGTAGGAGGGGTGGAGGCTGTGCTTGAACCTTAACTCCGTGAGTGTTCTTCTCAGCCCCATGGGCTCTGGCTGCACAGCCCACACATGGCTCCCCACACTGTCTCAAAAGACAAAGTGATAGGGATCAATGTGGCTTGTAACTTCTTCCTGAAGTTCCTTACTATTGATGTTTTCTAACAAGAAATCCAAACTGTGGCAAGGGAAATGAGTGAGGAAAGACCTTTCCAAAGAGGAGCAAAATGGGAGCTGATTCAAGCGTCTGTAATTAGCTAATGGCTGTGAATATTTATGAAATCTCCCAGCAGTGGCAGTGAAGTGCTGATCCTAGAGAAGTGGACGCCCTCTTCCTTGATGTCTTTAATCCTTGAAGTCCCAGCTGCCATGGCTCGAGTGTTGGAAAACCCCACCCTCTTTCTGGCCTCTGATCAAAATCAATATTTGAGAGGGAAATGCAGGACAGCAAAGGAGTTAAACAAAAGTTCAGATAAGCATAACAGATACTGGAAAGATGAGATCCTCCAAGCAGAGTGCTCTAGAAAGCACTCCCGTTAATCTGGGCAAGGCTCTCATCAATTGCGCTGTGCAAGAAGAGCTATTCTTGGACTCATAAGGAGGTAAGGGATTTATTTCCTCAGCTGCACGGAGTCATGCTATGAGATATCATTAAGTAAGAATAATTGGGATTTGAGCTTTCAGCATACAAGATTTGTAGTTTTTCCTCTGTTTCCAGTCCTTTCCAGATATACCTTTCCTAAGTGGTAGTCAGGATTTCTGTACCATTTAACTCTATAATCCTTACAAGTAATTTTTTTATGTCTATGTGATAAGTGGCTGTGTTGATTTCCATTTGAGCATCTGTAGACGACCTTGGTAATTAATACTTTGGTGTGATAACAAAATAAAATATTGAAGTGTATTTTAATTTGAGCAGTTCAGTGGCGACCCAGCAATGTGGATTTCATTTTCCTGGCAATACCCTGACTGCAGTTAAGACATATCACCGAAAAAATGATGGTAAAATCCAGAATGGTCACATCAGATTAATTGGTTTCACGATTGCAATGGCAACATGAGGAGCTTGCACTAACACACAGAGCTGAATTTTCAGGGTGTGGGAAGCAAGTGTGCAAAGGGTCTGATGATTAACTTTCTGGCACCAGTCGCTTTTCTGCGACACTGCAATCATTACTTCAGGCAAAAACAAATCATTTTGTTGCTTCATCGGCAGAAAAAAACCCTGTCCAGCTCCATCTTCTGCCAAGCCTGAGCCTTCTCTTTCTTTCTTTCTGTGCATATGGAGGGTCTGTGGCAGCGTTGTGAAAGAGAGACCAGAATGCAGGTGCCAGGAGAGCAGAGATCCCAGTGCCCAGCTGAGGTTTTTGTGATGAGGTGGAGCCCAGGGACAGTCCACTCCACTGAAGCATTTGAGATCTACCAAGGTGTTTGGTTTTGCAGAGCAACAAATAGGTTTTTTAATTTTCAGAGCCCCAGTCTTGATTTCTTGTCAAGCTGAGTGTTATTCATGTCTGGACCACAGCTGATCATTGCTAATTTTGATGCAGAATTTGACTTTCCCTCCAGAGTGAAGGGTTTAATGCTTTTCTTCAAAGGCAGTGCAGATGGTTCATTGAGTGTCAGAGATCCAAGGAAGCTTAAATGGATACATTTAAAAATGAGGTCCAGGACTTAAAGAGACTGGCTGATTCCTAGTAGGTAAAGCCAAGTTAGAACCTGGCCACTGCCACAGTGACTGTGGGACCAAACTGGATTGGGATCCCAGAGCTTCTGTCTATTCCCACCCCCTCATTTTGGCTGCAGTTGATTCTGCTGCTGCAAAACGTTTTACCCTGTTAACAGAAGAATTGTCATACACTTCATTTTGAGGTTTCAGGAAGACATAATCATTAATGGGAATGATTTATATAAAGCTACTTATTGATGAGCCAGGAGAGAACAGAACTTTCCTGAAGAGCATAATATATTGCACCTATTATAAAACAAATACTACTCTGTAACACGTCTGCATCTCTTAAGTGCAGGCCATTCAAAATTCTTGCTGGTTTTGTCAGTCACGTGCTCAGAAACACTTTCAATGCACTAAGAAGAATCATAAAAACTCCAAATCAGGTGTTTAAATCTCCACAACCATGCTAGCTTGAGAGAAATTCAACCTCCCAGGCAGAGAGCCAGGTTTTGCTATTGCAAAAAAAGGTTCTTCTGCATGTGCTAAGGGATTAGATGTTCCTGATGTTCTAGGCAAGGGCACTGTAGGTTTTCCAATGGTGATAACATGCAAATTTCATCCATAAGTCTTTCTGTTGACAGGGAGGATAACAATCTACCTGTGTGTGTGTATGTATGTGTGTGCATGTATGTGTGTGCTTAAAAATATTAAAAATTAAAATCTGCTAGGAAAGGGAGTGTAAAACAGTATGACTTCTCCAGATTTTTTTTTTTTTTTTGAGACAAATGTACTGAATTACAATAAAAATATACTTAATCTTTAGGTAACTTAAACTGTAGTGTTTAATATGAATATGGACGTGTAGCCTATGGCTCATCAAAGTATAGGGACCATATTGATACATGGAGTATTAGATAAAGAAATAAATTTTGCAGGATCAGAAACAGAGTCACAACACAAACAAAATAAAGAAAGTCCAATAACAGGAAAGGCAGAGCATCTGTAGTAGTTATGACTGATTTTCCATTGCCCTACATCCTTGGTAGCAATTAGGTGTGGCTATAAAATGCTGTTAAAAGACTAAGTGGAATAGCTGGTTTGCACTGACTTGGCTGAACGTCTGAGCTGCTCATGGTGGATTAAACTCTGCAAGTCACAGAGGGATAAATCTGCAATTTGCAGCCGAGAGCATTCAGATTTTAGTGACTCAACACAGGCAAATTGACATTTATTACCAATATTCCAAAAGTATCCCAGCCCTAGGGCACATGATGTCCAGAAGTGCCCTTACTTCTAGTCTGCACCTGAACTGTGTTTCACAGGTTTGGCAACAGGGCTTTCACCATTGCTGACAAGTGCTTTTTGAAAACTTGGGCACAATATTCTGAAAGGTGATGCACAAATCAAATTAATCTCCTTCAGCAGAATTGGTTCTCTGCCCTCACCTGTGGTTTTATCAAAAACTAACCAGAGGGTTTAAAACATATTTCGAGCCTCTGTCAGAGAAAAGAGATGAGTTCAAGAGCTCTTGGAGCACTCTGCCCATCCACCTGTAATGGGAGTGAAGCTCCACATGGCAAACCCCACCTGCATATGGATGTTGAGCCTCTATTTCCCTTTGTGAGGTGGTGTCCACTTGCTTCAGATGGAGATTTAGACAGCTTTTAGCGAGAGGGACCCTGCCATGGTGCTGGCTGGAGGGAAATCCAAAGCAGAAGCGTTTCTCGTGGATAGGTTCTTCACTTTATGCAAAATGTGTTGTGACACATTATCTCTTCACCATGTAGCAAAGTGTACTTCGCAGCGATTGAAGAAATTCAGTTAAATCCAGCCTGTACTTGTGTTCTGGTTCGTTATTTATAGCAAGTGTGGGAGTGTGTTGGCCCCTTCTGACAGCATATCATGGCCATCTTAAATCCTGAAAGCACTTTCTTTTTTTTGTTGCCACGGTAAATGTTTAAGAAGTTTAATCTTAAATTTATGAGTGATTTGGAGACCAGTCTGTTCATGACACATGAACAAAATTAGACCAGGAAATGTTTTGCTGAACGAACTCTCGTGCTTTTATAAGGAGTGAGGTTGTTGGGAGTGTGCTCCCCGCTGTGTGTGCTGCCAAGGCATGGCCTCTGTGGCCCACAGTGATGCGTGTGGAAGTGTTTGCCCATGGTATTTCAAGAAAAAATATTTACTGAACTGGCCTAAGAGATTTAGGAAATCAAATCTCAAGGTGTTAGAGAGGGCACTTAGCATGGTATGAATTGGAGTTTCAACAGTGAGCATAGTCAGAGGCAAAAGGGTTAATTTTGCTTCAAGAAGAAGACATGGAAATAATTTTTTTTCCTTGCTAATTAAATATGAAACTGACTAACTGTATGCAAGTGTAATTTTCTTATCTTATTAGCCATGTTCATTTCTGAAGTGAATAACTACCAGCACTGGTACAGTATATGGGCAGAATAATAGTCAAACTGATTTTTACTTTAATCTCTGAATACAATTAGCATAATTTAAACTGTTATAAGCTACAGCAGATAGAAATCACATTATAGAGACTGTAGGTGGAGAGGTGGGTGGTCACATGCAGAGGGAAAACTGGAAGAGCACTTAAAATACAGCCGAATAATAAGCGTTCAGGAGAATGTAAAGCTACATGGAGTTGAAAGGCACATTATTCCAAGAGATGGGGGAAGAAAAGTGGAAAATCATGAGCAAGGTTCAAGGACTTCTACTACTGCAGGCCCTCATCCCAAGAAATGCTGTCGTAAGAGATGTAGTTTATACAACTGTTTTATGGGGCATGAATCCCAAATTCCATTTTCTGTCAGAGGAGAGAACAGCCCAATGCAGATGGACAGATCACATCTTTCCTGACCAGATGAGAAGAGAAGAAGTCAAGATATGATGGGGGAAGGAAAGAGGCAGGTCAGATGGGGAACCAGAGAGGTGGACCACAGGTATAAAGTGTGTGTTTGAGTGAGTTGTGCATGAGAGCAGGGATAGAAGAAGGAAAAAGAAGAGAGAAAGAATGGGCTGAATGAGGAGACTGGGTCTGGAAATCCTGAATTGTAGGCTAGGACTGACTGAACAGTCAGCACCAATGAGTGTGGGAGGAAAGTGACATGAACAAGGAGAGGAGACAGGGACAAGCTGGTGAAGATAAACCCAAGCTCGAGGAGAGTGGAAAGAAGGTGCTGCCTGACAGAGCCTGAAGCCCGGGACACTCACATCATCCCACTCTTCTGCTGTCAGCAAATATCCATACAGCCTCTGAGAAGCCTTTAGAGATCACCTGCCACTGCAGCTGCTCCATGGAAAAGAAAGGATTACAACTGAAAACTCGGGAAACACCCTGAACTTTTTTTCCTTTCGAATGCCTGCTTGCCCTCTTCGTTTACATCCTGTACTAGTTTCTGCAGTGTTTTCCGAGCAAGTAACAAAATTAGGCCCAGGAATCTAGCCTGTTTAACCAGTAATAGTCTGACGTTGGCCATAATTAAATTTCTGTGGCCCTTTTTTATTTGTTGCAAGGAAATCTATAGGATTTGTTGTTTAGCGCAGAGAGGTCTGAAATGTTACCAAGCTGCATAGCATGTATTAATCACTGGGTAAATTTTATCTATATCCTGACAATTTAGACAGAGCATGTTGTCTGAAAAGAACTAGAAATGTTCTTCATCACAGTATGACTGGGGGTATGCTGTGGCCAGGCCTTACTGCTGGAGAACAGAACACGACTTTGACATATTTTTCACATCAAATTGATAGATTTCCTATAATAAAGACATTTCTGAACTATAGAACATGGACCTCACTCCTGAGTGGCTGTTCCTTTGTTGCAGTGCTCTCTGCTCTTTGAGACTTCTTCCTACAAAAAAAAAGCAATCTCCAGACTTAATTCACTGCTACATAATAGAAGGTGTTGTCAGCAAATGCCTCTTGCAAAAGCAGCCTTCCAGCTGGGTGGATGGCAGACTGGAAGTCCAGTGAGTTGGATGTTGGTCCCACGTTGCCCAGAGAGCTCCTACAGAGCTTTCATATAGAGGTGAAAATATTCTGCTTTTTGAATCAGCCCTACTTGCATTTTTACGATGAATTAAGCACAGCTACACTGATAAATGGACTGTACTCTGTGTGTGTGTGTGGACAGAAGCTGGCCAGAAAATCTTAGAACCATGAATTAAATCAATGTATATCACCTCCAGAAATATGTGCACGGAGCAGTGTTTGTAGATGAGCAGTGCAGGTAAAGCAAAGACCCATACATGCTGTGCAGCTCTACTTCTGGCAAAGATGACAGATGATGAGACTTCCTGAGAACACTTTCAAGGTCTGATTTTTGTTTACTCAATTAATATTGGCTGTATTTAATGCACCAGGAAAAACCATTGCAATTGCTCTGAAGCACTCTGTTGCAAAAAATTCAGCAAAGCCAGTTCAGTAATTAACGAGTGGACTTTTTTTTAAATTTTTCTCGTAAGTTTTGTACTCCATAGACTTTTTAATGAGATTAACCTTTAATCCACATGCCTAGAAAACAGGTAGTGGCATCTGTCTGAGAAAGAGACCTACAAATACACAAGTGTTTGTATTTCTAAAGATGAAAATGAAGGCAGCAAGTAAATCATGTTAGTGTATATTTAACACTCTCTAGTTCTGCTATTTGATTTAGAAAAAAAAGTTATGAAAGACTACAAAGTGCTAACAAGGACAGCCCTCACCCAGCCCAAACTCTTAAGAAATAGCAGCAGTCCTGCAGCATTGCATTTGTCTCTCAGTGCCAGGGCTCTATATTTAACAAGCTTTCCCCAGCTCCCACACCCTGATGAATTCATTGGAATGCAGTAGGAAAGCAAGAGCTCATCTGACTCATTAGGAGGCTCATATGCAATTACCATCAATTAAAAATGCCTTCTAGAGCCACCGTGTGAATTTGGGTGTGCTGAAAGAAATGAAATCATCAGGATCTCTGTAAGCAGGACTTAGCTTTGCACTGAGCTCAGGACAAACGCAGATTTGATTAATCTGCAAAAATAATTAGCCGATGTGCCGACTAACGTGTGCAGGGATCCTCAGAGAACCGTGTCTGATGGAGTTTTACATCTTCCACTTCACCGTCTGTGACTTGCAAGCAACAGAGCCAAAGAAAAGCTTCTCTATATTGGGAATGTATTGAAAAAAAAAACCTGTTGTAACAACATGTTTTGTTGATATGAAATTATTTTCTCTTTCTTTTCACCAGCCGCTAGTGAGGAAAAAAAGTTTAGAGGTGGAAGTGTAATGACAAATGATTTACAGATGGATTCCATTTTCACTATATTCCCATTAAGATGGGTTGTAAACACTTTCCTTTCTTAGCCCAAGATCTTTTTCAGAATCTCTTCTGTTTAGGTTTAACTTGTTAGATTTAGAATAAGCTCTTCAAAAGACTGAGCAGCTCTTGAGCCAGCCCAACAGAACTGAGGTGCCTCTGTCATAAATTTTCATTGAAAAATTTTATCTTAACATGAATTTTACCTGTGCATCTGATATTTTAACGCTACTGAATGTTTCAGTACTGTTGATTAAGCTTTTTATCAAAACTTTTGAAAAAATACAACAGAGCAATTAAAAGTACATGTATATGTAATTTCACAAGCATTTTAGAAGTCTATACAATAAAACAAGCATGTGCTTATGCTATACTTATTTGCATTCACTATTCATAAGAAGCAGCAAATTCTACCTTTATCTGTAAAACAGGGTAATACCTAGATATATAGGATTGTTGTATTGTTTCTTTTTGAAAAATAAAAATGGTAAAAACCCCCAAACCTTAACTGTGGGTGCTATAGAGCAGGAACTGCCGTTTCTGTCACTATTTATGTTCTGGTGGTGCCAGGAGGATTCTTATATTTAGGTCTTTAAAAGCCTAAATTTCACACAGAATTTCCACAGGTGGAAAGCACCCAGACCTCCACCCAAACCTGTAGGAGCTGCACAAATAATAAACAGCCCTGGAGTGCAGACACTGATCTCAGAATAAAGATTGACAGATCCTTTTACTTCCTGCACAGCTGTGTCTTAAGACAAATAAGACAGCCCAAACAAATCCTTTTGGTTTTGTGTGTGGGTTTTTTAATAAATGCAAGGTGGTTCAAAAACTTTGGTCTGAGTTTGAATGTTGGGTCTACTTCTTCTTGGAACACTGTGTAGAAATTTTGATGGAGAGAAAAAATAAGACAAATATCTATGCATTTTTACAAAGATCGTAATGTAATTTCTTTCATGCCTGCAGTAGTAGTTATTCTGTGGGGACAAGCAGGACTGGAAGCCTCAAAAATCCCTAATGCTGATATTTAGACATATATATGTACTCAATGGACTGACATCTAAAACTTAACTAAACATGGTAGACGTCTCAAGGAAAACATTTGAAGTTAGCATAATATAGAACCATGGAAAAATTTCTTATACAAGGAAAGAGCCAGGAAGAGGAACTTACAGCTGAAGAACAAATCTGGTCTCATGTAGCTCAATTTTACCTGTATATTCTAATATTTTTCAATGTATAGGTTTTTGTTCAGAAAGTAATCTACAAATAAACATATACTGATTTTGCTTTTACATTAAAGCCCCTCCAGGTAACAGGAGCAACCCAACTGAAAACCAGAAGTCAAAGATCTTGTTTCAGTTACATAAACTAAACTTAGACTGATATTTTTCCTACTATTTCCCTTTTCTATTGTTTCTCAATAAAAAGGGTGCCAGGCCAGGAAATGTGCCAGGAAAGTACAGAGGTAGTTTTATCAACAGTATGGATGCTGCTTTTTTGGAAGCATATCTAGAAGATTTACTTCCTGGTATCTGCTCCGAACTTGTGTGATTTGCAGAAGAAAGCGGGGCTGAGGGGGGGGCAGAAGCTATTTATCAGGAACATTTGAGAACGGTTACCACGGTGAAAGAAACAGAAGACAAAAGATCCATTAATTTAATCATCTCTGATCATTTGCAGGCTTTGTTTGGATGTGTTTATATCTTGCAAAACTGAAGAGTGTGCAGACTTGATGCCAATCAGAAAGGCACTCTCCTCCCAGATCAATTTGATTGAATTCACATGAGGGGGAAAATAAGTGTTTGAAGCCAAGAGCAGTGTGACACTGCTGATGTTCCAGGGGGAGCTGAGGTCTCCTCTATACCCACACACTGAATGTGTCTTGGGTCACAAGGCCAACAAATCAGATGTCTGCAGCCAGTTTAGAAAAGACCTTTGGAGCATTTTAAGAAAGGGTAATTTTCACCAAGGCATCCAGTACCACATGGAAGAACCAAGTAGGAAATAATGTCACTGCCATCAGTGCTTGCAATGGGGGGTTTCAGAAGTGAGAAACTTCTAGAAACTTGGTTATTTCCTAGCAAGCTCTGCAGGCTTCTGCCTAGCTTTTGGACAAAGCTCTTGGTTTAAATTATGTTAATTTTCTTCACAGGGCAGCGATAAGCAACTTTCTGATTACAAGAACAGAATAAGAAAATACTGGGACAAAGTCTCTGTGGACGAAAATCAGTGCGATACCCTTGAAAGCCAACACACAACAGACAATTTCATTTGCTATCCAGCCTGTTCTAAAACAGGGAAAGAATGTTAAAATTCTTCTTTTTGTGCTGAGATTAAATCCTGCAAATTTGC
Organism: Cnemophilus loriae; assembly: GCA_013397755.1. Lineage (NCBI taxonomy): Eukaryota > Metazoa > Chordata > Aves > Passeriformes > Corvidae > Cnemophilus > Cnemophilus loriae. The sequence goes on along the minus strand of VZTF01009812.1, from coordinate 644,156 downwards.
CATGGAAACCATTTCTTCTTCTTCTTTTT
>VZTF01009812.1:589917-644103 GCA_013397755.1 Cnemophilus loriae | reverse complement strand
CTTTTTTTTTTTTTTTTTTTTCCCCTTCCCCTCCTTTTCACAGTTCAGTAATAGCAATTCTTTCAGAGATGGGAGGTTTGGGCATTGTGGTTTGGGGTGGTGGTTTCTTGGGAGGTGGGCTGAAGGGAAAAATGCAGAGCTGTGGAGGGGAAGAGGCCGGAATATGTTCACTCTCAAAAAGGAGTTCACGTCCCCAAGGTCCCAGTGTTGAGTGCCAGCAAAGGGCAGATGCTTCTAACAGTTGGAGCATTGCAGCACGGGGGAGGGAGTCATCCTCCAGAAGCCAAGAAGCCACCCTGGGAAGCAGGCAGGCCTGGGATGACCCACTTCAGCGAGTGCCCACGTGGGGCTGGCAGGAGATGGAGCTCCCCTGGCTCCGAGGGCTGACTCACCGGCCCCGTTTGATCCCACTGCTGCCACAGCAGCAGGAGGGGAACACCAGGACGGCAGCCCTGAGTGTGGGTAAGGCCAGGGTGGTGTGGCAGGGAGGGAGGGCTGGAACCAGGGTCACCCCAGGTTGCCTGGTACATCTGCCACCCACCCCCGTCAGCCACCAACCAGGGTGCTCAGCCAGGCCTCTGAGTTCCTCACAGGAATGGGCGGGATCTGCCTAGGCTCTCATTTTGGAGGAAAAACCTGATTTTCTTTGCATACCTGGGCTGCTCTTTCCAAAGCATGAGTTGTTTTTATCCCCATGTTCAAACTCACCTGTTACAGAATATCCCAATGGGTAATCCAAAGGTTTTAATATAAAAAGGCGAAGAGAAGGACATGGGGAGGAGGTAAAAGGCAGCCAGGGTGGACTTGGTCCCCCATTGAATTACCCCATATGTAATTTTGCTTATAGAATCATGGAGTCATTTAGATGGGAAATCATCGAGTCCAACCATTAACCCAGCACTGCCAGGTTCCCCAGTGAACCATGTCTCCAAGCACCACATCTGCACATCTTTTAAATGCCCTCAGGGATGGCAATTTCACCACTTCCCTGGGCAGCCTGTTCCAATGCTTCTCGTGACTAAATTTTTTCCTGATATCCAATCTAAACCCCCCTGGTACAAATTAAGACAGTTTCCTCTTGTATTATCACTTGTTAGCTGGGAGAAGAGACTCGTATCCACTTCACTATAAGCTCCTTTCAGAAGCAAACTGGAGGTCCATTTTTCATGGGATGCAAAACTAGAATCAATTCCATCCAGTTTTAATTCAGTGAGAGCTTTATCTGGGTGACAGAATTGCCAGAGTAAATTGCCAGAGTCAGGCTGCCCCTCACCAGCCCTCTAACAGAACATTTGGGTCCACCTGTCTCTTTTCCCCATTTCTTGATGTTTCCATTTCTTTCATCTGTTTCTTTCAGGTGGACTTTCCACGTCCTTTTCTCCTGATGGAGCATTTCCTCATCCTTCTGTTGGCATAATGTTGTGTCTGTTTGTTTATACTAAACGTGAGGGGTTTTAATGGCGCCTCATTGACCACACTGAATTTTCAGAACGATGTGTTCCTTCCTACTTCTTTTACTCACTCATACAGTAGACTTGTTCCTGACAGAAATGAGACATTTCAAGGATGATTACATGCTGTAGCAGCTTAGCACAAAATTACATCTTTCTGACCTGCTGTGTTTTAATGTGGTACCTTACTGACTTCCACAGTTCTCAGCTGTTCACCCTTTTTCCCTGAGGATGTCCACAAAATAGAAAGTTAGAGCAAATTCATTCTCAGGCACAACCTCAGCAAAACTTCAGAGACTGAATGTTCTAATCTACAAGGTTTACAAAATTCAGATTTTGAGTGTTATTAAGTCTGCATTTACTTTTCACGTTATTGGTTTGTAAACCCTTGGTGTCCTGGAGCTCAAGTCACAGGTCTGGATCTTACTGAGGGCGGCTTCTAAACACACACCCATTTTTACCCCAGAGATCACCTTGTTTCAAGCATAAAGTTTCTGTGTGGGGATGGGCTTTTCTCTCTCTGATGAGGAAGATAGGTACTTCTAGAGCACATGCTGGGCACTGCACAGTGCTTTGGCTCAAAAGATGAGATGTTTAGAGTTTGCCAGTTTTCTTCCTATATTTACTGTCTCAAAGGACTTACACTCTTAGCACTTACACTCTTATGGGGAGCTGCATTTGCTGCTTTTTGTTCACTGCTTTATATTCCTTATTCTTGCACAAGTCAGTCTAAAATACATAAACCAACATGATATTTTTCTGCAGCAAATCCCAAAACAAACAAAAGCCTCCACACAAACCTCTCCCCCTCCAAAAAAATCTCTGAAGTTTCTAGCAGCTTTCTCACTTGCAAGTGGACTATCAATATTCTTCCAAAGAAGCTTTCAGGTTCATCAAACTGTTTGTTCCAGCCCTCCATCGCTCTGATTGCTCCTCGTGTGCTTTGCACTGGTGTTAAATTTTGTATGTCTACTTCTGTGAGTTCTGCACAGCATTGAAATGACTGCTGATTCAGAAGGTAACGGGGATTTTTTTTTCCAGGTCAGTAAATATAAGCTTAGGATTCAGCATACAGGCTGGTGATGTTGAAAGACAGCTTTACAGTTTCAAACCTAAACAGGAAAGTCAGTCTATTATCTGAAAGGAGTTGGAAAACAGGGGATTGGGAGGTAAAGCAGTGGTCAGGCATTTCTTCAGTAAACTTCTGAAACACACACTTGCAGTTGGCGTTTGGGAGACATGAGATTTCAGCTTTGTCAAGCTTTTTGCTTTGTTGAAGTACGGAATCAAAATTATATTTATTTCCCATAAACAGAGATGTGTTTGAATTGTTTCCTCCTTCTGAAGCTTAAAAAAAAAACTTCTTGCACCCAGGCAGCCGCTGATTGTCAAGTCTTATAGGATGATGATTAAAATATATTTTCAGAACTCAGTTCATAAAGATGTATGCATATATATAGGCACATATATAGGTATATTTGTATAAACATAAGTATGTATGACAGGAATGCAGGCTTTCAATTCATGCCTATAAATGATTCAGACTCTGGCTCCATGACCACAGATGGGGAGTTTGGAATATGTGTTGTATTTGTGCAGTCTTGGAGCTGGAGACCAAGGATTGTGGGATCCCTGCTGTCCCCCAGAGGAAAGGAATAGTGTGGGGATATAAAGCGTGATGCTCACATTACAGAACAATTCAAAAGGCACATTTTTGTCAAAAATCTGTTCTCCAGGTGATTTAAAGCTTGTCCAGCCATAATGCTCATGTGCAACACTAGGAAACCACTGTTAGCTGAACCCAGCAAGAATTGGGAAGCTTTCCAGCGAGTCCCTGTCACAAGCTGGCAGTCCTGTCTCTCCACAGCACTCAGGGTGACAGCAGAGCATCTCCCAGGTATTTTGTACTCCCAGAACCAGGGTGAAATATGAAAATGCTCTGTACACATAGGGATAGGGCATGGTGATACCACAATCCCCCAGCCACGTGAGAAACCCAGAGCACATCCCTGGAGGCCTGGACTGCAGCCCTAACTACAGGAGCATCCTTCTTCTGCATAAATAAGGGATCTTGTTGGAATAAAGCTTCATGAGAAATGTAAATTTGGGAGAAACTGCCTGATTTCTATGCTGCTGAGGCTTTCTGTGCAGTAGCACCAGATGCCAAAAAAGAAGCAAGAGGCAAGTGCAAACCCAAACCTGCTTCTCAACAGCAAGGAAAGAGAGCAAGGCCATTCCTGTCACCATCTCGTGCTCAGGGGCAGCTAGCAAAGGAAAGGCAGCACCACGGGGTGTGAGACACACCTAACTTGTGCCACACGCTAAATCTTCACAGAAACTGAGAGAGACCACTCAAAATTAATAAACAAAAAAACCCAAACCAAACAAAAAAATAAACAACAACAACAGCAACAACAAGCCAAAAAACCCCACAATAAACCAAAGGAAAACCCCCCAAACAAACAAACAAACAAACAAAGTGTCCCTAACTACTGTGGTTAATATGGAAAGTAAAAGTGATGATGACTCCTTCCTCATTTCCCTTTTGTGGCAAAGAATGCCAGGAAAAAGACAAACTGAAGTAAGAAAGCCGGAGGTCTCCAGGCTGATGTATCTTTTAGGCAGCTCTTGCTGCTGCTCTTGTGAGTGGTAATTTCTGAGCATTTAGCTCCCTAATTTGGCCCTTCCTTTTGGTGACAGTCTGTCTGCCAGGCACAACGTGGTGTAATCCATAAGGAGAAACACTTGGAGTCAGAAATAGGTGGATGGATGAGACCCAGCAGAGTCTGAACTGGGGAAGCCACGTACCAGCCCAGTCCCAGGTGAAAACCACCCTGGCAGGTGGCTCAGGGGAGGAAGAGCTGGTGGTTTCACAGACTTTGGCAGCGTCGCCTTCCCAGTTTGCAAGGATCAGCAGAGGGAATTGCACAAGTGCTGGGATCAGGCACAGGAGTGGGAGGGGAGGGAGGAACTGACCCTGCTGGGGGGGTCCTGTCTGGGTAACACAGTCAGAGCTGGACAGCAAAGCCTTGCTGGACTAATTGAAGGAAGCTGGATGTGTAGTGAGAAGGTGAGACAAGAACATGGAGGGGTGAAGGAAATCAATACAATTATCTCACCACTTCTGAACCAGAGGAAGTGTGGCTTGCCAGCACTGATGCTGGAGAGGAGTAGTGCAGGCGTGAGGGGACCAAAAAAAATCTATAATATTCTGGCAGTGCTACTAGAGAAAGGCATTTGCTTCTTGAAAATTTTTATACAGTAAAAAAATTATTTGATTTGTGTGTAGAGACAAAAGGACATTTTTTGTACCTTTCTCCATCCTTATTGTTGTTGATAATTGGCTGAAATTTAAAATTAAGAAGTCAAAGAAGAGAGAAATGCTTATGTTAAAATAATTTGCTTAAAATCTTATAAGAGTGTTTGGAAATCAGGAGGCTTCTTTTTTGTATTTTAACTGGACATTCCAACAAAATCTATGTGGAAGGTGTTGATCCATTATATAGTATTTGCCAGCCAGGATTAGTGGGATTTTAAATCAATACCTTCAGGGCTAAGGGATGAGCACCTTTCACTTGAAATAAAGGAATAGCTGCTGGTATTATCTGTTGTAGTAAATTGTTCATGTTGGCCACTTCCTTGAGCATGACAAAGATTGATACACTGACAAGTAGGCAACACTTGGGTAGCAGATATTTCCCACTGCCTGGCACAAGGCTGTCATCCATGCAAAATAAAACACTTAATATAATCATTAATGAATGATTAGTCATTTTTTAGGATTGTCATTCCATACTAACCATTAGTATGAATTAATACTGCCTCAGGGAGCACATGTGCTATGAGGAACTTCTCTGTGCTCCTCAGCTAATAGAAACAGACTTTCCTGCAATACATGGAGGTGTTTGGTTACCTGAGCTGCAGCCTTTGCCCTCTGTTGTGGCATAGACATGGCACCCAAAATTAATGTTAGGACTGATACGAAGATATGGAACCTGTTAATTCCCCATGCCTTGTGTAACTTTTTTCTTTAATTGTACTCCAAAATCAGATTACTAGCTGAAGATATTTTTTTTTTTTTGTGCCTCATATGTGTATAGGAAATCCTTTCCATTAATCTCTCCTTCCTGTGTGTGAGCACAAGGCCAACACAGCACCCTGTCCCCAGCTTTCACACACCAACACCGTGCACGTAGGCAGGTAATGCTTTGCTTAGCCTGGTGTACTGGTAGAATGTGATTTCCTGTCGTTTGTGAAACACCCCTTAGTCCCCTTCAAGCTGTACCTCATGCAATATTTGTTTAGCTCAGGGAATGCAGAATTGCCCCGACTTGCACGAGAGGCTGGGAACTGCTCCCACATAGCTGAGACAGGGGGAGGACCTCGCCAAGGTACAAGCAGCTTTGCGCAGGTGACCTGTTTGGATTTCAACCAATTTCAGATTACATTTGGACTTTTTTTTTTTTATTATTGTACTATATAAAGGAAAGAGCAGATCAAAGAACGTGAGGCACAGATCTGAAAATGGACATCCACTCACCCTAGGGAAAAAAAGCCTTACATTTCCCTTGCATGCCTCTTCTTTACAGCCTATGTGGAACACTTCCCAAAGCAGTAATTTATGGGTTTTAAGAGTGTTCACAATTCAGGATTTTCTACAGTGAAAACCATCTAAGATTGTTGGCAATTTGCCTGTCTTTATGTTAGCTGTTTTTCATCTGATGATCTGTGATTCTATGAATTAAAACAGAGGATGTTACTGAGCATGGAGGAGAGGAACAAAAAAAATCCCAAACAAATATAGTGTTAATTTTGAAAAGAAAAAGTATGAAAAAAATCCACATTTATTTTTACAAAATTTGATTGGGTTTTTTTCCCCTAAAAGTAGGATTTTACATTTCACTTGGTTCAATTGTTCTGAATTTGACTGTAAAATATATTTTGAGAAAATTATTCCATGCTGAAATGTTATGCTACATAACGTATATGATGAAGTACATTATTATAAATTTAAAAGCATTTACTGAGCATCTGACATTTTACTTCTTTTTGAAATGATTTTGTTTATACTTTCTCAATTGTGCAAGATAAAAACATACTCATTAAACACTTATTTTTCAAAGAGTTATGCAAGTATTTTTTACCTCTCATACTGAATAGCCTTCATGATAGAATTGTAGTGATTTATATCAAAAGGAAAACTGACCCTTAATGATATGTTTGCATCTCATGTAATCTGTTATCAAAAATAGTTTTGACCGGAATGAGGCCTCTTAAAAATATCATATATATCTTGGAAGAGATAAATTATTTAAATCATAGAACTACATAAATCATCTTTCCATCTTATCATGTTTTTATGTTAAGAGCAAAGTTTTCCTATCAATGTAGGAAACACTTATTTCTCCCTATCGGTCATACTCTACTGCCTTGATGGAGATAGAAATAAAGCTGTAATTCTGACGAGTTATTAATCCATTTGCAGTGCCTTAAAAAATGGAAGAATAATTATAGATTTTTATTGAGAGGCTAAAGTGTATTTTATGTTTTGCAGTTTTCTCAGTCACTATTTCATTGTCAGTTTGCGTGGGTTCAATTTGAGTTTTACAAGCTACTAAGGAATCAAGGAATATAAGTTATAATTTCTTGAGGTTTCATTCTAAAATATTTAAAATCATTAACTTCTCTTTTATCAAGGTCCTGACAAAACATCAAAGTGTCAAGGTTTTGAGGTAAAATTCTAAAAAATACCTTAATGCTTTCAGGATTTTATCTCGTTGGCCAGAAGAAAGTGTTACACACTACAAAGAACAGCACACTTGAAAATTATTCTGCAATTGTAGTTCAAACCTCTTTTCCCAACAGATTAACAATTAATTCTTTTTCAGAAGCATATTATGCTCCAATCCTGCAAACACTTAAACCAGTACCACAAATAATTTCAGACTCGGGGCTTGAAATACTTCTGGAAAAGATTTAATGGTTGTGTCTGACCTGCAAGCATAAATTGAAGTTGCCAAATCCAGGATCAAATATTTCTGTGATTGCAAATTGAATTCAGGTTCCATAGAGTTCATTAAAAGTAGGGTTTCAGGTTGTTATTTGGTTCAGTTAATGCCATTAAAAAAAAAAAAAGCCGTTTTAGGAGAGAGATGGAGGGTTTGTCAGTTCCATATTTTCATTTTTTAGCAAGCCTATACTGAAGAAAAAATACTGCAAAAGAGTAGCAAAATCACTTCTTAGGAAACCATTCCCTTATAGAGATTCTTCTTGAAATTCTATTTAGGCATCTGTTCTCCACGGGGCTTGTTGTATGGTCTTTTTCCGTGGTTTTGATATTTTTAATACCATTTGTTATGCATCTTTTGAGCAAGGAGATTCTTTTATTCCCGAGATCTCCTTCAGATTTTTGGGTTGGGAAGTTTGGGATGCAATTGTTGGCTTTTTTACTAAAAAAATTCTGCCAGTTCCGAGGCTTTGAGTCTTATGAACATTTTTCACAGACAGAGAAGGCGTAGGAGCAGATCTGGAGTATCTCCTAACTTGTTCTCAAGCCCTCAGCAAAGCTCTACTGCTTTCAACAGCGGCACCACCAAAAATCCCCTGCTCTTTCCAGCACTTTCAGCCCGGGTCACAGACCTCTTGCTCAAGGCAGTGGCACTCCCTGTTCCCAGCTGCAGGGATGGGAGCGGATGGGAGCCAGCCAGGGTGTCCCTGCTCTGTCGATATTTGGTGTTCAGCACATTTGTATTCACAGCCTGCAAGTTCACTAAGAGTCTGACTTCTGCTTCACCTCAGAATATGTCTAGAATGACTTTCCTTTCCTTTTTTTCCCCCCCCTTTTTAATTGGAAAATGGCTAAAAGTTCTCCCTGACCTTTTTATCTTGCCGGCAATGCCCCTGCCGTTCTATTAATAACAGGCTTTGGGGAGTGTTTCGTCTGCACTGGCAGCAGAACTGCTATTTCTTACTCCGTTTGGTATCTGCAATTACAGTACTTTTCTGAAGTGCAAAAGACATCTATAAAAATCAAACCCATTTCCCTGCTTAGCATCAGACACAGTGCAGCAGCTCGCTGCTGCTTCCAGCTTGCATTAGGTTTTCCATCTTTTCTTTGGAATTCTGCAGTGATCATCGGCAAACGCTTGCTGTCAGGTGAGGGACCCTGAGCAAAGTGGCAGGAATAATGTACATCATCAGAGAGAATGCTGAGCTTGGCTTGGCTCGGATGTTTACTGATGTCTTGGTTAAGACCTTCAGCTGCTTATAGTGTCCTGCATTTCCAAGACATTTGTATAGAGAGAGATCATCCTTGAAGGCAATGCTAATGGGAAGCTGGAGAAGGAATGTTCTTAATTTCCTAGGCCTTAATTTCTTCCTTTTGGATGGACAGTACTGGTGAGGCTGATTTTGTGTACCTGCTCTCCATGTGGTCTGCAAGGCTTTGGAGAGGTCACTTGATATCCTGGAGTGTCCCAAAGAGAAATAAGTGTTAATGGGGTGGCTTAAAATGCAAGAAGCTGTTGTTGGTGCATCGGGGAGCATCTGCAGTTTCAGGGTACTCCCTGGGATGGTCAGTGATATTCTCACTGTCCTCTCTCGATTCAGGTTTAGAAAAGCTGCCTCTGGTTACAACTGGCCACATTCTCAGCAGGCCCAGCACTGAGTGACCTTCTTGCATGCAAAGTTTCAGGCTGTCAATAAACTACAAGTCCATTTCATTCTTTAATTCAGTCTCTCTCTCTCCTCCCAGAGGGCGTCTCTTTCCAATTCACCCCTGGGGGAACCTATCTATTCATTCATGAGCAAAACTTACACCGTGTCATGCCATTACAGGGTTATTTTGATTGTGTAGGTCCACAGTGTTTTTTAAGGGAACAGAGAGTTTCTGAACAGCCCTCTTGTGGGGAGCCCAATGTGCTTTGTTCTCATCCCACACCCAGGCAGTGCCCTGGTGGGGAGCAAAGGTGCGTTAACAGGTCCCCAAGATCGCTGCTCCTTCCAAGCCCAGCACCGTCCATCCTTGGGTTCCCCACCAGCCTCAGAGTAACCCTTTTCCCCAAACCACGCAGTCAGTGGACCTTTGCTCCCACCCCAGAGCTGGTCCCATCTCCAGCACCACTGCAGCATGCCTTGCCTTTAATCCCACGTGGGAGAGGCTGGTGCCCACTGCCTTCCCACCTGCCTGCTGCTGGCAAACAAGGCAAGTCCCACGAGGGAAGAGTTACGGATGCAGTCGCTGCAATAAGCAGTGAATTGACTGTGAACCTGCTCCGACTGAGCTGTCTGCCTGCTGATAATCTGCAAAGAGAGTTTGTTTTCCTTGGGTTTGTGTTTTCCACCAGCCTCTTGTTTTCTTCCATGAATTCTACATTGCCTCTTGTGTTTTACCTTTCCTGGCAAAACTGTTTCTCCTCATGACACATAGCTCTCCCCCAGGGCCGGTTATGTAAGGTATTGCTGCTTGGTGTTTGTACAACCCTACATCTTGATCCCCTGTAGAGAGCACATTGTGTATCCTACTGGCAGCAAACAAAAGCAGTTTCCTATATAAAATACACAAGTCTTGCCTCTGTGCTTGCATGTTTAGGCAAACACCCTCCTGCGTTTCGGGAGGCAAAGGAAGAACGCGATCAGTGCCTGCTATCCTGGTGATGAGTGGCTCCAAATGGCAAAAAAAAAAAAAAGGAAAAAGGGAAAAAAATTCCTCCTAATAAGGAGGAAAGGCTGCTCTTCTCTAGTCTGTGCTGTATATATAACTTTCACACTTCACACTCTCGTACCATTTTAAATTCAAACAGCTCTTCCAGCCAGCAGCATCACAGTTATTTCAAGGACAAACACATTTGTTTTGTCTTTAAATGAATGTATTCATCTTGAGAGGCAGTGGAGGGGCTACCTCTTTCTCAGGAGGGTCCTTGAGTTTCAGCTAGTGAGATGGAGTAACACTTCTGTTAAAACAGAAAGAGCCAGGCAAAAATTCCACCTCCCAAACCCCAAGTTCTAGCTGATCTGAGTGTTTGACACATTCCTGTTGTGGGTAAGGTGTAGGTGTCCTTGCAGGGGAAAAAAATGTTATAAATACCTGCTTTCCACATTATCCCTTCCTCTCTGTGACTGCGTGACTTGTGTCTTCCCCTCTCCTGCCTCCAGCCTTCTCCTAGACACCAGTTATATTTTATGTAGCTGCATTGCACTTTGGTCATACAGGTGATGGACTAAGCCCCATCAACTAAACCAGAACAGCAGCTATTCAAACTCCACGTGTTGGGGTGGACTTGGTTGGGTTTTTGGGGAGAAAGGGGGGTGTTTGTCCTGCAATTTGCAGTGTGGTCAGTGCTGTTGACTACCTGCATGGCAGCCAGGGTGGCCACAGTGCCATGGAGCAGCTTGGCTGCGTCCCCTCGGGATGAGCATCCCTGTGAGCCCTTGGGCTGCCCAAGCACAGAGTGCATCAGCTTCTGCGTAGGCCAGACTGATCTGACAAAGGCCAGGTGTAGGATTTCCTGCTGTTTTCTTCAGTTTTCCAGGGCCAGAACAAGAATAAAGGGGTTTCTGAGCCCAGGTGGAACAGATGGCAGGGATGAGAGGCTTTCTGGGTGATGTGGCAGTACATGCCCAGCGTCAAGGCCAAGGGAAGACCTGGCTTCAAGGTTGGAGTGGTGGTTTGCCCTGGGGGAGGGAAAGAAGGAATGGTCCTAGCTAGCTGGATAGAGGTTTGTTGTCCCTCAAACAGGGGATTTCTGAGTGAGCAGAAGCTGGGTTGTGCAGAGGTGAAGGAGCTTGGTAAAGCTCTGAACATGTGGGGAAGGCCAGGGCTGGCAAGGATGAGTGCAAAGGAAATAATTAATCCTTACCAAACGTGTGAGTGGGAGGCTTAAGGGGATGGCTGAGGAGGGATGGAGCAATATCAGAGAGGGAGAGGTTGGAACTTCAATGAAATAGCAAAAGAGTTGCACAGAGTAAAATGCAAAACAAAACAAACGAAATGAAACAAAACAAAACTTTCCCCTTGCCATTACTGCAGATTGCACCATTTTTTTCCTACCCTGTCAAACTAAAACACTCCCTGTAACAGCCTCCAGCTCCTCACCTACCTTTCAGTTTCTATCCTACAGCAATGTTTCCCAAACTGCAAGGTGCACCCCCTCCAGAGGAGGAAGAGGGAGCAGAGCCCAGAGAGAGAATGAGAGATGCAAGAAGCCTGTGAGTGCTTGACTGGCTTTTGCAACCTCATTCAAGCTCTCTGTCTCTGAAATCAAGGCGCTCACAGGAAAAGTTCCAAGCCAATTATTTTTATTCTCTATCTAAAACCAAACATGTAACATACATACGTACATACATATATATATATATATATATATATATAATTTTTTTTTATACTGCCAGTTAGAGGCCCTTCTGACCAGCCCAGTCCCTACACCTGCTGACAGCCTGTGCTGTGCTGGAGACCACCTGAGTGCCTCTGAGCCACACAGCCATGCTGGTGGTGTGGCTCCTTCAGCAGACACCTGTCAGAAAAGCACTGTCCTCTCCCATCTGCAGTCCCTCTCTTGAAGGTCATTTTGGCTCTCCTGGTCATCCCCAAAGTTGGGTTTTTTCCTCATGTTTAAATCACAATCCCCTCCCCGCCCCATGTGACAAGATTAATCATTAGATCCATAACCGTTCCTCCTACAGTTTTCTACCTTCATGTTATGAACCTGTTAGAAATATCTTACATGTTTCATTGTGTTGGGAGAATGGGATTGTTAAATTTCTACTGTCCTGCTCTGCTTGAGAAACTGGAAACTTAAATACATCAAGGGTATCAGACCCAGTTACTGTCAGGAGCAAGATCTGTGTCCTTTTTCATCAGCACTCATTGCTTACAGACATGGAGTGAAGTGTGGCTTACATTTCTCCCACTTGTCTCCCATATTTTTGGAGTGTCAGATCTGATAGACCCTTCAGTCATTCTGCTTTTTCACTTATTTTCCTCTTCTTTAAATTCAGTGCAATCCTGGCATTGAGACATTCAGTAGGTTTGGTGGGAGCACAGCACATCAGAAACGTTCTCTCCGTTCGGTGCCTGCTTCCATCTGCCTCTGCTCGAAAGGAAATGTTCCTCCACGTGTTCTCCACCTCCAGCACTAGGGCCATGGAAAGGGGCGGCACATCTCACTCTGAACGCTGCTCACTCCTGCCCTGGCTGTAGCAATGCTGGGGGGGAGCAGGGACCTGCAGAGCAGCATCTCGTGGCAGGCGGCTGCTGCTGCTCTGCAGAGCACTCCAGGGCAAGTTGTGCTGCTTCACACCATCAGAATCTGCCTGAAGGAGGAAAAAACCCGCGACTTTGCATAAGTGCTATTGGGAACAAACCCAGAATGGGAAATCAACCAGCTCTGTTCCATCGCTGATTTTTTTTTTTTTAAATATATAAATTTTCTGCAGAACTGTGTGTGATCTCCCACCTGCTAATCACAGATTTCTTACGTGGGTGGAAGGCAGATTTCAGTTTTATCAGCATTAATCTGGAGCAACTGTATTGATGATCTTACAGGGAAGGTTGATTTGGGTTTGTTTTCTTTCTTGCCGTGCATCTCAAATGTCATCTTAAATGGAAATTTCTTTGTATATTTAGGATATTTTTTCAATACTTCTAAGAGAATTCTGGGGGTTTTTTAATCTCCTATTCCACTCAGATTCTATTGGCTTCACTAGTAATAATCTGTCTATAAATTAATTCTCTAAAAGGTGATTTTGTCTTTTTTCTTCTCTTTTTTTTTTTTCCCAAGATATGAGACAGAGATAAAATTTTGGTCTAGAACAGCACTTGTAGCTGACCCAGTGGCTACCCACATTCAAACACTAGGACTGAACGGGAGATGAGACTCCTCCATGGTCATGGAAAGCTTGGATGTGGATCAGGCTTCTAGATCCACCGATAATAAAGTTTATTTGTTACATTGGCCTGAAACACTGCCCCTGACAAGTGACACAGAACTTTGCAGCACAGGCTCCCTCAGCTGCTGTTAGCACCAGTCACTGCCAGCTGGGCACCTCCCAGTTACACGCAGGTGTCTGAGACGTCCTCCCACCCACCCTGCTTTCGTCCCACTTCTCTGTGTCCCTGAGGATGGGCAAAGGCAGCTCCAGAGACCTGGAGTGACCGTGGTGGGTATGTGGAAGTTCAGTGTCAGCTTTCCTTTCCCAGGCACTGGCAACTGGCCAGAGATCACAGTGGATTAAAAGCAAAGAACTTTTCTCTCCTGTCCCCTATCCTTAACAGGCAGCAAGAGACACACACAGTGATTTCTCAACTCTGGTATTGCAGAGTTTCTGGTAATTGCTGATTTCCTCTGCCAGTAGTGGCAGATGGGAGGCTGTGGACCCAGTGATGGACTGTGGGAGTGTTTCATTGATATCGTGGGAGAATAATTGCTTTCCCTAAGTTATGGAGTTATGGTCGTTTTTGTAAGTTTTTTTCTATTTTTCCTTTCAGATATGCACTAAAGAACAGCCAAATGGAGGAAAAGACAGAACTGAAGGCATATGGTATTTTCCTGCAGTTTCAAGTGTATCTTAGACAATTTGTGTGGCTGTAGGAAGCCCCATGGGCCACAGGTTTCCTGTTTTTAAAATGGGCATCATAATACTTAACAAGGCCAAAACATTGTGAGCAGCTTGAGTGGAAAGCACTTTAAGGATGTGCAATGGACAGCTGCAACATTTGCCTCAGAAAGAGGCCATATGCTGTCCTCTCTGCTCTGCACTGTGCAGCTCTGGCCATGGAAAATAATTACAAGTGAAGATCTTTTCCTTCTGATTTTGACTGACTCAGGATCAGCCCTTGTACCTCAAATGGCCCCATGAGGCGTTCCAGCTTGTGTGACTCTACAAGCACTGAAGGACTGGGACTTCTGAAGCATCAGCGACACAAAAATTAGGCAAAAATAAATGTAGAATAAAATGCCAGTGGAAATCCCTCTCTTCTCACCTGCCTGCAGAGGTGTTGTTGCTGCCACTGCCACAGGTGCAGGAGAAGTGAGGGCTGAGGGTGCTCAGCACCAGGGTCTGGTGTGGGTGGGCTGCCTAAAGCTGGAGGAGCAGAAGTGACCGGGGCTGGCTGGGCAAGGGGGGTGAGCAGACACTGCTCTGGGGGACTTGTCCAGCCTCCCATGGGGAGGGAAGGAGGAGAAAGGCTAAACTCCCACCCCACTAACCTGGATATTTGTGCTGGCTAAACAATATGGCTCCCTTATAGGCTCTCCAGTAAAATATGTGGAAAATCTATTTCTCTTATTAGCTGCATAAATACAAATTCAAATTTCTGGGGTAAATTGGGGCAGTACTGCTAACCTCAGGCGTTCCAGTACCCAGAAATAAACCTAGAATCACAAAACCCCCTAAATTAATCCTCTTGATTTCCAATTTTTAAAGTATAACTAGCCCATATTTTCTTGGTTTTCTTTGTGTGAAAGCTAAATACTCCAAAGTTTCAAAAGGGAGGTGTGCAGAAAGATATGCTCCAGTCTCTGGGGCTGGGGCTGTGAGACCTCCCCAGAAGTTGTAAGGCTTGTGTTAAACCTGAGAGGTGGCAGGATCTCTCTTTGATGTGACATCCAGATGGAGGGGAAAGCGGTTGCCAGGGTGACACTGAAAATAGAGCTGGGCCTGCCCCCTTCCCTTTGCAGGAGCAGTTCTCCGGGATGGTTTCAGTGGGAGAGGAATGGTGCATGCAGTGGGAATTCCTGTGCTGCTGGTGCACTCTTGCGCACTGGTGGCGTCATGTGGGAGAGCCCAAACATGTAGGAAAATGCTTTTCTGGGTTTTGATCCTAAATGCAGAAGACTGAATTTTGGATTTGAAAAGTAAATGAAAGAGAAGCTTTTGTCCTTCCCTCACCCAGCACCCACCTGGATCTCATGCACCTACGTGGTCTCTGAGCAACTGAAATATTTGGGTTCAAATGTAAAAATGGGTTTCAGACTCCAAATCTGCAGAAATATTTGGTTAGTCATGTGCAATCATATGAAATTTTATTACTTTAAAAAAACCCAAAAAACATAAAGCTTTTCTTTGGAATCATTCTCTTGGGCAGTCGTATTTCCAAGCCTTTTTACATTTTGAATTAATTTTAAATGAAGGCTTTTGTCTTGGGTTGTTTGTGGTTTGTTTGTTTGTTTGGTTGATTGGGTTTTTTTCATTAAAAATCTTGAGGTATATTTTCCTTTTTAAAGTTATTTCTCTGCTCCTTGGCTATTAACTCAGCATTTGCTGAAATTCCTTAGGAAAGGGGCTGCCCTGCCTCCGAGGTGATTTACACTGAGAAGAATGTTAAAGAATTACAGATGACTGTCGGTAACATACCTGTGTAACATTAAAATCAGGTTAATTGCTTACATTTCACTGGAAGTTATGGATGGCCGCAGAGCTCGGTGCTGCAGCAGATACTGGTACAGCAGGGGGTGGTTATTGATAGTTAAACTGCAGTAGAAGTTGTCTGTGTTCAGACGGGACCTCTTTGAGGGAGGACAGAACATTTCTCAAAGCTGCATATTTTCCCAGAGGGACTCTTCTAGCAGAACATGCCTGCTGTTCAAAGGAAATATTCCCCGTATGAGCAAATGAATGAAGAAGTTAGCTTTACAATAGACACCCTATTAAACTTTAAGGGGGCTGAAGTGAAGGAGTCCAGCTACATGTGTTTTTGGAAAGCTAATAAAAACCAGAAAATTATCTGTGGTGCTCTGTAAGGCAGCATGTGCACAGGATGGTGTTGCAAAACCTGCAGAAGGAAGGAGGACAGAGGCATTAAGAAAGGATAACTAGGGAGTGATGCAGCAAAAATCCAAGGTAGTGAATCTTTGCAGATTTAATTGACAAATTTAAATGCCAACTTGTTTTACTGTCTCTCTCTCTCCCACTCATCTCTTCAAGTTTCAAGTGAGATTTCGAGTGGCAAGTAGGGATTCTGCCCCCTCCCATGAGCAAACCAGGGGATGTGAGTACTATGTAGTGCTTGGAAAGGACAGTGCTGCCATCGACAGCTTTTTGTGCGAGTGCTGAAGCAGCACAGGGAGAGCTCGGCCACCCCCCTGCTCACAGCCCACGGCTGGCACCCCGTTCGGTCTCCGCCCTGGGGGAGGCAGGCAGAGGGTTGAGAAGAGAATCTATTTTTTTGGGTCCCCTTTCCATTTGTCCCACCAAATCAGCCATCTGCAGGCTTGTGGTGGGTGCCGAGTGAACGAAAAGGAGCATGATTTCAGCTGGAGCTGGGGGGTGCTGTTGTGGTGCATGCTCGTAGCCCTCCTGTCTGCTCATGTGTGCGTGGAGAAGGGTGGTTTTCTTGGCCTGATCTGCCAGCACGGGTGATATTCCTATAATAAAGACTCACGCTAGTTACACAAGACACGTTGACTAGTTTATTGTACAGTAATTGCTGCTCTTGCAGGACATCCACCCACTCTGACTGTGAGCAGAGGCTGCAGGCTTTTCTCAAAACATCCGATTTTATAGGAAGTTCTAGAATCTGATTTTTACAGTATTTGCTAGTGCGGTCTAAAAGAGAGCATTGCAGATTTCCCTTTGCTGCCCCACATTCGGCCAGACTTTTTTAGGAACTGCAGAAAACAGTAAAGGAACCCATGAATACAAAATTGAACGTTGCAATCAGACAGAGGAGCCAGCTCTCCTAATGAGACTTTATTTAACCAATGACAATGTGCTGAGAAAACCAGAGGAAATAGGTCAGCTAAAAAACCTGGTACTACAAACGCCCGTTGTAATTTCCCCCCGCTAAAATGGATGTGCTTCTGAACGGGCTGGTTAAGGAATCATCCCCTGAAGTCCTGACGTGGATGAAAAGACTGGGGCGCTGGGACTCGAGACAGGTAACGTGACACATCCAGAGTAAGACGGAGTCACACAACAGAGTTTAATGAGGAAACACTTGGCCTGGCTCAGCAATTAGCGGGGTCGTTTACAGCACTCGAAAGCCAGTTAACCCCTCCTTAATGGCACAATCTCACGACTCCCTTAAACCAGGAATCAGCCAGGGCTCCTGTCAGGAGAAGTGATGCTTTCCATTCCCAGCTGTGAGTTTTTTGCCTAATGCCATCTCCCTTCTCAAGCACATGTTGTGCCATGAACTCGAGCAGGGCACTGGACAGGTTTAAAAGGAAGTGTCTGTATGAGTTAGTTTTGACTTTTCCCATTTCTCCAAACCACTTTGGTGCAAAGGTTTGTGCCAGCTCAAGCAAAAGGAGGATGTGGGTGAAGGAAGAGGTGCTGAGAGCTGATGATACTGCTCATTAGTGGTAGTGCCTGTCTGTGTAGTCTGAAAGGATCCGTGAATTTGTGACCTCTTGGTTGGACGGGGCTCTGAGCAACCTGATCTTGTTGAAGCTGTCCCTGCTCATTGCAGGGGCTTGGACTCGATGACCTTTAAATGTCCTTTCCAATCCAAACCATTCTGTGATTCTGTGATTAAGGACAGTGATGTACAGACACGGCTGTTCACCTTCCAAGACCTGATCCTGGCATCTTCGTGCAGAGGTGTATTAAATCTCCCTCAGACAAAAACCTATGGACCAGGTTACTTCAGGCCCTATTAAGGCCTCAAAATTCTTAGTGACTCTTGTACCTGGTCTCAGGCACAGCTGAATTAAAAGCTTACACCCCAGATTCTCTTGATACGAATGCATAAAATCGTGTTGTCAATGCACATGTTCTTATACAACGTCAGGATTGCATTAGAGGAAGATTTTGCTCTGAGTTCAGATGCTGCCTTCCAAGTATGGGGAGCATCTGCATCATCAAAAAGTAGAGCCAAGGATGAGATAGCACAGGAATTATTTAATATTTGAGCCAATAAAAACTGCATCAGACCATCCCAAAAAAATATTTGTGCTGTTAAAAGGCAGAGAACAACTAATGATCGTGTAAAAGGAAGACGTAAACCTCCCTGATTAAAGACAAAGGAAATCTCCTGGAGAAAATAAAAATCTGAATAAATCTTTGAAGAGGGATCCCGCCAAAGAGGGATCTCAACTGCATAGGGAAAGCCAAATTCCCTAGACTTAACACTTCCTGTCGTGCAGAGAGGATGAAAGCCTGACAATCGCATAAGAGGTCTTCAGATAGGAAAACCAGGGAGGAAAACATCTAAAAGTGATCCCAGATACAAAATTCTCACATCAAATCCTGTGTCCAGTTCTGGGCCCCTCACGACAAGAAGGACATTGAGGTGTTGGAGCGTGTCCAGAAAAGGGCAATGGAGCTGGGGAAGGGTCTGGAGCACAAGTCTGGTGAGGAGCAGCTGAGGGAGCTGGAGGTGTTTAGCCTGGAGAAAAGGAGGCTCAGGGGTGACCTTTTGGCTCTCTACTACTCGTTGACAGGAGGTTGTAGCCAGGTGGGGTTGGGGTCTTCTCCCAGGTAACAAGCAATAAGACAAGAGGAAATGGCCTCAAGTTACACCAGGGGAGGTGTAGATTGGATATTAGGAAAATTTTCTTCTCTGAAAGGGTTGTCAAGCACTAGAACAGACTGCCCAGGTTAGTGGTGGTCACCTTTCCTGAGGGTATCTAAAAGACTTGGAGATGTGGCTCTTAGGGATGTGGACAAGTGGAGGACTCTGCAGCGCTGGCTTAGTGGTTGGACTCGATGGTCTTAAAGGCATTTTCCAACCTCACTGATAGATATGATTTTATGATTCCAAGTGGGAAGGCTCTTGGGATCCACAGGTCCTAAAGAAGGCAGTGAGACTGCATGGAGCAGCCTGTCTGACTTGGTGCAGAGCTGAGGACCTTGGTGGCCACGTCCTGGCCAGCCATGTCCTGTGACCGTGGGAGAGGCACGGGCTGAGACACAGAGCCGCCCTTCCTGTAAGGTGCTACCAGAACAAGGAGCTGAGCAAGTGGGGAGCTGTGAAAAGACAGATTAACAAACAACCTGTTTTACAAGTGAACCTGGCCCAAGTCACTCCACGCTATGGATGGCCAGGCTCAAGGACCTTCTTTCCATTTACTTCATTTAATTCTCTTCAGTGCACCATGGACTCAAGTGTGCAGCAGCAGCAACAGATGCTTAGATACCATGGTGATGGGTGCTACACAAAACCTTGCATAGCTATGGAAACCACAGTTGCATTTATCCATCAGAAATGAGTATCTGGCAGCCCATGTCTACCCTTCATGTTCTGGAAGATCATGAAAAAAATACTTGTACATGGCATTATATTTCACGGCTTTCTTTTCTACTTGGCAACGCACACTTATCTCTCTCTATTTGATAATAATAATGGTACATGTATTTTTAGACTAACATTATGCGGTATTAATTCTAAACGTTATCCAATGTAATGAAAGCTGAGAAAAAAAGCCTTTAGAGAGAAGAATTGAGGAAATAAAATAAGATTTAACCTGGTAGCAAATAGACAGAATTTATTTCAAGTTTAAATAAACACTTTTTTAATTTTAAAAAGTGAAGAAAACAGCAGGAAGTACATTTCTGGATCATTCAGTCTTCAGTTTTCATGTTCAAGGAGTCTTCCTACTTGTCTGATTTTGCTAAGCAGAGTGTAAGAACAGAACATATACTGTATCTGTCACATCTTTATAACCCAGAGGAATGAGAACAAGACTAAGAGGAGGCATTTCAGAGCCTTCCTCATGGGTCTGACAATGCCTGTATCATCAGGGACAAGTGTCATTCCTTCTCTTTTCTCCTTTCTCATTTCCAAAATTAAGGCAATAATAGAAAGCTGTAGATATCTGCATTGGAAGAAAAAAAAAATTCAAATGGAGGTGATAGAGTCGCTTTTCACCAGCAGTAATTGGCTGCATTCAAAGCTATGCGTAAAAGTGAAATAAACTGTGATAGCATCGTGGTACCTTGTGCTTTTACCTGGCCTATTTTTACCCAGCAGGGAGCTCATTCTGCATTCCCTGGCAGCCACCATAGCTGAGCTGGCAGCTGCATATTGCTGACTTGGTCATTCATGCTGGGTAAATGTGCTCCAAAACCACTCAAATCCGCAGGCCAGACAAGAGCTTGACAGACCCTGAGTAAAATCCTGGCCCTGAGTGAAGTCTGTGGCAAACTTTCTGTAGGTAAAGGGATGTTCCTTCCTGCCCTGGTTAGCATGAGGTCACCAGGAAACACTTCCTCTCCTCTTGTCCCTGCACTATCAGCTCTCAAGCTGTCCTGGGAAGCAAAGGCATGGAAAATGGAAACCTTGGACCCTGCAGAGAAACTTGCAGAGGTGTTGGCTCTTCGTATGGATGCTCCAGACACACAGGGAGAAGGAATTCTATGTGTTTTTGTTAGCTAATTATCTGGAAAGTATCTGGAAATGAACTGTGATTTTAAGTTCACTAAAGATACTTATCTGAAAAAAAAAAATCTGGAACAGATAACAAGAATTGCAAAGGTTCATAAAGACATGAGTGATAGAGAAATTAAAGTCAATTACACTTCATTTTCTTCCAAGGAGCTCAAAGTCACAGGGCCTTCTTGCTAAATCATGCTAACCTGCATTTACACTACGTTCCTTTGGTGCCTCCTACAGTTGTTTTTTTTTTCAAATCCAAATCTTCTTGCCCCCTCCCCAAAGGCTGCTGATCTCTAACTTTATGTAAGAGGCAGTTTCAACACTCCTGTCCACAAATTATTGACAGCCATCTTCTCCCCTCAAATGGCAATGCCTCTTCAGTTAACCAGGTACCCCCTGATGGACTGGGCTGGGCAATTAGCAAACCACTGACGTGGCAAGGAATAAAACTTCTCTTTTCCTCATCTCATCTACTTCTGATGAATCAGCGAATGTCAGCATGAAGCTGTTCAGTATTTAAACTTCATTCCCTATCAATGTGAAAATGGACAGCAGCTCCTGCTACGGGCATACAAGACAGATTTATAGATACAGCTTGTTACTGGCCCCTGACTGAGACCAAATACAGCAGTAAGGGGTTTGAGGCCACTAGATCTCAACCCCTAGTTTCATGGGGTGCTGTGAACAATGTGAATGGTAGAAAAGGAGACAAAATTTGAATTAATTGTATTTTCCTCTAAAAGTGATCCTAGGGAAGATCAGTTCCTGAGGGTAAGGAGTCATATATTCCTTTTGATAAGCCCCATCTGAGGTTACTGTTTCCAAATGCAGGCCCTAACAATGATTTAACTCAGATGTAGGAAAAAAAATAAAATAAAATTGTACAGCTACCTATCCATCTCTGTTGGGGAAAATCCTCAGTTAAAGTCTCAAGCAGTGCAGATCATGTGTCTTTCACAGCTTGAAATCCTGGCAAAAAGGAACTTGAGGAATTTCAGCTATTCCACATGACACTGGGCTTGCCTTGCTACTTCCTTCTGAGCAATCTGCCCCTCCAAAGGAAACTCTGAAGCAGCGTAGCAGTGGTGCAGAGGTGACTTTTTGCACCGGAGAGCTGCTCCTTATTTAGGGTGCAATGCCAGCTTTCCCAGCCATTGTTCCCATCAAGCAGGACAGTGTGCAGCCTGCAGCAGGGAGAGTGTTGCCTCACATTGTTGTTTTCCCTGGGAGAACACCATGACCAGGATACGTGCTACTCTTTCCTGCTCTCCACAGATATATCTGCCTCCACAAAAAGTGGCCATTCTGGTTCAAATCCAAGAGGTTTGGCCTGCAACGTAAACAGAAAATGTCTCACAGCTTGAAGCACTTCACTTGGCTGCTCCCCCCAACTCCCTCCCACCCTCACCAGAGACTTGACAGGCATTGAGTGCAGCCAGAGGTGAGGGAGGTCCCTGGTGTGGTGCCAGTGGCCATTTTCTCCTGAAAAATCCAGAAATTCACCTGCCTTGATTTGCCGGTACAAAGTAGCAAGAGTGGAAGGAATTGGCAGGGGGAGGGAAGCAAAAGCAAACCAGACATGGGAGTGATGACCAGGTGACAGGGAGGAGCCAGGGCAAAGAGGCAGGGAAGAATCTGCCACAAACTGTGGAGGAACCATACACAGCATCATCCTCTTGCCTGCATGACAGGAATCTCCCCCAGCTGGGCTGCAGACAACCCTCTCTGCAGTTATTTCCCCCAGTAAATATTACTTTAAGCAGTTTAAACCAGAGCTGTTTCCATCCACGTCGCCCTTATGCCAGAAACATCCCTTCAGGAAGCTACCCACTGCCTGGACCCTCTGCTCGGCAGAGCTCAGAGCTTGCTGTGGGCCAGAGCCAACTTTTTGTGAAGGCTGGTGTCCGTCGGGGCGCTGTGTTGCCAGGTGCTGTCTCAAAGCTGCTGAACCCAGACAAATCTGCACTTGTTCCTCACTCCTCGACATTTCCTCTGCAGGGCCGGAGGAGCAGAGGCCAAAGGGATCAGGTGTGGCAGCCCCGCGTGGAGCCTGTTCCAGGGCAGGGTCACACGCACACTCCTGCTCCTCTTGGTCCTGTCCCTGGCAGACTGGTCCCAGAGACAAAGAAACAGCTCAAGTATTTGGCAAACTCGGGCTGAATCTGGAAAAGATTCTCTCTCTAGACATCTGAGAGTGATGTGTGGACCTCAGGCGTAGCTGACCCCTCGGAACTGTCCTCTTTGGGGATTCTGGTGGCCCTCTGAGGGAGAATACCTTGGGACAGCCTGCAGCTGCTGGCTGGCACCTGGCAAACAGGGCTGTCTCTGCCGCCATGGGACGAGTTGACCTCTGAAGAGCCTTTCCCACCGGTCGCTGAGCACCCATGCTGTCCACCCTTTTATCAGTTTACAAAACTGAGAAGTGGAATAGTTTGGTTGAAAAACAGCTTTCCCCTCTTTTCCTGAAGGCTTTCTTGCTCTTTATGAAAAGATTTTCTGTTGCCAGTCCCACCTTCAGGGTGAATGGATACGTATATTTTGCCAAGGTGCAAACTAGTGCACCAAGAGCTGTTGGGGTTTTACGGACCTTTTTATCCAGCACCTAACAATTTGTCTTACATGTGTCTGTTGCCAGGCCCGAGCAGCTCCCTGTGTGTAGGAAGGGGCCTGGGTAAATATAAAGCAGCATAAAAACGAGCTCTTGAGAAAGAATGAGACACTTGACCCTGCTGGAGAACTGGTTCAAGGATCCTGATGCTGGAAAAGCTGCATCCTCTGTCCCTTCCCTCCCCTTCCCCCCTCCAAAGACCCAGAAACATTTTTCGGCCTTCTGTTTTTCAAATGGAAGACAGATGTCCAAAAACATGTGTTCAGGTGTAACGTGACTGAAGCTTCATATGGAGAAGCTTTCACTGGACACTTAAGGACTTTTGGTGTCCCCCCGCAGCCAGAGGAGGCTCCTCTGGGAGGTGAGGGGAAACATGACCCATCCTGGGTGCTCTGGGGCTCAGAGCTCACCCAGCATTAATGATGCTTTTCCCAGATCACCAAGGACATGCAGGACTGGATGTAGAGCTATCCACTGATCCTCATCACCACAGGGCAGAAAGAGTTTTTATGTCTTTTTCCCCCGCTAGTTCCACTGTTACACCTAAGCCAAATGAATTCCTGTGTGATCCAATATTCTCAACTGATTTTGAAACCACCATTCTTACTGCTTTTAATGATGCTCCTTCAGTCACAGGAGGTTCTTTGTGTTTCCAGAATGCCATCTGCCTTCATCCTGCTACATTCACCTTTTGCTACGTGGAATACTGAATTAAGGAATTTTGTTCCTTTTATTCGGTAATAGGAACAAAAAGCTCCTAATTAGGACTAGATTTGAGCAGTAACTGGGCTTTACTTTGCTCTGTGTTTCGGAGCCTCTGTGTTGCCCTTTTCTAAGAGTGGTATCAACCTGCAGGAGCAATCTCAAGGAAAATTGCTTAATTCATCAAGACACGCGGTTAGATACTGATCTCTTCTGCAGATTCAGCTCAAGTTGAGCTATTTCTTTGTCTTTGGGACCAGTTTGCCAGTGACAGGATCAAGAGGTGCACGCAGTCCTGCTGAGATCAGCGGTGTTCCTCACGTCCCCAGAATGAAGAGCTGACTTCAGTCCTTCACTGCACCACCACCGGGGCAGAACTGCCACGATCGTCCTATCCATCAGAGCGAACATTGCCTGATCACCTCAAGCAATGATTATCCAAAACAGGCCTTCAGTCTGCTGAAGGAAAGAGGAAAATTTAGCAGTAAAAATATTCCCTCTTTTAGAAAGGTCAAACGCACAAAAAAGACATTTCTGAAGGAATGTCGCATGACCCCCAGAGCCTCTGACAGGCAATTTTCCTGTCCCTGCACTGTTTGGAGTTTTAATTGCCTCTTTGGGGAGGTGCTAGAAGCTGTCTGAGAGTGCAGTCACAATACAGCAATTTGGCACACGTGACTCCTTCGAATATGGGAGCAATTAGCAAAAAGTGATATGGTGAATGGTAGCATAAGCACTGGATTCTGGACAGCATTCAGACACGAAATCTAAACCAGAGCAGAGTGGGGCAGTCGGAAATCCAAACAAGCTTTCACAGAAATAAAACGCATGGGCTACACTTAGATAATGAGAGCCCAACATTAGGAGACTGAATTCAAAGTCACCATTGCGTTCCCAAAACTCGCTGACTGAACGGGTTGCAGCAGAGAGTGCAAGCTCACTAAAGCAGTTTGTGAGGAAAAAAATATCCAAAATGTTTAGTAGAAATAGCTTTAAAGACTTCTGGGAGAATTAAGTGTACCCAGAGTGGACAATGAGTACACCAGTTCCTAGAGGAGAGGGGAAACAAATCTGTATTCTAGGCATTAGTAAAGATTTGTGTGTACCCATAGGAGCTAATTTCCTAGATAATTTTTTGTTATATTGTTCATACAGCATTCTTTTTAGTAACCTGCAGGATGCCACAAAGCATTAACAGCAGGTTTAAGACATCAGCCAGTGAGCAGTTTCTGTCTCAGGAACAGAAAATCCCCAAGTCATAAAACCCTTCCCATTTCAAACAACTGCAAGCAGCATTTATCTTAAATCATGTCTTCCAGTCCAGCTATGTTTGCTTTAATAACTGGAAATGAATCATTTGCAGCCAGGATGATGCTGGCTCCTGGGATCATCACACTTCAAACAGGTTTTGCTCTGTCAGGGAGGTCCCCACCCTCTCCAACACCTGAGTGTGGTGCCCAGCTGGGTCCGCTCTGTCTGGGGGCAGTGGCTGTGCCCCAGTGAGGACTGGGCTGCTCCACTGCTGAGACAGAAGAGTGAGCAACAGCTGAGAAGGGAAAGAAAGAGGAATGGAAATTGGGCAGGAACAAAAAGGGAGGAGAGCTGATACAATAAAGAAGAAGATAAACACGGTAGCTGGAAAAGCAAGAAATGTACAAGTAGCCGATCGATGAAATAGCAAGAAATAATTAATTAGTGAGCAAAACCAGAGGGCAATGAAATTAAATGGTTAATTATGTAATGGAGCAAACAGCAAATTAATTAAATGTGTGTGGATCTACCAGGTGCTCTGATTATTTAAGGCAAAACATGGTTAGTGAAACTATTCATTTTCTGGTATTTCAGTTATTCATGGTATCTCTGGCCACGGGGATTAGAGCCTGTTTAAATGCAAGGTCCAGCCATATACATCTAAAAACCATTTATCTTGATAGTGCACATGAGAAGAACAGGACAGTGATGGAAAATAGTAGGGACACAGCTGTTCTGAATAAAATGCCTTAAAAGAAGATGCTATAACAAGAACATATATAATGTGATGCTTTATTTTTATTTTATTTTTAAATTTTTTTTTGACTAATCAGTTTGGATTGTTACAGCTGAGAATAGAAGCTGGAAATGTTTGGCTCTTGCTGCCCTGACAATGGAAGCTCTACTGTGTCTGAAGCAAGGTAATTCAAATAGATACAATTGCTTATTCTTTGGTTAACTTTAAACTGCCAGAGGAAGCCAGGGTTTTTGAAAATGAATGATTAACAAACTATTGCAATCATGTCTAATGACTGAAAAAAAAATCATCTCCTGCCTACCTGTTGATTAAAGTCTTGATAAACCCACTGTACTGTCTGAAGTAATTCTGGGTTACTGTGTAACTCCATTTGTCAAATATGGCAATGTCCTCCTACAGTCTGATCTGCTACTATTGCCTGCTTTTTTTTTTCCCCCCCAGTGGGGGTTTCCTATTTATTTTTGGAATTTTTTGTTCTGTAAATATTTTCTAATTTCCTCTCTGTTAAGTAGATTTTGATCTCAGGTGCGATTGCGTTAAATTGAAGTCATTCCTCTTCTCTCATTAAAGGTTCCTGATGAACACAATCAGCCCATGTGATCATTCCTGGGAATATTTATATGTGGTATGAAAAATTTGCTTGCATGAATAGCCAGAACACACACTGAATACTTTGAGGACTCAGTCAGGAGTTCCTCACAGCATTTAAAAGTGGTTTTCTGAGCTGGGAGGTCATGGGTAGCAGTTGTCTGTATTTGGAAAGTAATAGAAAATGTAGCAGTGCCTGTATCATTCATTTATTCCCATCACCTGCACATAAATGTTTCCCTCACCTAATACTTCACAGCTCTACAGGACACATTTATTGTCTCAAATGTGTAGAGCTATAGCAGAATAAGGACTTAAATAAACCACAGGTGTGAAAAATTCCAACTGGCAACTTCAAACTAAACACCACGCAGCATAAAAAGGCACTTGTCAGAGGTGGAAGGAGCATTTTGATTAAATCATTGCTTCAGCCCAGACATGTTGGGCCTAATTCTCCCCTCCCACCAGCTGACTCACATGGAGCGTGGGCAGTGGCACTGCTGTAAGACTGGAGCGGTGGCACTTGGACTCTGGAGCTCTCATTACGCCTGTCTGACACCACGGAGCTGAAATGTGCAGCTGAACAGATTTATGGTGCTGCACTCGTCGGAGGTGAAGGACTGCTCCTACTCATGGTCTGGGATCACTAAACTGAGGCGGGGAGAATTTTAGTAGTCAACTTTGCCCCAGTGTTTAAAGCAACAAAACCTGCCTGAGCTGCTGGTGAGGCAGGCGAGAGATGGATCTTCCTTTAACTGTGTTTTTCTTGCTGCCAGTTGCCAGGGAGGAGCCAGCGTGCCATCTTTGTGAAGCACTGCAGTTGAAAGCTCTACTGCCATCAAATATTATGGCCCCATTCTCTGCTCCCTGTCACTTTGGCGTGTGTCCCCACCTGGAACCCCCTCCTGGCAAGAGTCTCTCATCGTTTGCAGCAGGGCAGGACCGAGCAATTGCAGAGCAAGCACCTCCTGCCTGCAGCTCCCTCTCCTGATTTGACTTTTAGGGAAGAGAAGGTCTGGCAGCCGCATTAGGCATGCCCAGCACAGTGCCTCCAGTGAGTAGGCTGCAGAACTGAATCCTCCTTAGAAGTACCTTTTAAAGACCATGGCAAAGGGGGGTGACCAGAGCACCAGCCCCTTCCAGCCTCAGCACAGCAGTGGCCAGCTGGAGGATACAGGTGCTGCATTGCTGCCTACATGAGCAGGGAATGTAGGAAAAGAGGGATTTTTTTTTTTTTTCAAGTGTGAAATGCACCAGTGCATAAGTGTTAACTTATTTGAAAAACATCAGCACGAGTAGTTAGCATTACATTGCTTTGAGTACTACTCAGAAAAGTGTTTGCCATTCTTCTACGTTAGTGAAAGCCACACGATCCACTTAATTCTTATGTTCATATTATTGCAGTTACGAGAGACAATTTGCAAATGCCTGGCTGCTTCATAAAAGCCAAAGTACTTGGATTCACAGCAGGTACTAATTTTGTGTGCATCTGCTGAGCTGTGCATGGCATCAACCTGTTTTTAATTACACCTGTATGTCAGGCTCGAAATGCATCTGCGAACAGGAAAGATGAAAGGTAGGCAGAACAGGATGTCATGTATTTCCCATCACCTTTCACTGGCTGGCTGCCCACAGAAGTAAGAGGAAATTCCCTTCTTTCATAGTGAAAATGTAAAGATTTACTAAGCTTTGCACTGCCAACAGCAAGGTGTAATCACTCCTTTAAGGAAGCATGCATGTGTTAACAGGGGTGAGCAGGGGAGTTCCAAATAGCTTTCCACACCTTCCCTACCACTGATCTGTAAAGGGCAGTAAGTAGCTCTTGCTTTGTTACACATTTCCATGCAAATAAAATATAAGTTGGTTGACTTACTATCCCAACTTCATTGTGAAATAAAATATGTGAAAGCAGGAGTGACCAGGGCTTTTCAATGGCTGGAATAACAAAGACAAAAGTTAAACAACACTTCTATCTTCTATTATTTCACCCAACTATAGAAAAAAAATTGTTTATACGCATTTTTACAAATAAAATAATTCAGACTACAGCTACGGATGGCCATGACTCTTGAAACACTGGACAAGGTGATTCAAAAACTGCTAGACAGTCAGAAGAAATGTTTTTCATGAAGCAATTCCCTCTGAATGAAAAATACTAAGCCATTTGTGATTGCACCTTCAAGCCATTCCTTTAATTTATTCCTGTCATTTGGAATAGTTTCTTTTTCTAATTGCATTAAAAATTGTGCACTTTAAAGGCTGTGGTGTGTGCCAAGAATGTGTATGTGTAGTCAGTGCATAAAACACAGGAACAGGGAAAGAACAATTGCATTTTTTTATTCTGGAATCCAGTCAGACTTTGAAAGCTACCTCAACTACTTTGCTTCAAAAAACAGCAATGAAAACGGTAACACAAGTTTAAAAGATAAAGAAGTTATTCACAAGCCCCTTCTATTTTAGCTTAAGTGCAAGTTGTTGAAACTTTTTGATCCTATTGCTTATTCCTACAATACTTCTTGGCAATTTGGGGTCTCTCAGTAGAACCTACATGAATTAACCAGTGACAAAAAGCACCCATGAGATCAGCCCATCTGGCAGGCTGAGGCTTGATTTTGTGTGCAGGTAACCTTGAGCCCCTGGCTTTTGTAACCAGGTCTGGGCTCTGCAAAGCCCAAGGTGATGCAGGAGGGCATCCCTGCCTTGTGCCCGGGGTGGTCACCCCTCTGGCAGGCCCAGGGGCTGGGGGGGACTCCCTGGCGTCTGCCAGAGTCAGGGGAGGAGAAGGGATCAGGGCCAGTGCATCTCACTGCTTAATTTTTGTGTCCAAGTTTTAATGAGTTTAGTCAGAGGCCTTGGAGACCCTAGACCTGAATTCCTGCTCTCCTCAGTCAGGCACTGATCCAGTAGAAGCTGTGGTTGTAACTGCCCTGGCACCATCTTTGCTCTCCTGGAGTGTGATATGAAAAACAAAACAAAACAACTCTTTTTCACTAGAGGGAAGGGCCTTTCAGTATATTTCAAACCTGAAGTGAGAGAAAGCAAAATAAACCAGAAATGAGGCTGAGATCCAAAGACTCCTGAAGGCCTCTGCCCCCAAGGTTTCCCTCCTTTGTAGTCTCATGATCCAAATATTCCCTGGATTTTTTGCATGCCTTTTCAATTTGTGCCACCAGCTGTAATTTCAGTTTCACGGTAACCAGGCAAAATCTCATCATTTTCAGCAGAGCCGTGCCGGGTTCTACTCTTTATGAGCCCTAAAGTTTACAGAGGTGGTACCTTTACCTCCCTCCATTGCTGCTGTGCAATGCATTTGTTTCTGAAGGGTAAAAGCTCATTGCTGGTTTTAAAGTTGTATCCTATTCACTTATTTCATCTGTCAGTGGATGTAAGTCTTACATAACATAACACTTTTTTTTTCCTTTAGTGAAACCCCAGTTTTAACACAACACGTTCTTTGTTACCTGAATACACTTTTTGTGCACTTTTGTTCAGGCTGCAGGAATCCAGACAAACAAGTGTTAATTCCCCATGATGTTTTCCAGCTGACAGGCCTAATTGATTTGATTTCCACTGTTTTCACAAGTGACCCCCCTCAACCCGTCATCACCACTTCTTTTGATACCTGAGCTTTACTTTCTACTCTCACATTCCACTTCAACAACTAATAAAGAGCTTATTAGGAAGGAAGAAACTCATTATTTGTTTTCTAAACTCTGCTCCATGCGCAGCAGATTCAGGGGGTTATAGCCCTGTATTATTAATCAATACAGAACATTTGCTTCTATTAGGTTACCAGCATCTTTTATCATCAGGCTGAGGGTAGGAACCTGTTTCTTTGTGTTCTGCTACCCACGCTCCAGCTAGACTAGACAGAGATAAAAGACAGCTGAGTAATATTTTCCCGAGATCCCTGATGATGCACACAGATGGCCTGTAACAAATGAAATATGCAAGGTGACGGCTGGAGTTCTCCTCGCTCCAAGTTCAACTTTTACGGCTTACAGAGTATTTCAGTCCTTACACCACAGCTTCATGGTACAGAGATTTATTTTCTTATCTGTAACAGGGTTTGTGAGTCTTTGCCTACCATGGCCATTAATGGTTGCAGTAGGAAGTAGCCAAGTACTCTCACTGTACTTATTGCCTTATTTAAAAACAGCTGGGGAAAAAATGTATTGAAAAGAGCAATGCAGCCATGTGGAGCTTGAGAAATCTAAAAGGAAGCACTGGAGAAGTTTGTTATCTACATGGAATGAAATACAAGGCTGAAGAATCCCATTAAGGGATGTAGCATATGTAAAAGCAAACAAACAAACAATATCAAACACATATTAAGTCAAGTGAAAGATTACATGTTGGTAGCACAGGAAAAAAAGAGCCCTTTGCAATAAAGTAAACACAGATCTGTTTACAGTGCCTGAAAGAAACAATTTTTTTTTTTTCCTGGCCTATTACTATGTCTTCTCTGTGACTGCCTTATCAGATCACAGTCCAGCTGGTGGCTGTGTCCATCAAATTCACTTTTGCTAATGTATTAAATAATCTGACCATAATGCCTGACTGTGGATCATAGTCTGGTGAGCAGGAATTCATCCAATTTGAACTGAACACAGTTTTAAACACATAGCGCCTAACCTTCCTAACCCCTGGAGTCTCAGCTTAGTGGAAGATCATCTTAAAACAATCCAAATATCTTCTGCAAGAGTTTAGAGTCAAAAAGTGACTTAGCTCCGCTGAACTGCAGAACAGCACTGATAAAGCAGGGATTCCTTGACTGCTTAAGCAGGCTGGACTCCAGAAACCTGGGAGCAGATCACCACCTTCCCAGTGTTCATGTCCTCAGGGGCAGAAGCACAAAGACACGGAAAGAAACCTCAAAATCCAAACCGAGCTGCTGCCTGGGAACTGTGCCCCTCCCAGGAAAAGTTTTTTATGTGTTGCTCCCCTGGGGAAGGGGTGGCTACAGACACTACACAGCTCTGCAGAAAAGTGCTCTGCTATGGACACACCCCACTCCTGAGAAACACAGAACACCTTCTTCCAGCCCAGAGACAGAAGAGGACAGTGGACAGCTCCAGCCAAAAGAGGTGGCAGGTAGCTAGGGAATATGGGGCTGGGGACCCCCACAGCCCTGAGCCAGAATGGGACCCAGCCCCACTGGTTGTGGTGCCAGTAACAACAAAGAATTGCTGCCCCATTAGGAGCTGTGGGATGAAGGGGTGGTGAGAAGATACAACTGTGAGAAGATACTGTAGGAATCAAGTGGGACTGTAAGTTATGACACACAGATGCTGAACAGAGCAGATTTGGCTCGGAGTGACTGCTGAATGGCACATGACCCTCACACCATGCGTGTCATGCCTTCAGAGTCTGATGGCAAGGAGTCCCACTTAAAGTTTCCAGATTTGTCTGTTCTGGCCTGCACTGAAGTATTTACATAGGTGTGTATCAATTTTGCAGCTTCAACCAATTACAGTGACAGTTCTTAAATAAATCAATACATTATGTATGCATATAAAATAGACTGTATTTCTATATATAAACCTAAGCCATTTCCTGTCTATATGGAAAGTATGGGTATTGTCTGCTGTGTGAAAAAAGAAAAAAAAAGAAGGATATGCTCCACTTTTTCCATTTATCGTCCAGAACATACCCTCATATCAAACGATTTCTGATTGAAAACAGCCTCTTAATGCATTACAAGTAAAAATAACCCATTATTGTGTAATATATGATATACTCGTTCCTCTTTTAGGCAAAGCAGTGCCTGCAAATACGTCTAGACAGAGTGATGGAAAAGCACAAATTGGCCTCTAACTGTTGCCACCCACTTATCAGACAAACCTGGAAAAAAATTTAAGATATTACAGTCTCACTCGTTGCACGACACCCATAAAGCAGAGAGTCTCTCTGAGGCTTCATGGCTTACTGCAAAGCAGAAGTGTCAGAAACTTTGTGAACAGGAGCATGACTAACTTGCCTTCATGGCCCGGTGAGAATTGCCAAGTGACTGAAGTAGGCCAGGGTGTCCTGTGAGCAGTGGAATATCCCTTGTATGGACAGTGTTAGAAGTCTTCTTCCCATGCTGCAGATGAATCACCCACCTGCTGACACTGCAGACATGATCAGAGTTCAGAATCTATTTGCCACATTTTGGAGGAAAGCTTTTAAGTCCTGACTTAGTCCTTCTGCCCTGCACCTGATCATTTTTTAAAATGAGCTTTTTAACTCTCTTGAGTTTATGTCTGGTAATAAAGTTGTCTTGGACAAGGTTCTCTTTGTAAAAAGATCATTTTCCTCCTCTGGCACGCCTCCCTGCTACCTTGTCGTGGCAGGAAATCAACATCGTTTGTACTTATACTGGGGAGTCTCAGGATGCAATGTACATCATGGATAACAGCCTTTGGGTTTAGCTGTTCCTCTGTTCTCCTCCTCACCTTTAGCCAAGAATGACAGGGTAAAAATGTTAACGGAAAGAAAGAACTGCAAAAGCACAAGAGAAATAATTTGTTCAAGAGTTTTCATCCGATGCCACTTGTTTCCCACTTGCAAAATACTTTGTGTCTGTTATTCAGAAAGTGTTAGTCTTCCCCGTGGTGGAAAGAGAACTGGTGAATCAACAAAAGTGGGTGATTTTTGTGTAAAAGGTGTGCTGGATGATGTTTATACAGTTTCCAAGCACTTGCGTGTTTTCATCTGTGTATGTACGGAGTGTTGGTGCGTAGGAAAAGTGATTGACTCTGGTCCCAGAGAAGTTACAGAAGCCTTGTCACATTTTCGTGTTTGAAAACACCATGGTGGTGAAAGCCAGGCATGGGTTGGGATGTACAAGCCCTGTGTGGGAGTGGGGTACTGGAATAACACACTGCCACCTGCTTTAGGCCCTTTGCTTTAGTGTTTTGGCTTCTTCCTCTCCACAGTTGTGGAATTCCAGAAGGTAAGGGGCTAATGTGGATGTCTCAGACACAGAGGGAGAAGCCAAGCTTGGCAGGTGGTTTGTCTGGGTGGAAGAAAAACCAAATAACTTTGCACACACCTGTAATCTCTGAGTCAGCACTGAAGGAAAGGTTATCTTATACGCACACATGTGCACACTCCCCCCACACCACATATATGCACACATACACACAGCTGAGATGTAACATAAACAGCACCTTTTTTTCCTTTTATTTTGGAAAGCCAGTAGAAGGTTTCTCCTAATTGCATAAACAAGGAAAATGGCACATACAGAACTACCATCTTCACCCAGACAAGCAAAATGCTGATGGACTTTGCAAACATCACAACAGTTTTGACGCAGATGCCCCCGTAAATTGAGCCAAGCTGTTCACTATGCACCAGAAATGGTCTTGTGTTTGAGCTTCAAATTCACCTATTTGTGTAAGTGAAGTTGCAGCTGCAGCTTTGCTGCAGGGACAGGCAGAAACTCAACCCAGGCAGTAATCTGCAAGACAAACATCAGGAGGAGGCACTTTCCAATTGAGCTTTGAAGTTACAGCCTTTCTACCAATGTGCTTTGGATTTGCTCCGCTATTTTTAAACCAGAAGAGATGTCCAAGCCTCTGCCCAGCCCTCCCCTTATGTTTGGTGCACTTATCGAGGCTGGCATCCTGTCTGAGGCAGGAGATCAGTCAGGAAGTTAACCAGGAGTCCAGATGCTGCTCTTGGAAAGGCTCATGCCAGAGCCAGGCTTCCACGCGGTTCAGCTGCCAAGTTCCCTCCACACAAATGTCCACAGTTCCTGGCTCTCGCTCTGGGGTAGTTAGAGGAAAAGCCTGAAGAAGAATGTTTTCTACTCTACAATTAACGGGGAGGAGCAGTGCCAGGGGAGCAATACTGCTGACATAGGTTGGCATGCCTCGCATTACAAGTTACTGTTTTCCAGCCAGAGAAAGTTCTTGTTTGTCCATGAGGATTTGCACACGTGATGGGACAGGCAGCACACTCCAGGCTCTGCCCTGAGGAGGGGAATTAGGCTGGGCTGCTTTCCCCTTACAGGGTGCACTGAGATATAAATGCCTACACACATTTATATGATAGATAAATACTGCAGTCCCTATCTCCCCACACCATGCTAGGAAAGACACTAATTTCTCAATAGCTGCTTACACTGTAGACCATGGCTTCTATGAAGCTATGCCTTCATTTTCCTTCAGGCTCCTGAAATCCCAGTCCCATGGAAAGCTAGGACAACACTTCAGGCTCTGTCTAACAGAAAACATCACATGCTAGGAATGCTTTTTTTCCTAAATGGGGCTTTGGTTGAGCAAATCTGTCTGTGATGCTCTCGCTGACATCTCTGCTGTGGGGCACGCACCTGCCTTTTGCTGAAGGTCTGACTCTGCAGGTACTGAAAGGGCTTTTCTTCAGTCACCCTGCTTGAAGGCTGAGCTCACACTATACTACCTGCTCATGAAAAACAACAGTGAAAAGCCAAACCTGCAAACAGGTGTACATGGTGATTTCAAGTCATGATTAACCATCATGCTTCAACTAATTTGTCCCCTAATTTTACACCACTGACATGAAGGTTTCTGAGACTGCAGGATCTATGAACACCATCAGAATGGGGCATCATTTCCTTGGACCAAACCTAAGGGTCAGCAGAGAGCACACATGTACGTGTCCCTCCTGGGACAAGAAAGCATGAGATTTCAAATCCACGGTCACATTAGCACTTCCCAGGATGTTAATGCTTTTAACATGCTGAACCTGGGAGTTTTTTTCCTTCCAATTTTAGATTACTCATTGAAATCTCTATTGCAACTGTGGACTATGAGTCCCTAAAATGTGATGTCGATTCAGTTGTTGCCTGAGGCTTGATTTTGTTTTCAGGTCTCTCTCACATACCTCTGGGGTGTGTAGTTTGTTAGTTTTGAGCTAGGCTAGGGCTGAGTTTCAAATTACAGCTTAGGGATATCCAAACAAGTAGGGAAAAAAAAAAAAAGATTATTCAATCTAACATGGATTCTTTTACCGGGAAGTGATAACAGCAAACGTGACAATTGTAATCACAAAAGGAATTGCTTCCAAACGTTTTGAGCAGCTAAAAATATAGCAGAGAGGCGAAGGAGGAAGGATTTAGGACAAAAGCTGGAATTCAACCTTAAATATAACAGTAAGTATCTACATTTACCATCATAAAGATCTTCTCATCAAAAGCATGTGCTAGAAGTCTCAGTGCACACAGGAAACCTTGCACTATTTTAACTGGTCTATTTTGGGCCCACTTCATAAGGACCCATTGGTAAGTCACGGTGGCAGGACTCACTTTTTGCTCATATCTCTGTATGAAAAGACAGCACTTCTCACAAATGACAGTAAAGGCCAGGGTATTTCATCCAAGATTTTATCTTTTGTTTAGTGGCATTTTGGCTTCAGTTTCACTACGCTATTGACAAAGACATTTGAGCATTTTTATTGAT
The DNA here is from genome assembly GCA_013397755.1 of Cnemophilus loriae. Lineage (NCBI taxonomy): Eukaryota > Metazoa > Chordata > Aves > Passeriformes > Corvidae > Cnemophilus > Cnemophilus loriae. The sequence continues at coordinate 608,006 of VZTF01009812.1, read as the reverse complement.
TCAGAAATCTGGGCATTAAGACTCATCTTTATAGTTCACTTAAAAGTAAATGTTTCAAAATGTAAAACTCCTCATGCAGCTTTTAAACTTTATTGGCTGAAGACTGAGTGCTGTAAAATGATTTTTTTTCAGTAATGGAAGTTCTATTTTACAGAAAACGGTAACCATTAACTCTGCTTGCTGAGAGCAAATGAACAAAATCAGACCTGCTGTAAGAAAAAGGAAGATTTGGTCACCATAATAAAAGTACAAATTTTTCACATCCTCTGTTTTCTCAAGACCTACTCATTCCTAACTCCTGGGTTTTACTACACAGTCATATGTTAAGAGAGGAATAATTTTGCTCATTTTGAATGCAGCTGGAATGAAAAGTGGGCAGGTGGAAACAGGAATGAATGAAGCACAACTTGGAAAATAGCTTTTTCCTCTTCTTCCCTATAGTGTTTGCATGCTACCTGGAAGGAACTCAGGAGGTTATCCATGGTAGCATCAGCTGCATCCTTGTCCTTCCTGGCTGCTGTTTTTCTACTCTTAAAGGCATCCAGTCTGAAGACCCAGAATTTCTTCAGTCAATCCATTACAGGGCTTCATAATCTTACTATCACAAAGGTTGGGGTCTTTTTCCTTGGTGTCTAATAAGAATCTTCCCTATTCCAGCTGAAGCCTTTCCTTACCTCTCTAGCTCACCACAGGATCTGTGTTCTGCTATTTGTAGTAACCCTTCAGATATTTAAAAACATTCTCAGCATTCACTCATATCTCTTTTTCTTTACAGTAAGCAAATGCAGTTTGTTCAGTCCTTCCCCCACAGGTAATTTTTGTCGTACCTGTGGGGACTGCAGCAACGCTCTGGATCCTCATCAGATTATCGGCATCTTTCTTCTGTCCTGTGACCAAACTGAACTAAATGGGGCTGGATTCACAGATGGTCAAAATACCTACAGCACCCAGAGTCCTGTGGCTCCTGAGTGTCTTTTCTACCACTGGTACTGGGCACACCACAGTCTCCAGACTCTATGACCTGCATATGGCATCTGCATGATCCCAGACATGCTCCAACAGCTTCCAGCACATACCTGGCATCCCTTCAAAGAGAACTAAAGGCCTCTTGCCTCCACTTTTTACAAGGATGGTGTTTTCGGTGAGAACCTGGCATCGAATTAATCTTTGTTCCCCTTTTCACTCCCAGACCTCACAAGGATGCGCCTTGTCACTCCCTGAGCTCTCCTTGTCTGCAGAACACAAAATTCTTCACACAAGGGAACAGCATGTGGGAAGGTTTGAGAATTCAGCAAGTTCTTCTCACATAAATCATCTAACATCTCTCACAGTGTCCTTCAGCTGCTCGAGAAGTTATTATCCCCATCCTGCTTTACTGCATGCTATTCCTGCAGCTTTCTTGAGAAATTTTCTGTACTGAACACCTGTAGAGTAGCTACTTGATCATCAGTGACATCTTTGCCTCTGTCTCTAGACTTGATGGAATTGTTGAGAATATGGTTTTTGGAAGTGGCTTCTTTTAACAGACTTGAGCCCCATCACAAAACAGAACAGCTTCAAAATTGCATGGGCACTATCAGACACGTGCAATCACTGAAGAAGGGAAAACAGTTGTGCACTGTCCCCCAATGACTGCTTTTTATATATATCTGTTCTCTCTCCCTGGCTGTAAAGTCTGGCTGCAGGAATTGATTTGAAGGGCTGGCAGGGAGCTGGTTGTGGCTGATGGAAGTCTTTATGGGGGTAACAAAGTTGTGCTGTTCTGGGTGGATGCAGCTACAGAAAGCTCAGGGTCCAGGTCTTCAGGTTAGGGTGGGCTAGACACACATACAACTTCTCAGAGGGCAAGGTATAGGAAAAGGTAAATAAATGTGTTTGGACCATTTAGTAATAGTTGAACTTGTGTGAACTTGGAACGAAGGCAAGGCAGATAGGATCTGAGTCTGCTCATGCTTGGGATGCTCCAGAACACCTCTAAATCCACATAGGGTTGGCATTTTTGTTGCTGTACCCACCACTGACTGTCAAATGGCCTGAATTCAGCCTCCCTCCTACATTCAGGCTGTTCCTCAGCATGGACACAGCCTAAAAGTATTTCTCATTGGTTCGGACATCCCTTAATTTTGTTCAGTCCTGAAGATTAAATAACCAGGATGGTCAGAGAGCAGCTCATGGTGTGCTGACCACACGAGCAGACGTGCAAGTAGACCAGAGAGCCACAAGAGCACAGAGCTGGGATGGGATGCGTTGTCAAAGTACTTATCCAACGTGCTGGCAGGGTTTTTCAGCCATCGCTGGCGTTCACACAGACGAATTTAATGCTAGCTTAGAAATTTCTTCCAGAGCAGTACTCACACCCATGAAGTAGAGACATATTTTGGGAGGGAATAAGACACTTGAGCGGTACCTCCCTCTTTTTCCTTCGGGATATGCTAGCTTCCAGCTCACCCCGGCCCTCCCTCGGATGGCAGTCCTTGTTCCTGCTGTGCAAACCTACCCGGCACGCCTCCTCAAAGCCCCAACGCTGCCATAGGAAGGGATGTCAAAGCCAATAGTCTCCTCCCAGGATAGCAGGAAGAAGAACAGCCCTTCACCTTGCATTGAAACTCCTTAAAGTGCCTTGTGCGTGCATGTCCGTCTGGGAGCAGGGAGCTGGCGGGGGAGGTCTGACTGACACAGGCGCGCACCTCCCTTCCTCGGCTGACCTGGCGAGTCCCTCCCAAGGATCTCCCAGCACCCGCTCCCTGGCGGGATGGCATTCTCCCGCGAAGGAGTGATCGCATTACCCAGGCCCCTTGTGTAATTCTGGTTCCCAGCAATTGTTTTCTGGTGACCTTTTATTGTTAACAATTAGCGCTGGAGCTGGAGCGCAACTGGTGTAAGCATATTTTACATCCTCCTCAAGCAAACAAAAAAGCTGGGTGGGCACGGTCTTGTTTCCTGGTTCACACCCATGACTCCTTTGTGTCTCAGATCTCCTCCCACCATGTGTCATAGTCAGCAAACCCCCTCCCTTACCTTTTGGCTCCCAGATAGAGTGACGTCTTCGAGGGATGCGTAGGCATGCTCAGTGTATCCCATTATTTCCTTTCACATCCTTTAAGAGCACTGCTTCTGCCTAATACTCAGTCTTTCCTTATCCATGAGGCCAGAAATGTAAATCCCTATGCAACAGAGTGCAAAGAGTGAGTTTGAAGGATGGTTTCTATTTATTTAAATGTACAGGCTATAAACACCGCCCTCCTACACTATGTTTTGGGTTCTTGCATGTATTTCCATACAGTAAATATCTTGACAGTTCCCTCTGCTCGACCTCAATGATATACACACATCCCTGGAGGCACAAACACATCAACAGTCTGCTAATCTTCACAAGTAATAACATAGATTTTTCTTCTCTCTCCTCACTTTATTAAACTACATTTGAGGAGAAAAGGCGTAGTTGGCCGCCTGCTCCAAACCAGTTGCGGTAGCCCAGGAATATGCCCAGTTCCTGAGCTGAGGACCCTTCCCAGATGTGTACTTTGCCAGTAAGTCTTTGTCTTTCCTGTGGGGAAGGAGGGAAGGTGGGGAGGCAAAAGATCAGGGAAAGACACTCCGGTCTAATCTTGTTTCCTGCATCATGGCGTGTGCGTGCGAGGGGGTGTGCGGTGGGCGGAGGGGGGACACCGCATTAATCAAATCGTGATTCTTTTAGGGTACAACAGGCAATTAAAAGCAACAACTCGAATTTCTCCTGCAGTCTGTTGGCATCTAACACACAACTCATTCTTTCTGCGGATAGCTTTACTTAGCAGGTCTGTGCCATGACTAATGAAGCCGTCTCTCCGCTAGCGCGCTAATTCCAGACCTTTTGGGAAGGAGCCGGGCTGCAGCTCACTCCATGGCCCTCCCCTCCTCGCAGGCTCCTTATGGCCACCCCGCAGGTCCCTCCCACTGCCTGCGCTGTGCTCGGGAAGAGTGTGAGAAAACATTTCTGCCTCAAATCTGCTTTCAGGAGAGCGCTGCTTTGCAATGACATTTGAGGACAGATTTTTCTGGGACGCTTCTCGTTTTATCCGAAACATTTGAAAGGCGCTTCCTCGGCAATCTTCTTGCCTGCTCCTCGGTGGCATGTTATCCGATCTCTCCGTACCCACTGGCTGTGGGGAGAGGCACGCGTTTCAGCGGTAAAGTCACGGTTAAACTAAACATTAAACTGTCCAAGAACTGACTTCCTCGACAGCTCTGATTCAGGCTCCCAAAAATGCTCTGCGCAGTGAATCATGCTTCCTTCTGGAAATGACAGAACTTCCTCATCATGGTGTTCTAACTTGCCCTCTCCTCGTCTCCGGTGCTATCAGGAAAGGATTGAATTGTATGCCACATTTTTTCCGTGGTCGGCAGGGAGATGCATCCTTTTTGAAGGGGAAGAATTTCTATGAGTCAAAGGATGACAAACTGAAAATTAGTACCAGCCGCAGAAATAAATGACAAACAACAACATAAAGCCCCGCAGAGGTGGCCAGTGGGTGTTCGTTGGCTATTTGCCTTTCTGGCAACTTGAGTAGCCTAACGATTGAGAGGCAAACTTGCTTTTCACCACTGAAAGTAGGAGCAAAGTTGAAAATGCCAGTATTAGCTCCCTGATTATCTTCCCTGCACTTGGTTTGACAGTTCTTGTCTGCTTGCAAGTCAGGTAAGGTGGGGCAGTGCATGAAAGGTCCCAGAGCCCAGCCCAGCGTTGAATGACACACAGCAAGAGTGTGGGGAGGGGGACGATAAAGGACAGTGTTTTTTGGGGCTTGTTCCAGCCAGACTCACACAGCAGACTGGTTCAGAGGCATTGTGGTGACAGCCACTTAGAGACAGTTTGATGCACAGAACTCTGAAATCAAAACAACAACCCCCTGCTTCACCCCCATCCCCTGCAAACCTCTGACTGCTGAACAATACGGAGCTGGGGTAAATACCTGACCATATGGTAAATGACGACTTGCACTGGAAACCAAAATTTTAACAGCTCTTTTTGCTTTGTATAAAAAATTTTAACTGCCCTAGAACCAGTGCAGGTGAAAGCCCAAGATGCACAGCCATTATTAGTTGCCAGGCTCTGGGCATTCCTGGGATGAAATCTTGTCCCAAACCAAATCACTAGCAAAATCCCAAAGAAACAGATTTTCAACCTAATTTAGATGTAATATAATAGGAGGGGCTGGACATTAAAAACTGGAGAGTGGTTGAATGGAAATATAGGGGCAATTACTGTGCTTTCCTGAGAACAAACTTACCTTCTTTCCCTAGCCATATTCCATAATCAGCTATGTACTTAATAGGGAAGAAGAGTAAAAAATACCAAAATATGTAAACTTTCATGCAGTTTATGCAGATGAAATGCATTTTTTCAAGACTAATTTAGAAGCATTTATTGCCTTTGAGCCTTAAGTTTATATTCCTGCCCTTTGCATTGTCTCTGAGAAATGGTATTGTTTGCATATTGACATTTCATTATTTCAATGTGGTTCACACTTGCTGTTTGTAGCAGATGAAATACATTAGAAAGAGGCATGAAGAAAAGAAATAAAATAAATGCTTAATCCCTGTTTGGGGTTGCACCAAATAGGCTTAGAGCACACGTAAGGTAGAAGTCAGGGAATGTAGACGTGGAAGAAAACTACTGAACCATCAAATTCAGTCACAGGCGGCACAGACATAGAGTACTTTTCATAAATGGGTCAAGTTCTACCCTGGAAAGAAGACAACTTGTTGCTTCTTGAAAGGCTACCCCAAGGCTTACTCCTCCAAGTTATCTTTTTCTGATTTCCTCCACATGCTTTTTTTGTGGCCAGAACAATCTTTGTGGCGTCTGTTTTAACTCAAAACCCACTAGTAACAACAATCCATTACTTAAATAGAATGCTTCCAGGCAGCAGCTGATTCAATCACAGGAGTGAAAAATATTCTTAATAATAACTAATAGTCACATCCTTCAAATGCATGTATTAGGGACGAGGGTAGCACACAGAATAAAAGTACCTGCTCATTCATGACCCTGAAACCACGATCCCATAGCAGACTGATCTGGAGCTGCAAGGCAGGGGGATAGGTATTGAAGCCCAAGGACTGATCATGCTCAGCAGTTTTGCAATCAGACAGGACCTCGCCAACTTGCTGACTCATTTCCTTTGGTCCCTCAGATGTAAAAATGAGAGGTCTCATCCCACTGCCACTGTACAGGGTATGCCTCATCGATGGAGTCCAAACCAAAGCAATCTGAATCTAATGGGAAAATTCACACATCAAAAGTATGTAGACTCATGGAAATGTAATTGAAACAACACTCAGAAAGAACATTTTGTTTTTTTAAATTTTGTTGGTTTGAAAACTGTAGTCTTAATGCAGAAAGGCTTATTTTAAGCCAGAAAGAGAGAGCTGTGGGAATTAGAAATTATCTATTTTCAGCAGCAATGTCTGTTGCATTTTTTTATTCATCTGTCTTTCAGATGACAGTTTGAGCCCAATTTTTGTACAGCTGTTGGCAAACCTCCCCTTGACTGTAGTGGAAGAGGCCGATTGTTCACATTTGGAAGATACTTCAGATGTCTCTACAGAGTCACACAATAAGCACATGCAAAAAGTCAAGTTGGATAGGCTACAACACAAGACCAAGGTCTCATTCCAAGGAAGGGGAAGACTTGGTTGGCAGGAGGGTGCAAGCCTTCCATGGACAGGAGAGGAACAGCAGGGTGAAAGGGGCATTTTGAACTGGGGAAAGAGCAACAGACCAGTACCGGGTCTTGTCACTGGGAACCTGAAGGCAACAGTGGTGGCCAGAAGAAGTTTTGGAGTTGGAGAAGTGCTGGCTGGAGTGGAGAGTGGAGGACATACTCCTGGCATCAAAATGTCTCCTTATAGTTCTGATGGGTCATATAAAAATGCTCTGTGTTTGGGTAACACTTAGACTGGTTGTACAACACACTGTACTTATCAATGGTGACATTCATGAATGTAGCTGCACATAGTGATTATGGATTTAGGGGCCCTGTTCACTCTGCTCCCACCCCCCTTCATATCTGTGAATACCACAGTGAGTAGAAAAAGACCATAAAAATTCACAGAAGGGCTCTTCTCAAAGTGTTAGCCTGGAAAAGGAATAATGCAGCTCCTTCGTGAACTGCGCAAGAAGCCGTGAGCTATCTTCAGAAAAGCTGTCAAAAGCAAAACTGCGAAACTTTTCCATCACTTCTAGTCCACAAGCTGGTCTCTCTCTTCTCCTACAGACCCACACGTGTACGAACACATAACCATGGTTATGAGCTCTCTTTGCAAACAACTCCTCCCTATACTTACCCCCTTTTCTTCCTGCCCTGTCCGCATGCACATGTTCTGGCTCTTTGCTCTTCTGCTCACGGACAGACTGACTGCCCTTGCACACTCACAGGTGGAAAACGAAATGAAAACCCAGGGCCAGCAGGGCTTCTCCATGCCCAGCCAGCTGCTGCCATCCAAGGAGACTCAGGGAAGAAGCTCCTGCCAACCCACAGCTCCTCCTGGCTATCAGGGCGCTGCTGACTCCTTGGCTGTGGATTCATCCACTGCAGTTCTGTGAGACCCCACCAGCTCTGCAGGGCTGGAGCAGGTCACCACGTGCCTTCAGAGGGCTGTGGCTGTGTGCTCCTGGTGACTCACTAGGAGGTCATCAAATGAACCAGATCCCGAGCACTGAGAATCTCTGCCAGCCCTGTGCAAATGGGAGAAAAAGGAGGAAGGAAGTTTTGTTGTTGCATTTTTTCATGGTGATCAGTGCTGAGTCAAAAAAAGAGCGCCAGGATTAGAGGGGGGAAGCTAAAATCATTAGAGAAATAGAATTTAAAAAGGATAAGCCAGCTGGATAGGAGTGGGAACCCAAAAGACACCATATTCTTCTCACTGTAGATGATGGTTGCGAGAAAAATCAGAGAAAGGAGTGACAAGTGGGTGGTGATAGTCTTCACTGCTAGAGTATGACCTGCTTTTTTTCTCATCCTGGCCTCTCACTAATCCAACCAATTATTCCCTGTGGGAAGACAGAGGGAGAAGGCAACGTTGGGCAGATCCAGTTGAGTCTCTCTCCCTAAGGAGTGCCTCTGGAGCAACAGGGTTGATTTCTGCTCAGCCTTCAGCAAGCTGCTCTCAGTCACTTGTACTGACACGGAGCTGGTGGACACCACAAAGGCCCAAGGTGCTGACCAGGGTGTTCCCCACGTTAAGAAGAGCTAAAGTTCAGACAGACTGCAAGCTTGGGTGAACTCTTAGCCCTTTGCCAAGGTAAAGTTGCTGGGTTTTACATACTAGAACTAAGGAAAAAATAACTCTAGTATAGTGTGATTGCACTTCTAATAGTGTGTGCTAATTGCTTTGCTGGAGAAGTGAGCAGCTGTTCCAAAAGTACCAGAAAATTACTGGCTACATGGTTTTTCACATAGGATGCAGGACATGCTCATATTATATAGGATGTTCAGCAATTCCAGTAATACACCAAATATATGCCCAGAAGTTAGTTTTTGAGATATTTACATTCTAGGCAAGAATCCTTTCAAAATATTTCCTCAGGCAACCAGTAGCGTAGGGCTGAAGAGTTTATCTTGGTTAATTCTGACTGGTTTAAAAGGAAAAAGATTGTGGGGATCAGCTCATTAGCAGTCGTAAACTGGCACTGGTCCAGCAACCTAAATAAACTTCTGAGTTCATAAACTGGCTGGAGAGAGTCTGGCCCTATTCTGCAACTATTTAATCCCACAGTATGGCAAGGATTTTACTCCACTGTACTGGCAAGAACCAGCTGGGTTTGAATGAAGAAAAACTTAATGTTTTTCAGCTCTCTCTTATTGTCAAGTTGCTACTACTAGTGCTGAAGTCCAAACACTGCTTGTGATCCTCTGTATGGCCAGTGCTTGACATCTACTACAATGGATTTCTCAAGCAGATAGATGAGACTGATGTAGAAATGTTAATTTTTGTGTCTACACCTACTAAATAAATGTCCTGCTTCTGGGCAACGGCTTGGCCCTGTGTATATTTTCTATGGATATTATTTTCTGCACATTTTCCAAATCTATTAATACAGTGGAAACTACATAAGATCTTTGATGCCAAATGTGTTGCTTAGACTGTGTTTCCTCCAGTTGCCCGGGAAAGGAAAAGTGGGATAAAGAGCTGCTAGTAAAACAATTTCCAGGATTGCCTGTTTTCCTTGCTTGTAAAAAGGTTCACTTCAATTTAATGTTAGTTACTAATGAATGCTCAGCATAGAGGACCAGTGCCTTGATTTATGCTCCCTTGTGATATACTTTTGGCAATTGTCCAAACTGCTTTTTTTTTCCCTTAGTGTTTCATTGATTAGCAAGGATGCAAATTGGTAAAAGAAGTACATTGATATTGAGAAGTCAGAAATGCTGCATTTGCTGTATCCAGTTTGTACATGCAAATTTGTATTCCTGAAATGCATCATCCTTTTGAAAGCCAGCCTTGCTAAGTCTGTATTTATGAATGTTAATTATAGAGGCAAAGCTCATGACTTTAGAGCCTGATGTGATTTTGGTGCTTTAAAAAGGAATTAAACCATTTAATTATTTTTGAAGAATGTAAAACAACCCTCCAAAATCTGCAGCACTTGTTATATACAGAATAAATCTTCTGAAAATTGGCATAGCAAAGTTTGAATTAGTGTGATTTAAAAAAAATTAATAAAGACACACTTAAAGTACTTTTTTCCACCTCTATCAACCTGTGAGAACCTGACTTCTATAATTTACTCAGAACTACCATATGGCTGTAACTCTTTCAAAAGTCATTCTTTCTTTTTTTGGAAGGTGCCTCTTCCAAAAGAGTTAAATGATACTATATGCCAGAGATTGCCACAAATAACTTTCCTCTTTGCATATACCTGTTGCTACTATTATTGCCAATGCCAGCACAGCACAGGAAAAAAACCCCTCTGTCACAATGATCTCTATTCAGAGTCCAGTGGAAACCTAAACTGCCCCAGGAGGACGCTGCCATTAGGGACCACATTCTCAAGAAGACAAAAATGGTGTGCTCTTTGGGAGCTATGCAAAATGAAAAAGTTGTGGATATTTTATATACAGCCCCATATGTGCAGTGGAGGGGATGGCTGGCTGGGGAGATGCCTGTGTAGGCTGGAAAGGAATTCTGAAATTAACATTAAAAGAAAAGACAGCACAACCTGAGCAACACTAAAGTTACAGGGCAGTGTTGCATGATGAGGCAATGAGGACTGGCCACAGAGAAGTCTCTGTTCGTGGATGAAGAAGTAGAGTATGGACTCCTAAATGCCTGGACTCTTCATGGCTTTGTTTTTATTTTCAGTTTTCATGCTAACTGTGGCACATATAGAATTATTTTAACATACAACAGAAGAATTTTTATTTGTCTGAATTATAATGCACCATATGTGAATGCATCTGTTCTTCACTGTGTTACATTTATTATTTGCACTATGGTGGGGCCTCAAGTTTCCACCTCGGATCAGGGTTCCAACTTGCTAGGCAATGCACAAACACATAATGGGAAACACTCCCTGCCTTGAGAAAAACATATTCTAAATTGAGAAAAACAGCTCAGGGTGGGAAAGGGAAACAGCCGGAGCATCGTTCCATGGCAGCTTAACCTCATCTAAACTGAAGCTGCCACGGTCCTGCACCTCCAATCCAGAACTCAAATTGCCCATTCAGTGGCTTAAACTGGCTCACAATTTGAGTAACTCCACCCCAGCAAGGAGAAGAGCAACACTGATCTGAAACTGAGCCCCTTTTTTCTTTGGTAAGGTTAGTTCAGCAGAATTAGCTCCCTTAAGTTTTTCCCAGTGCAGCACTACAGGCACTAGTGCTGGCACGAGGAAAGGGCTGTGGCAGGACAGTGGAAGAGCAACAGCCGTGCCCTAGGTTGGCGTTAAGTTGCTGTGGAAGCTCACAAAAAGAAGTAGGACACCCACGACTGGAGAGGTCAGGCACAGAGTAAAAGCTCTGGCACTCGCTAGCAAGTGGAGTTTGCTCAGCTTTTCCCACTTTGTCCAGTTTGTCCCACTTCTCCTCTCCTACGTGGGCATGGTTGCACACACACACCCAGGACCACATGATGGTCCAGAGGGTGAGGAGCAGCATAGGATGGTCAGCACTTCTGGATCTTCAGAGCAGAAGGCTCCTGGGGCTATGCTGAGTTCGCCAGGCCATGGTCAGGAGATCCTATTTATGAACCCTTTGATGTTAAGTGATATGTCACTAACAAGCAGTGTGCATTACATATGCTCATGCCACAAAAAACCAACGGGAATGGTTTTCATCCTCAGATCTGCGTGTGCTTTCTGCTCCTTTCATTTTCAATTTGCACTCTTGTTTTTAAAAGTCCACTGGGGCTTGCTCCATCTCAGCATTTGGTTTCTTTCTTTGTCCTCCTACTGCAATCTGTTACCTCTTGTTATCTACCATTATGCCTTTCTTTACTCCTTTATGTGGTTTTGCATGGTTGCTGCTGCCTCTAGGAACAAGCTGCCTGCCTCTGAGGGCACATATTTTTTATTTTTCTTTTTTTTTAATTCTCATTTGAAAACACATGTTTTTTCTGTATTTATGATGCAAAATTGTTCTGTCCTTCTCTGCTATGGGCCATGAAGAATGCCTGCTTTAATTTACCCTACATGCTGTGCTGTTCATTCTTCTTGTCTGTAATTTATGCCACATACTGTGCACTCCCTTGCCTTATACAACATAAAGTTGCCAGATGGGTGAGTGCAACGCATGCTTTAAAATGAGGGCTTTTAGGCAACTGCTTAATCCGAAGCTGCAGAAGAAGCCAACATGAAAAAAGAAAGAGCATTTCAAAATATACCCAGACAGGTCAGTAGTTATTATGTGGGGCTAACACTCTGAGAACACTTGCTAATTAGCATATCATGTTTTTAACTTCTCCTTGACATTTATTTTTTCCTGCTTGGTTTCCGAGGTGTGTGATGGCAAAAGATGGAGCCAACAGCAGAGCATTAATGGGAAAGAAGGATATTTGGTCCTAAACCAGAAGCAGTCACTTTTCAGAATGAATTGGTGCCCAGCACCCGGAGACTTGTCTGGCTAGGGTTAGTGGGTCAGTTTGGCAGTGCGCTTTGCCAGGCTATGAGGGATTCTGTAGAAGATGCTCCACAAATGGGAGGGGTTATTGTTCTTGATGTCTTCCGTTCCTTTCCTGGCAGAGGCCGTATTATATCTCCTTAGGGTTTATTTTATGCAGTGTGGGCCGAATAACTGAGGAGCTCCAGCTACCAGGCACCACTGCTGTACACCCTGCAAGGTTCCTGGGGCACAGGTTGCCATGGCCACCGCTTAGCCCTCATCTTCCTTCCCCCTGTCCCATCACCGGGAGGGCTACATCCAGCTGCTGATCTGCAAAATCTGCTCTGCTGTTGCTGCCCTGGACCACTGTCCTGGGTTTGCATGGCCAGGTTTTGGCAGCAGGGAGGCTACAGGGGTGGCTTCTTTGAGAAGCTGCTGGAAGCTTCCCCCATGTCCCACAGAGCCAATCCCTGACAGCTCCAGGATGAACCCGGTGCTGGCCAGGGCTGGGCCAGTTAGCAATGGCGGTAACACCTCAGGGATAACAAATGTAAGAAGGAAAAAAAGTTATTGTGCAGATGTAATTACAGACAGAGAAGAGCAGGGTGAGAATATGTGAGAGGAGCAGCCCTGCAGACACCAAGGTCAGGGCAGAGGGAGGGGCAGGAGCTGCTCCAGCCACTGGAGCTGAGGTTCCCCTGCAGCCCCTGGTGAGGCCGTGGTGAGGCAGCTGTGCCCCTGCAGCACATGGAGGGCACAGGGGTGCAGAGATCCACCTGCAGCCCGTGGAGGAGACCCAAAATGGAGCACGGGGATGCTGAGAGGAGGCTGTGAATCCATGGGAGGCCCGTGCTGAAGGGTCCTGGCAGGGACGTGCAGCCCCGTGGAGAGAGGAGCCCACCCTGGAGCAGGTTTCCTGGTAGGACTTGTGACCCTGTGGGGGACCCAGGCTGGAGCAGGCTGTGCCTGAAGGACTGACCCCATGGAAGAGTGACCCGCATTGCAGCAATTTGTGGAGAGCTGTTTCCCATGGGATCAACAGCTGGAGAAGTTCATGAAGAACAGTCTCCCCTGGGAAGGATCCCATGCTGGAGCAGTGGCAGGAACAACGTGTGATGAACTGACTGTAAACCCATTCCACATCTCCTTGCACCACTGTGGGAGGAGGAGGTACAGCTCGGAAGGAACGAGGGGTGGGGGTAAGATATTTTTAAGATCTTATTTTATTTCTCATTATCCTGCTCTGGTTTTCTTACTAATAAATTTGATTAATATCTCTAATTTGAATCTGTTTTGCCCATGATGGTATTTGGTGAGCGATCTCTCCCTGTCCGTATCTCAGCTCATGAATCTTCATTGTATTTTCTCTCTCCTATCTGGTTGCAGAGTGGGGGTGACAGAGCGGCTTTGGTGGGTGTCTGGCATCCAGCCAGGGTCAACCCACCACAACCATGTTAAGATGTCAAGACTTGGGTGCATCCCTGCAGTGCTTGAGGACTGGTGTGTGCCTGGACAAAGCTGGTATGGCCATGGAGGGCCAGTCCTACCACCTACCAAAGGATTACATGAGTGCTTATGCAACATTTTGTGGGGGAAGCAGGGATATCCTGGGTGAAGTCTGGGCTCTGTGGAAGCTGACAGAAACTCTGCAAGTGTTGGCTGTGAAACAAGACTTTCTCCCCACGCCCTGATGCGCTCAGAGAGGCTGTGGTTGCTGACACCAGCAAGAAGCAAGGTGGCTTGCTCAGCCAGCACTCCAGCAAAAGGAAAGGCTGGAAGTAACCATGCATTTCAGGTGGGCTACTGGAAACCAGGCTGGGATTGCTAAACAGATGGTGTCACACCAAGCTTCAGCACCACCACGCCTCGCGATGAGTGTTTTCAAAGAAAAACGTGAGGATGGGGAGAAAAATATGTTAGAGTGTGACAGAATCCTACTGTGTTGTGGAAGGGCCAGTGGGAGGAAGGGAGATGTGGAATGAATCTATCTACATAGTAAAGTGAAGGCACTGCACGTCTGTGCCAGCCAGCACTGAAGGCAGCAATGAAGATGTACCAGCATGGGCTTTTAACACACTGCTCACCATCAAAATGCAAGTTCCCGTCGTTCTGCTCTGGTGGCAGCCTGTGCTGAAGATGGGTGGCTTCATCTTGGTGTCCTTGCAGCTCTGGGTAGGGAGCTTGAGGCCAAGCTAATGCACACCCCAGTAACACCTCAGCAGGAAAGGTGCTGCATGCAGCAAGGACAAAAAGCTGCCAAGAGGAGCTGGACTCTCCAAGTGTAGACAAAAAATTATCCTGTGAGCTCACAGCTAAGAAGTGAAGGTGCCAGGACCATGATTTGGCTTCTACTTTATCTGTCCAATTACCAAGGCTGAAGCTGATAAATGCATCTATTGCATTACCCTGAGCTAGACTTTATTTTTCAGATGGTTCCTACAGTCCCACCTGGTATAGCCTTAATTGCTTTAACTATGAAATTGGCACCAGAAAGATGAAGAGTGAAAAAAAATCACATTGCTCAGGCTAAGAGAGCAAATATAGCATTACAGGGCAAGGTTGGTGCTGTGAACACCTTTTATGCTCTCCTACACTGACTGACACATCACCGGGCACATATCTTCTAAGGACACATATCTCCTAAGGACACAGACTTGCTTGGAGGTATTCCAAGACCATTTCATGATAATTTACATTAAAATGTTTTAATTGCAAGTCACAGAGCAAAGCTCACTAAGATAGGTATTTGGCATTTCAAGTTTCCTTCTCAGTTTTTAAAAAAAAATTCTTCACTGCTCTGGATGATGATGGATTATGCTTTCACTTCAGATTATTTAAAAAAAAAACAAACATGAAGAGTTTGTTTCTGATACAATGAATTTCCTATTGACACTAAACTGGCAGTGTAATGTAACTGATAAGTACATTTCACACTTAGTTTAACATGCCTTAAAACAATCAGGTTAAAGGACCGAGAGTAAGCACGGATGTCTAAAATAGCTGCTGCTATTTCCCTTCACTTTCTATCAGCCTTGACTTTTTAATAATCAACCCATTTCTCCCATGCATTTTCACGTGCTTCAGTGAGTTGGACACAATCCAGGCATTGACTGACTGCTTTGCAGCACTTGCTAAGTTTCTATTCCTTCTAGAGGAACAAGCAACTCAAGAAAGAGAAACTTTGTGCGATAGCACCTGAAAACGGTATTACATCACAGGGCCTGAAAATAACTAATATGAGCCTGTTTGTCATGGGTTTGTTTCCCCTTTCTTTATGACTGTCATTAATGAGCCATGTCAGTACAGCCAGCACAGGAGCTTCCTCTCTAAGGTTATGTATCCTTGTGTATATGCATATATTTAGCTTCTATTCAGGGCTTAGTCTCTATCAGTCTGTAACTTTCTGTTGCAACTCAATCCTGTTATTTGGGAATCGGATGCCACTGGACTGATTTGTTGTTAGTGAGCCTCTGATGCTCATCCCACAGCACAGTGCTGCAAGAGCAAGAAATCGGAGCAGAGTTTGCCAAGTCCCAAAATTAAAATCTCATTTTCTAGGCTTCTTGAAACACTTTACTGCCTATCACAGGCAAAAATTCTGCACTGTGTCAGATGCTCCTGAATTGGCATTTCCCAGGGTAAAGCATGCTGGAAGATCCCAGACACTCCAGGGGCAGAGAAGACAGAACCTACTCTTTGGAGCTCTTGGCTCCCTGCACGAGGCCTGCTCTGACATCTCGTGCAAAGTTTTGCTTCTCTGTTGGAGTGGTCTGAGGACAGTGGGTCTCCTCCAAGCTTTTAATTCTTTTGGTTTGGGTGTTTGCCCTGTCATCAAGAAGGATTGAGGTTGATATGTTCATTTTCATATCACTAGGACATCGTTTTCAAGAGAGAAATCTGTCATATGGTGGGAGAGGGAAGGACACACACTGCCTTATTCAGGATGAAAAACTTCTGTTAATGTGACTAAGAATTAGTCACATACCTGGGACAGGGTTCTGTATTAGACTTAAAATTCATGTGAAGGGAACATCCATAGTTTTGGCAGGGGCGGGTATTCAGTGCATTTTTCAGGGATGAAACTCAGAAGAACAGAGAAGGTCAGTTTAACCTTGTGGTTGTGGTTATGAATGAGCAAGGAAGTCTAAATTACACTGAAGGACAGCTCCTTTAGTCACAGGAGCTCATAGTGCACTCTAGATCCTTCATAAGTAAATATGAGCACTTTGTGTTTTTACAGCAATAAGCAAAATGTTAAGAAACAATGATTAGGTTGTTCTTATTTAGCTTTGCTGATGGAGAAGTTCCTTACTGGCTGCTCAAGATTACAGCTATGGAGCAGTCTATAAACAGAACAGCTAGGCATTTTTCACAAGTGTAATATAGTAGGCTTTTAGCAGAGCTCTCTCCTGCTTCCTCATCACTTTAAATGACAAGCATCAAGCACAAGAGAAAAAGCTAATTACATTTGTGTTTAATCCATCCAACCACTCATTCGAAATAGGATGGATTGTTTCCCACGTCTGGCTGAATTCAGGAAAAGAAGCGGGTTCCTTCATAACTGATACATCATGCACAGGATTGCTTGGACATTGATCTCTGCAATTTCTCCTGTGAACTTTTCTATTTCACACGTGTGAACACTGAACCTGCTGCACTGCTCCTGGTTCACCTCGGGATCAGCTACACTTCTGATTATTCCTGCTGCTTCCAAAACCCATCTCTTGCCCCACAGCCGACACTGCAGTTCTGTCTCACGAAATGCCTGTTCAGAGAAACCCCCAGATGTGGTTTAGAGCTGCTCTCTGCCACTCACGTGCCCTGGTGCTTTGCTGGCTGATGCTGGTTGACTGTATGTTCTTGCTCAGCGACACTGGGACCATCCAAACCTCCTGGGGTTCCTCCGTCAACTTTTTTTAAATTGTTCCAGGAGCCTTTGACTGACTCACTGAAGCTCTGTTAACTGAATAATAGGACATTTCCCACTGCTTTACCTGGCATCTGCTTTCATTAAGTAATATTAAATTTTTCCTTAGTAATTTAATCAGAATTTTAAAAAGCCTGAAGTCAGTAATGCTCCTACTGATTTATGCCACCAGTTGTAACAAAGATCTGAATTAGACCTTTAATCTTTATTAGCCAGGTGACTAAGTACAAAATTACCTTCTGGGAGTGAGAGCAGATGTCCAAGATACATTTACCAAAACCTAAGTAGAAAATACACTTGTGTTTCAAATGGCACCTCATATTATAGGTGGAAATTTACCATAACATGTAACTGTACAACATTGAAATGATGGGGCCACCCTTTAATAAATGATGTGCAAAAAAAGTCCTTTTGTGAAGAGAAACTGCACTTCAGGCATATTCTTATTATTACTTAAACCTAAAGTCAACCAAAAGGGAAAACTCTCGCTGCCAACTGTGACAGACTGCAGCACTGCACTAACAGGAAGGCTATTTTAGTTCTGAATTGGGAACAGGATTACTTATTCAAACAGTAGTTTTCAAAACTACAAGACTGTGTTCTTGTTCCTTTTGCAGCACGTTTCCAACTGTATCCTATTCACTGCACAGTTTCAAAGGATTGTACCTTTGCTATATATATATACACACAGAGCACCTTGGCTTCTGAAATCGGTTTTCCCCAATTTCTGGCTGGTTTGAACAACCATGACTTGTTTCCCATGCATCTATTTCAATAACATCCCAGCAGATGACAGCAAGCAGCTTGGACCGAGCTTCACATCAGCCTTCGGAACAGCTGCCAGGAAAAGGACAATTATTTCTGAGCTACAGATGGGTACATTTAGCGTGGATGTCACAGTTAGGTTCATGCTACTGCACCACAGATACCTTTGGAGATTTCCATGAGCTTTGGGTTTCCTTCCTGGGTTTCCTAATGAGTGCTGTATCTTGGATTACCAGTATAGGCATCCCTTGTTTTGTGGAGAAGGAAAGTATTCTGCTGCTGAAGAAAATCCTTTTACTAAAGGATCTTTGTTT